>JABFDZ020000138.1:18036092-18049828 GCA_019775955.2 Pollimyrus isidori | reverse complement strand
TATCTGAAAATAATTGCACACCTCGGAACGTTCGTCAGCCAATCAGATTCAAGCATTCAACGGTCCCGTAGTATAATTTAAATCAACTGACAGACAGGACCAGACAAACACTTTCCAGAGCCCGATGGCCCAAGACCTTGCAGGTCCTTCCCTGCCTTCAGAATGTTTATTTGTTGGAGGAGAGCCCACAGCATCATTGAGGATCCTACGCTTCTCAGCAACAGCCTGTTCTTTCTGGCAAGCTGAACATACACTATGACTGCCAAGTTCAGAGAGCGCTCCTATCCAATCGATCAGAGTAGGTAACAATGTATAATAAACTGAAATATCCTGGACTCCCATGTCGGATAACACTATATCAAAAACATTACAGAGTTTATGCAAAGACTGGTCAATGTCAGTGATCTTAGGAGGCTTTACTCAAGTGTATACCCATGTTTTTGGTTAACTATCCCATTGTATGCATGTGTATTTTGAAAGTAATTTTTACCTCTGCTTATTCCAGAAATATGTCATTTCAGATTTTCACATTTATGCATTTTTGTTCATGTTGTGTATGACAACTTCAAACATAGGCCATTGAATGCAAATAAGGGAAAGTAGGTATCCACCATTGTTTATTAAATGTGTATAAAATAAATAACTTGTCTCTTTAAAATTCCAAGCAGTCTGCAGGAATAAAACTGACTATTTACATAACAAATCAGGAAGTTCTTAATTAATGTGGTCTATCTTCTGATATGGAGAAACCAGCTATACATGAATATATTGCTTCCATTCATTTGTCTTTTTAAATTCTTATCTAAGATATCCTCTTACCCAGGGATAGAGCTAGAAAACCCCCCCCCCCCCCCCCCAGAGCCCAATTCTGTGGCCCCAATAAAGTTGTGGGACCCCTTGAATTTTGCCAGGGAGTCCATGCCTATTCAACTCCCCTGGTGTTACCAAGGAAGTGTGGAGGGTTTGCAACCAAACAAGAGCCACATCAGTCTTGTACTGAAATCATTAAACATTTAAAGCTAACAAAAGCATCATTTGTGTTTAATCTAGTTTATCATTCATTCCATAGACATCCTGACTATAAATAGTATAACATTTAGTTGGCACTTAAATTCATAATTACATTTATTCACCACAACCCTACCCTGTACATAATCAATCACAGACCTCTGGTTTTTACCACAATGCACGTAAAGTAAATTTTACTTTAAGGCCAAAAAGTACATTTGGAAACGATTGTTTCACTAGGTCATGTTTCACACATGCATTCAATGTGTTTTTGTCGCACGAGCCCACTTCCTGTCAGTGCAGTTCTCTTCCTGTTTTTAGTCTTCGAGCCAGTGTCTCTGCTCAGAGTATTGCGCCACAATGATACTTGGTATTTATTATTATTAGTATTATTATTATTATGCTGGCATACTACCACAGCGTCATGAATTTTCCTTTAGTTTCTGAATGGCGAGATTGCCTTTAACCTTCAGTGATGGTAGCCTGAGGTATTTTGCCTTAAGTGATATCAGCGATTGTCAACATGAGTCCGCTCCATTTTCCAAATAAGCGCTCATGCTCAGAAGCTCCATAACAACAGTCTACCCTTTGCCCGCACTCGGGTGAACGAACCGCCGGAGCAGACAGTCCCATTGTTGAAGCAATTTGCTCTGGAAAATTGTGAAACCTGCATGGGCAGTTTTGCTCTATTTTAAAGCTGTTTCCCGTGCTGCTTGCAAAAAGGGGGGCTCCTTTTCCTCAGTAAAAAGGGGACATAGCCTACCTCGTAACTACAACGAATTGGAACTACAAATCACGATCTAGTTGTATTTATGTATTTATCTAGTTGGTAGTCTGTATTTATGAAAGTGAAAAATATAGTGTATTTCTCGCAAATGAGTAGTTGCATGACTTTGCTGGCATTTCAACTTCTGATAAATCAGTATAAATCTTCAGTTACTGTAAACACCGCAAGCACTTCTTTTTTTCACCATGAAAATAACAAAACGGTAAAAAAAAAAACAGCACTAGCAGACTTGTTTAATGACATGCAGCTTGAATTATATCTGTTTGTCAGATGGGCGCATGTTTTATTGTGTCTATTCCACGCTTTGAATGGAATATATTTTACACTATCCATTTACAAAATACGAAGTATTTCGAATATTATATGTAGGCTTAACAATCTGAGTAACGGTTTTGTGGGTCATACCTGACAAATGTTCGAGCTTCCCTATACGAGTACATTAGTAACACTGGCTGGAAAAAGAGGTGATCTTTATTTTTGCGACGGTCCATCTCAGCCCTGAAGTTTAATTTTAAAAACTGCACAACTGCACTGACGAGACCCAAGGACCTGGAAGAGTAACAGCAGCTGTCATATGGGTATGGGTACATGGGTATCTGGCTGGCGTTTCGCAAAGCAAAACTGCGGATAGGCACCATTTCAAAATCACACGTAAGACATAAAAACATACATAGTGCACTCAGCTCCATATAGAAGTACATTTACTCACATGGACAGAACACGCTAGCCATGTGCGACTGTGTACACGCTCCCAACTCGCTGTCGCTGATTGGCCCAGCGCTGCATGTGACGTAAACCTTGCATAATTGCGCGATGTGTACTGGTGCGGCGATAAACATACATATATTAATACTCTTGAAACTCTATGTCACCAGTATACATTGAATCGTGTCTAATAAATGACAACCCCAATACTTAATTCCTACCAGCAAATGATTAAAAAGCATCTCTAACAAATTAACTAATCTAAATGAATAGGCAAAAACACCCCACGTAAGTACAACTATTTGAAACCATCAACCTCATTTCTGAAATATCTGTATCATTACCAGAAAGGTGTCAATTTAATGCTATGACATAATTAATTTATGTGTAAAATCTACATGTTATGTTCCATCAATATTGCCATATTTAAAAAAGCGTATCAAGTTTCAGTGAAATGTGAAAAATATTAGGTTGTAGATTCCAGAAGGTGCGGCGGTAATAATAGAAATCAGCCAAATTTGAAATAATATACATTGATTCTGAGTCTTCAACTGAGCATGACTGTTGATAAGCAATTTTTAAAAACGTGAACATGTATTGGCTTTCTTAATGGTTGTCAAGAGCTTCTTGTCCGATCCATCTGTCTGCCACGCCCTCCTTGTTACCTCGTGTTAATTCCAGATTGTGATCACCTGTTGCCTGTTATTTTCGGCTCGCCTCGTGTATATTGGTCCGCGTCTGAGTCCGTTTACCCCAGATCCGTCATTGATGTTACCGGTCCTGCCCCGGAACCCCGATTTCTGATTCCACAGCTTCGCTGCCTTCCTGCCCGCCATAATAATTGTCTTGATGTTTTCCGGCTATAACGAGATTTTTAAAGACTTGTTTTGGGAAATGTCAAACTTTACATTTTCTGTAAATAATTTAAATGTAACCTTGCAAATACTTAAACCTTAAAATGGCTAAAAAAAAGACATTTGTTTATGTAAGTCGTTTAAAATAGGCCTAGTTCACGATTGAAAACTTCGAAACCAAGATGACGTGAGAATCCCCAATTTACGGTTGGCGTGCATTTTGCGGTGATCTAGAAAGCAAGTAAGCAGATGACTAGCTAGTTAACGTCAGAAAATAATTTGCTAGATGTGTCCAAAATGGTTAAATGTGGATGTACAAGGCTGTGCTGTGTTGGTTTATGTGTGGCTAACCAGCAAATACTGAAGGACAGTGTAATTTGTACATGTATAACTACAAGCGCAGTTGACCTACCATGTACTTATAGCAGCGTCACGGGATCTGGGTTAGCACATTGATCACACAGATACCAGAGCAGACGTGCGACATATATTTTGACAGTTTTAGGCTAATGAAGCATGTATATTTGTAGAACGACAATACAGAAACAATTCAGTCTTCACTCTTATACTTACATTAGCACGTTTACGTGTTATTGCCATTGTCAACAGCCACCTTGTTTACTGCCGCTGACGGCGTGACCGTTCATTGACGATGTGCAGAAGATACCAACCGATACTTACTGCAAGTATAACGACGTGTTATTCACGGTCAATGTAAGCACATTACCATGTTATTTATTATTTGAATAATTTATACGTTACATCTTTACAAAATAGGGCGGCATGGTGGTGCAGTGTTGCCTCACACCTCGGGGCCTGGGTTCCGGTCTCCGCCTGGGTTTCATGCATGTGGAGTTTGAATGTTCTCCCCGTGTCGTCGTGGGGTTTCCTCCAGGTACAGTACTCCGGTTTCCCCCCACAGTCCAAAAACATGCTGAGGCTGATTGGATTTGCCAAATTGCCCGTAGTGAGTGAATGGTGTGGGTGTGTGTGTGTGTGTGCCCTGCGATGGGCGCCCTCCCCCCATCCGGGTTGTTCCCTGCCTCGTACCCGTTGCTTCCGGGATAGGCTCCGGGCTCCCCGCGACCCAGTAGGATAAGCGATTTGGAAAATGGATGGAAGGATTTTTACAAAATATTGGGCAGGCACGTGCATGTAATTTATTGGCACCACGCCACTACTGGGTTTAATTGAACGGTATTGCGAGATTTTTGGGGAGAAATTCGGTTTTCATTCACTGAGAGAGCTTAGAAACTATGCCAGAAGGGGTTTGAAACTTTATACCTGCTAGGTGGCGTGGAAGACATGGATTGGCCATTTATTCAAATAAAACTACTCTGACTTCTTTCCTGACTGATTTTCAGTGCACAGTTAAATACTAATGGTTTACATTTTAGTACATCAACACTATGTACAGTACATGGATTGGTTTAGATGTGAAAAACCATATAAAAATATTTTCCTGAAACACCCATATCGTCTAACATATGTGCATCTGTAATTTCTTATTTAAAAACAAAGCTTTTTTATCAGCTTATTCCACTTCCACACCAAATTACTGCAATTCCTTTCCTAATAAAAGAATCATTTTCATTCAAATATCATCTAAAATATATTTTATGCTTCAACCATTTAACCCTTATAAACTAGTATGGGTTATATACATTAAATAATTAAACGATGGCCTTTCCATTTGTCCGGGTATTTACTAAATCATACTAAATCTGATAACTTCACACACAAAACATCTCAACATTTCGTGCCCTTGGGAACAACAAACTATTCAGTAAACCCACACGAACCTGTGCTGATCAGATTGGTACTGAGAACGAGACAAACTGAGGCGGGCGAGACTTGAGGAAGTTCCCTGAGGATTCTTGTCTTTGAACTGCAGAAGTGTGTCACTGGGTTACAGTGACTCAAGCGCGGGGGCAGGGGGCGGGGCCGGGCGCTGGGTCACGTGGTAGCGCTGCTTAGAACATTCAGTCCCGGACAGCCAGTGCAGTTGTTCTAAAGAGCAAAATTCAGTATTACGGTCGAGGTTACAGTAGAGCACTCAAAGTCACAACTCTGATTTCCAGCAGCGCCGAAGTACCCATTTCATTTATCGAGTGGGATATTTCGTTGAGGCAAGAAAACATGGGCCAATGTTGAACTGTCTATTCAGCAAGTCGCCGGTGTTTGCTTATTTTATTCAAAATAGTAAACTTCGTCGACTGCGGGATCACATTTAAGTGTAGTGTTCCTGGCTTGCGAGGTGTGTTTACGAGTCAGTGCCAACCTACAAATATAAATAGCTTCGATACAGAAAGACACGTACCGTCTTTCTGTTTGAACTACTTCAAACTTTGGATTTCGGGTCTTAAACAATCGGAAGATATGGAATCGCCAAAGGCTGGTAAGACTGAAAATCGTTAATATATTGTGAAACAAACGGAAATGTGTAATCCATAGAAATGTGTCATTATAATGTATTGCACTTTCCGGTATTTTAGATCTTCAGTAGCCTGTCTGTAAAGTAAAAAAAAATAACCATCAGAATGACATTTTCTTAGGAGCTAAATGACTAGTAACAATATATTTCTTCAATCTACGTGCAAGGTTTTAACGCACTTTTTTGTTTCATCATTATATCTCTTTCATGCATATAAGGCTTCAGTCGTCTTGTTTTATTAATTCGATGTCAGACATTATGTATTTATATATTTATAAATGCACGTTCGTAGTGCACTCAGCTCCATATAGAAGTACATTTACTCACATGGACAGAACACGCTAGCCATGTGCGACTGTGTACACGCTCCCAACTCGCTGTCGCTGATTGGCCCAGCGCTGCATGTGACGTAAACCTTGCATAATTGCGCGATGTGTACTGGTGCGGCGACAAGCTGCGAGTCCACGTGAGGGGTGGGAGCTCGCGGCCATGACCTAGTTTTCCGCTTTCCCGGAGAAAATGTGAGCGTGTGAGAGGCGCGCGCGGAGGCGTGTCCGGGAAGCGCGTTCATTCATTTGCGTGTCATGCGTGACCTCCGCGGGTCCGAGAAGGGGCTGCCGTAGTCTCACTTTCAAACTCCTATGCCATAAGGCACTTTAAATAGCCGTTAGGGAACCCTTGTTGTTCATTCATAAGGAAGTTTATAATCCACTGTATCCATGGCTTTAAATAGAAGCTAAGAAAGCAGTC
The DNA here is from genome assembly GCA_019775955.2 of Pollimyrus isidori. Classification (NCBI taxonomy): domain Eukaryota; kingdom Metazoa; phylum Chordata; class Actinopteri; order Osteoglossiformes; family Mormyridae; genus Pollimyrus; species Pollimyrus isidori. Next base: position 18,043,290 of record JABFDZ020000138.1, on the reverse strand, counting down.
TCACATGGTCATCGTGTTGTGGGAACACGCTGTACAATCGACAGAGATAAACAGCAATGAATTATTTTATTGCCGTGACAAAGTGCTTATCACTGTGGTTAAATCATGCTTTCTACTTTGTCTTTTTATATTATTTCTTCTATGTTGGGCAGGCTACAAGTCATAAGTAGTGTCATTTATTGTTACAGCTTGGTTGTTGAGAAAAACGATGATTCATTTCAATGTACATTCCAATGGTTAAGTCAAAAACAGTCATTTAACTTGCTCTCCATAAACCCATCTTCTCTTTGCATTGCCAGTAACTTTGCTTTTAACTGTAGTGTAACAATGTACATTGTTCACAAATTATAAGGTTTAATAAAGTTATATGGAACAAGGTCTAAATACAGAATCTATGGAACGTATTCAGTTGGAGAGTGAAGATTTCAGTTTGTAATCATGGATGTGGGAGAGAATTTAATTTGATATTCATGGGGGGGTTGGGGAATCAGCATTACTGAATTAGGGTTAGACTTGTCATATTAAGGTGATCTACTAAAAACATGGGGGGGGGTCATACAGGGGTCAGTCAGCAGAAGCCCTGACGACAGCTTCGCGCAGCCTTGGAGCCAGTTCAAAGCAGCTCTGCGATGGCGACTGGCCTGGGGTTCTGTCTGTACTGACGCCGCTTGTCCGTCACCCCTGTCCTTCAAGGGGGAGTCATCGCCTACATCCACTCATCGAGCTCCTCCTCAAGCCCGGAGTCGTGTCTCAGCGACAGCTCTGACAGCAGCCAGCAGCCGTCTCCTCCGCCCCTTCACCCATCCCTGAGCCAGAGATGTGACGTGTTCGCCAAGACTCCTTTCACCGTGGCCAGACACCCTCACGGGTCAGAGAGGGTGGCACGTTCTGTACCCAACACTGATTGCGGCGCTTCTAGTAAGTCATCCGAGATCGTCACGCAGTCTAATAAAGACAAACTGCTTATGCGAGTCTTAGCCTGTTTGTGGTATTACAGGTATGTAAATGGATTATAAGCATTCATTCTAGTAAATTTATTTACAGTTACTTAGGTATCAGACGCTTATCTAAAGTGACATGCAGTTGACAACACAGGGTCAGCCAGTCCCTAGAGCAGTTGAAGTTAAGGGCCTCGCTCAAAAGCCCACTGGGGATTGAAAACTGCTTACTGTGGGATTTGAAGTGATGACCTTCCTAATCGGCATTATCACATACCATAGCAGGGAAAGTAGCAGCCCGTGTGGGATCTTAGGAGGCTAGGTGAGTAAAGTGTGTTATCGGAAGGTCTCCTGGTTGAGGTCTAGCCTCCGCGGAATAGTCACATGTCTGTGGGCCCTTGAGCGAGGCCCTTAACCCCAACTCCAGGGGTGCTGCTCACTGGCCGACCCTGTGCTCTGACCCCCAATCTTGCTCTCAAATATATGTGTGTCTCATGGTAAGCAGGATGGGGTATGTTTTTAAGGCATGTTCTTACTTGGAAAAAGATATTATATTGTGCCTGTGGAAGGACCTGGGACTAAACTCTGTGTGGTGGTTTCCCTTCCTGTTTTGGCAGAGGTCAGTGGCTTGGTGTTACTCTGCAAGGTATGCGGTGACGTGGCATCGGGCTTCCATTATGGCGTCCACGCCTGCGAGGGCTGCAAGGTGAGGAAGTCGGGCGGAGACCATTAAACTGAACTTTGAGATAACCGAGCAATGGGAGGCCTGTACCCCTGCCATACATACTGATCTGCCCGGGCCCCCTGCAGCCTACACATGTGCAGACAAACAAAAATAATTAACCATTTAATTAGCAACTTCATCTTTTAAAAAACTGGTGAGAGCTGCCTTCTAGCAACAAATGAAATTAGTGATGTGAACTAGTGACATAGCTGTTTAGAAGAAAAAACCAGAAAGACAAGGGACTCATACTCTGAATAAGGTAATAGTACTTATTGAAAATAAATACAGTGGTACCTCGGTTCTCGAACTTCCAGACTCCGCTCCTTCCATGTACCACACCCCCTTGTTAACCTCGTGTAGGATCCCCATGTAATCAGCTGTTTCTGTTTGTTGTCATTAGTCCTCTGTATTAAGTCCGTGTTTCAGTTTGTTTCCCCAGTCTGGTCATTGGATGCGTTCTACTTGCGTACAGGACTGGCTTAAAGCAATGCATTCTGATCCTGACGCAATGCATTCTGGTTAGATGCATTGCGACCTTTCACCCGGCTGCACAAACTGGAACCATGTCCGTGTGATGCCACCTAGCAGGAATAAAGTTTCAAACCCCTTCTGGCATAGTTTATAACACACCTTTGCCCTTATCGGCTGAAGAGTTTAGTTACACGCATGACGTTTGTATCCCAGGCAGTTCTGATGCGTAATCTGCTATTTCCCCCGAATATCACGTAAAGCAGTGAGAACTGGTTTTCAGTTAATTTACCTGGTAAAATAAAGTTTTAATGCTCTAATAGTACACGTAAGTTAGTGGTTTATTTATTGTTAGTTACTGTAATTTTGTGCTGCTTTATTTGGTTAATCGTCCAGTCTGTGAAGAAGACATTCAAGTAAGAATTGCATTGCAGTATGACTCATTTCCTGGCGTGTACAATTTATATTAGGTCAGCGTTCACAGTTCAACTTCTGATATTCAGGTCTAGGTCAAATTGGTTTGTTCGACTTTCAAGAAATTCGAGTTCTAGTGAGTTTGAGAATCAAGGTACCACTGTATACTGTAAAGATTATTTATCAAGTACTTGCAAGCAGGGACAAACATTTCTTAACGGGCCTTTACTGTAGGATGATGACAATGATCAAATTGAGAGTTTTCATTGATTGGGTTTTTTATTCACAGGGAATGATATAAATATGATATTAACATTTCGGAGTGCAAATCCATTTTTCCTTCCTGATTTGAGCCTCTGCTCACAGCTCCATTTATGAAGAAAGATGATTTACAACACTCTTAATTAGACTTTTAAATGTGGATTTCCACATAGTAGAAGCCGTTTTCATTTTCCTTGTTTTAATTCAGGTTTGGCAAGTGATGACTTTGTGCGTTCCAGAACGCACATACAAGTCATATATTTGCAAATGGAGATAAACAGATGGTTTATTTTCGCTCATTTCTGCAGACGAGCCAAGTCACATGCTTATTATGTGGGTGAAGGGTGGCGAAGCAGCCAGTGTCATAATAAAAGACCTTACTGTCAAATCCCACAGGGCTTCTTCAGGCGGAGCATCCAGCAAAACATCCAGTACAAGAAGTGTCTTAAGGATGAGAATTGCCCCGTCATGCGGATAAACAGGAACCGATGCCAGCAATGCAGATTCAAGAAGTGCTTGTCAGTGGGGATGTCAAGAGACGGTGAGCTGGAGAACAGTGATGCCGGATCATTAGGTGGCTCCAGTGGGGAGTAGGACTCCCCTCAGAAAGAGGCTCCTTCCTGTGGCGTCAGCTTAAAACGTCAAGATATGCGATGCTCCTGTTTCGTTAGATGAGATTGTATAACGAAAGACGTGCGGTGGTCCTCGCATAACTTTGTTCCCCTTTGCTTTGTATTTCTGCAAAACAGCTTACAAAAGCAAATGCGTCCTTAATTAATCAATAACACGAGTTATTAATGATTGATTCATTTTATGGATCTGTTACTGAAATGTAGAGTTTTTTAGAATTTCTCACCCACATAAAGGTATTAGGAGGTCATAGGAATAGATGGTAGAAATCTTCAACTGAAAACGGAAAGTATTTCTGCTGTGAAATGTAAAAAATGACCTAATCATAGCTGATATTTTGTAACATCGTGCCTGCTATTTGGTAATGACCATTTTCTTTTTATCCTCTGCCCTCCGACAGCGGTAAGGTTTGGCCGCATTCCCAAGCGTGAGAAGCAGCGAATGCTTCTGGAGATGCAGAGCGCCATGAACAGCATGATCGGCTGCAGCCCGCTGTGTGATCAGCTACACGCCAGCCAGGCGGCTCTCTGTCCCGCAGAGCAAATCCACGCCGAGCCCAAAGGCTCCCCGCCGTCGAGCTCACCGGCTTCTTCCCCTCCAAGCCCTCAGGAGAAACCCTGCAATGTCAAACCCCGGGGAGCTGTGAGCTCCTCCCCACAATCCACGTCTTCCTTCTCTGCAGACAGCGGGGAGGAAGAGGTCATCGGGACGGTGACCACAGCGCACAAGGAGAGCTTTATGTACAACCAGGAGCTCTGTGGCACGGAGCCTGAGGTCCCACAATCTCCTGGCGTCCCCGGGCAGGGGGGTGCCGGCAGTGATGAGCAGCAAGTGAACTGGAATCACTGGAACGATCACGTTACAATGGGACACTGTAGCCTGCCGCCCCAACAAGACCAGCAAGGGACCAACAAAGTGTACAGGAACAATTTCCTCAACCACTGTCCAGACCAGCAATATAAAAGCCCTTCTCCCAGCCATTGCCCCGCCTACACAGATAGCCAACCATTCAAAGGCCGTCATATCGTCGAGGCTGGTAGAGATTTTGCTGGGTCACCCTGGACCACAGGGAACAGGATGCATCTGGTGAGTGTACAGTACAACTGCCACACCTGTTTCTAGGTTCAGAGCTGAAATTTTAGGCCAGGACAAATTAATTTCCATTTTGCTCAGATTGTCATCAAGTAAACACAGAAATTATTATTTAAACTTATATAATTACTAGCTAGTTTATTGGTGGTTTGTAATCTGTTGGACTGTTCTACAGTTATTTAAAGGAACCAAGCTGAAAGTATAATATTTTATACTTAAAGTTTTATAGTATAAAACTGTATTATTCTATTACATTTGTATTTGTTGAACGAATTCTTGAAAGGACTGAATCTTTTAATTGGTTTATTTTACTTAACGAGTATTTCACAATATGATGCAATATTTGAACATGTGTGTCAGGATATTCTGCAGCAGAGTGGAAGGCACTTTGTCCACAGTTGATTCCTTACAGTACTTATCAATTATATTGACTTGTTGGTTAGGAGGAATACCGTAAATAGACACTCACGAACCGCACCACTGCTGCCGTCATTCCCCCACAGGTGTGTCCCATGAACCTGTCACCCTTCGTGAACCCATGCAAATCCAGCCATGAAATCTGGGCGGAGTTCTCCATGAGTTTCACTCCAGCTGTTCGCGAGGTAGTGGAGTTTGCAAAGCGAATTCCGGGATTTCGGGAGCTCTCCCAACAAGACCAGATCTGCCTGCTGAAGGCTGGAACATTTGAGGTATGAGCATCTGTGAATATAATAAATAACACATGAACAGGCTTAATCTGGACTTTTTCTGTTTATGTCTCTTCCTCAATTTTAACCCCAGTTTTTTTTTTTTATGTAACTGCTGTTTATGTCAATGAATATTATTTTGATTTATATTAAAGCATATAATCACAACAGCATGCAGTTAATTTCTGGGAATATATTGTATTTTTCTCACTAAATTCTAGACCCTTCTAGAAGTTGGTCAATTGCACTCAGTCAGTATGGCATAATTACTGCAACCAAATAAATAAATCTCTCAATCCGAACTGAGAAAGGATTTGTTTTGGCAGGTGCTAGTTGTACGTTTTGCATCGCTGTTCGACTCGACGGAGCGCACGGTGACCTTCCTGGGTGGGGAGAAGTACAGTGTGGAGACGCTGCACTCCATGGGAGCCGGCGACCTGCTGACGTCCATGTTTGACTTCAGCGAGAAGCTGGCGGCCCTGAATCTCCGCGAGGAGGAGATGAGCCTGTTCACTGCCGTCGTCCTTGTTTCTGCAGGTCAGCGCATAAGCCGCATGCTTCATGGGAACATATTTCTGTCTCAAAGTAAAGATCCTCTGAATGCATCAAGCAGAGTGGCCAAAATGTTAGCTACAATATCATTGTGTCCCAATTGTATGTGGACATTGAGTATGTTTTCCTTGCAAAGATAAGTGAATGTGTTCAAAATATACCATAAATAGGGATATTGTTATTTTTTTTTCTGCTATAAACCTGTACTGAATCAGCAGTGATGGATGGATGGATGGATGGATGGATGATTGTCTTGCATGAGCATTAGTTATATAATTAAAAATCATAAAGTGAGGGTGGTGCGTGGTTCGAACTGCTGCTTCACATCTGTGAGACCAGAGTTCAAGTCTCTCCGCTTCCGCAGGGTGGTGTGTGGTTCAGTGGGTTAGGACACTGTTCCTGTCAATCATAAGGTCACCCAGGGTCAAATCCCAGGATCAAATCCCAGGGTCGGCAGAGTGAGCAAGGCCCTTAACTCCGCCCTAGTTGCTTCAGTCTCAAAAAATGCACATCGATTTGAAAGAAGAAGAAAAATAAAGAGATAAATGATAAAAAACATAAATGCCTGTGACTGTAGGTAAATTATAGCTACATGACCCCGTATCCAGGAGTCTTGGTGTGACCTGCGAATGTGTCCTCCTCGTGCAGACCGCTCGGGCATCGAGGACGTGAACTCCGTGGAGGCCCTGCAGGACACTCTGATCCGTGCCCTGAGGAGCCTCATCATGAAGAACCACATCAACGCGGTGGCCACCTTCACCAAGCTGCTCCTGAAGCTTCCGGACCTGCGCTCCCTCAACAGCGTGCACTCAGAGGAGCTGCTCACCTTCAAAGTGCACGCCTGAGCCATGGGGAGCCAAGCATCCGTTCACTTTGTACAGAACTGCCAGAAAAGGGGACCACGTGTGAATGGCAGTGTGTGCCTCACAGAACCCCAAGCCCAAACAAACGCACACATTTATCAATGTATATATTTGCAGATCTGTGAACTTAAGAAGCACTTTGTTATCGTTCAGTGCAATATAAAACCATCCACTTTCCTGTTATTTCCATTTTGATGCTATTTCCTTTGTGTTTTTGAGACATACTGTACTTCATAAGCATGAATGTCAGTCCAAGCCAAAGCAGAACTTGTGGAGGTTCTGGTTCCACAGAGGCTGCTGTGGTGCTGAAGAAGGAGTCTGTCGTGACCCAGCACTTTCTCCGCATGAAAAGCTTGTTTGGCTTGATCGCGGTGCAGGTTTCTGTCGGCGTGCTGATTTCATTATAAACATTCTACCTCTGTTGGATATTCAGACAGACATATCGCAGTTTTACTGTCTCAGTAGTATTTAATATTATATCACACGAGAGCACTGTTGCTGTTCTGGGGAGTCGTGTCTGTTTTCTAATGCAGAAAGACAAATGTGAAACACATAACTGCAGGTGTGTAC
>JABFDZ020000138.1:17983801-17994329 GCA_019775955.2 Pollimyrus isidori | reverse complement strand
ATGTGTGTGTGTCTTTTGTAACTAAAAGTGAAAACGCGCGGGTGTCTTTAGCGGTATTTAAATTTGACAAAGGTTTTCCCGTCCCTATCGGTAACTTCTACCTAAAGAAATAAAGCAATCGACACATTTCCGTCATCTTGCCTCAGATGAGAACTAGTTTTATTTATCCATTTGTTTTTATAAAAGGGTAAATAAATCCACGGATCCTCCGAGGTCGGAGTGCTGCGATTGGGCGCCCGATGCCGCCGCAGGGCTGGCGGCGTCTCGGCCGTGCCGAGGATCGTGGGACTCAGTGATGTCAGAGCGCTTTTGGGTCATTTGAAGGTTAGCAGCCCCACAAGGGTTCATATAAAGTTCACTCGCATATATTAGGCGATCCAATCTTTCATTCCCTGCTACAAAACTAGTAGGAGGTGAGCAGCGTGGTCGGATGAGCCATCCGTCACCGAGGGGCGACTCCGTATTTCTGTTTTTTAATACGCAAAGTGTATGATGGAAATTGTGCACGCATGTGTTTTAATCGGGCTCACGGCGCCAGACGCTCAGATCATTTAATGCTCAGGCGAGAAGGGAAATAAAGACCGGGGAATCCCGGCTGGCCGCGGCACCGTGCGGTCGGAGAATGGCGAGCGATCGCCGGGATCAATCACAAGCTTTTATCGGCGTCGTCTGTCATAATTCATTATTATAAGACTTGGGGGAGGAAAAAAACACCACGGATCGGACGTGCCAAAAAAGGGGGCAGAGTTTGATGGAGTTGCGTCGACTTTTTTTGCACATGAATCCAGTCGGGTTTGAGCTGGAAGATCACAGCGTGTAAAGAGGGACTGACGCGCCGGGACAACATGTTTGATTGCATGGATGTGATCGCAGTGAGCACTGGACAGATGCTGGGTTTTTACTCTCCGAGTCCTTCCTCATGCATGCTTCAGGAAAAGGCTCTCAAAGCATGCCTCAGTGGGATAGCTCCAGCAGACTGGCCGCATCGTCGGAGCAAGCACTGTACGTTCATTTCTTTCCCTGCCTCTTATTTCCCAATTATTCGTGCATGCAAGCCGGTCTCCAAGAGCGCATTTGCCGGCGAGCTTTTCGCAATATAGCGCCTTCGCCTCAGTTCTGCTTCGCTGTGAAACAATGCAGCGCTTTACCCTTAAATAAATTAACTTGCATTAGCCTTGTGTGCGTGTTACCACGCAGCGAAAGCGATGCTCAAAGTGTATGTATCAAAATATAAAAGTGTGCATGTGCAACTTTAGGACAAAGTCACAGAGAGGTATTGACCATTATGTGAAAGTGAAAAGGAATAGTTGTATGTCGTCTAAGTATTTTTGTCATTATTATTAATGATAATAATTGTATAAAATTATACGAAAATATTATTATTGCAGACATGTATCCAGTAGCTTGCAGTTATAGACACCCTGGCGCTTTGTCCATGATTCCAGTCATATATTTATGTCTATGAGCAGACAACACCCAACTGTAATGTCTGCGTAGTTCTTTGTCACCTTTATCCATGTTTAGAACCCTTCTAAGAGGTTTTTTGTAAAGAATTGCATAATTTCATTTGTACATCAGCGATTTTATTGAGGTTTACGCAAGATTGCATATATTTACACGAGTAAATAGATTTTAGTACTCTCGTTTTATTTGAACTGCCAATATCTTAATCATTCATCCAGTCAAAGTAAATGCCCGCAGCCTTGCATAATTATACATATCATTTTCATTAATGCGTGCGAAAGCTTGGCGTTAAGGGTAATAATAGTAACTATGGTAATAAGTACATTTTACTGCAGTCATGAGAAAAACTACAGATTGCATGTCTTAGCTCTGGACATTTATCGGGGTTGGTTAGGTTTACAGAGAAAGCCTGCAGGATGTGTCCCTAATTTACATAAAAAAGTTATTATTGGCATTTTTAATAGGAACCTGGGAAAAAGCAGTTCACCGTCAATGAATAGCCGTCAAGGGGGTTGCCTGATTCAAAGTGAATGAATACCCTTCTTTGTTTCCTGAGTGAGTTTTTTTCCACGTTTAGGAGCACATATGTGAACATATGTCAGGTGAGCCAGTCAGGTTAGTCTATGGCAAAGTGATTGAATCAGACACAAACAGCGCTTGCACGTATTACATTTAGCCATATGTCTAAAGAAGGAACCCCGATGTTTCCCTAATAATCATAAAACTGTTCCTGTGTTGTTTTAGATGTAGAGATGTGGTGCAGAGAAGTTGCATGTTCTGTTGGAAGGTGTTTTTATGGTCTCTGATCGGTATGGTACGTTACGTTTTTCCCCCTAAACATTCCACAGATTGTTGTAGTTCATTAATTCAGTACTTTTTAAATATATCCTGCGCAAGAAATTGGGTGATTCGAAATAACCGGTTTTAAAACCAACCCTCAGCTATACCCCCCCGGGGAAGCTGGTCTAGGGGATGCACAGGGGGCATGCAGTGTTTTATATTCTAGATTTATTAGGCTGTGTGGTTGGGTGGGCTGCTCACTCAGCCCCACTCATCTGCCTGGTTGTGGTTCTGCACGTGGCTCCAGCCCCACCAAAGCGGATTCTCCATGTTCTCCTCGTGCCGGTGTAAGTTTCCTCTGGGTGCTCCGGTTTCCTTTGAGAAATCCAGAGATGTGCCGTACGTGTCTGTTGCCGGTGATGTGTTGCCCTAATGGCCCGGATTGGGGTTAAAAGCTTGTCCATGCGGTACCTGCATCTAACCCCACGTTTACAGTGATATACCCTGGACCACTGTGACCCTGGCTGGATTCACATTACTGAAAAAGCAAAAATTATTAATAGTGCTCTATTGGACTGTGACCATATCTGGACATTTCGGGTTTTCACTGGAGATTTGTACTGTCAACTGGCGATTTTTTTTTTTTTCTCCACATGGTCTCTATGCACCCATTAAAATTAATAATAGAATTTCAGTGTGATGGACACCAATTTTATGCATTTATTAAAGGAGATGTGAAATAGTAACCCAGAGCCACTGGTAACAGCTTGGTTTTCACTGACCACGCTGTAAAATGCATTCTCTACATTGGTACTTTTGCAAGTGCTGATTGACGCATATTTAATAAGAAGTTTAATTGGAGTAAACATGGTAAGATCTCGGGGACTGGCATTGAGAGGTGCTGATAGGTAAACACGAGTCTGCCTAATCAGCCAGGGCGTTATGAGGAGCCTTTGAAATGGGGGGGGGGCAGCATTGTCTCCTTTAAGGGCTGACAGAAAATAACCGGAACGTGAGGACTGATTACTTATTTGTTACCTTCATAGAAGCGGTGTGATTAAGCGGCGGAAATTGTGGAGAAAATAAACAATTAAATACAGGCTTCCAGGATTTTCGGAATAGAAGAGCTGTGATTTATAATCCACCTTTTTTCACAGAGTGTAAACTTTGAAAAGCAGCTTGCGTGGTTGGAGGAGACAGGGGGCTCCTTTGAAAGGCCTTTCTGTCAGTGTCAGATACACGGGGAAGCGAGCAGGCTCCGTGTGGGGGTGTACGCATGATAGGCTGTGTTCTCTTGTGCCTCTTGTCTTTGCTGTGTCCTGTCCTCTCATTCCATCTAAATTTGCTACCTTCAGACACAGAGGAATCTAGATATCAGAGCCTGCCGTACATACAGATGTTATTTTAAGTTCTTGTTGTATTTTATCACAGTTGCATAATGTTTTCTGGACTGGGAAGCATTTTTTTTTCTTCATGAAATTGTGTTTATGGAAATTTTGGAATTAATTTTGTGGGCTGTTTTCCAATTATGCTGAAAGTCTGGCAGCCTCCATGAGCTCAAGGCTGTGTGACACAGACACACCATTGTTTGTCACTAAGTACAAAACCCTGCCTTGGTATTATTGATTACTGAGTTACACCTCAATTATATGTGTACAAGAAAACTGCGTGGATTCATGTAATTATAAATTGGATGCGTGATCTTTACTCCAACCATTTTCAGTTCAGCTGATCAATCGAAAACTGGCCCATTAAAACAAATTATGTTTTTCCCCTTAACACCATTGCAGAGGTTTTGGATGCCATGTTCTCTGGCTTGAAGATGCAGATTCGACTGTCATTATCCAGCCTGTGCAGATGTGTGCGTCTGTTTGTTTGGCCGATGATGCTAGCAGGCAGGTGTACGTGTGCAGACTAAATAAATAGCAGACAGAAAGGAGCTGATCTGTCCCAATTGTTTTTCTGTCCTCTTTAGGGTCATGTGTCACGTGGTTTTCAGGGAGCAGAATGGTGTTTTCATTCTTTGGCATCAAATCGATTGGTTGCAAGTAGAAATATCTTATTCTGAATGTGGGAATGTAATTTTGGTTTTATATGTTGCTTTAATTAAGCTCCTCTGGAATTTTGATTCAGGAGTTTTGATAATCAATATGGACACATGATGTAGTTTGTTGCATAACAGAAATGATTTACAATTAGTGGCTAGAATACTATTTACACCTGTTTGCTAATTCAAGTAGCGTCCTCCTCCACACAGCGAATGGCGTGTCTGTAGCTGAATACATACAGCACACAGGCCAGGTGAAGAGGGGTGTTTGCCGTTTTTGCTAAGCATTTCAACGGCTAAGACGCCTGATTTAAAGTGATTTTTGGACAGGCTCCAGCAGGCCAAGGCCTCCTGGGATTTTCACACACTACGGTATCTAGAGTGAGAACAGAACACATCCAGCCCATGACATTTTTGTGGCCAAAATCGCCTTGGTAATGAGAGAGGTCGGAGGTGGATGGGCAGACTTGTTAAAGCTAATCTTAATTTTAAGGCAGAAATATCACCTACAGTATTGTACAGGATGAGCACAAGGCTTGTCTACCCTTAATGCAGTTCTGGAAGCAGTACTAGCTAGGGGAACCAAGTGCAGTGGTAACTGAGTATTTTAAATAATGGTAGCATTGATCATGAATATTATTTTTGAGAGGGCTCCAAATGGCTGTGCTATCACTGAATAAATACAGTTATGTTGGCTAATGCCAATTAACTTGGGTTAGTGCTTACATCATCAACAGCATGACCCGGTCAGGACGGTCTCTGTGAGGTCAAGGCAGGGTCATCGGAGAGTCAACCCCATTCTTTCTTCAATGCCATTCTGTCTTCTAACTGTGCTTTGGGTGCAATGGTCTCCTGCAGGTACAGCTCGTTTAGAATCCCGTTAGCGGTGGAATTGCAGTACAAAAAAGTTGATACTCCATCGCTGCCAGAAATCTCTGGAGGTTTTTCTTAGACGAGGCATAAAAGAGAAGTTTGAATAGACTCTATGCAGTGAAATACAGGGATGTTGTGAGGAAAAGCCGCTTCAGATTCCCTGTACTTTCCGTCTTTACATACCCCCCCCTCGCCCCAGCTGCCCCACTTGCCTGACATTGGGCTCTGAAGTACTTTTATTGCTGATCTGAGAAAAATATACAGCACTGTGCAACTGTGCAAAAGACTTAGGCAGTCAAAGAAAATGTTTAAAGCAATTTATTTGCTCCGTAAGCTTGCTCAGAAAAAGAAAAACAAATTAACATTGGAACACATGAAAATTAACAGCAGCAGAATAAAAATGAAGAAGAGTTTCTTCAGATCTCCAAAGAATCACTAATATCTCGCTGGAACGTTGTTTCTTTCCCAAACTCTCCTCAGGGTCACCCCAGCCATTCCACCACCAGCTCAATTAATTCAATTCATCAAATAACTTAGTGAGGTATTGATTAGCCAATCAGAGGGTCAAAATTACACGTGCGTATTGGAAGGTGCAAATAATGTATAGGTTTTAAGAGAGGTTTTGTAATGTCCAAGTCAACACACTTCGACAGACATCATAGATGACATGAAGATCATTTAAACGTCATTTGCTGTGACTGCCTTTTCCACAGTGCTGCTATACTTTTTTTTCCAAATCCTCATTTCCCTTTTCTTTTTGAGACTACAGTGGTCCTTTGCTCCAGTTTTAAAAGGTGCCTCACTGCCGTACTCATTCAATGCTCCGGTGTTTTATCACAGTGTTGTTTTTCTGTTATGTGGGGGTAGTTGACCTTGCTGGAATGTCACCTTCTACAATCTGGTCATTGGGGGTGTTTCAGGCTCTGCTTTGTCATGATCCAGAAACATAGTAAACATTAGCGTGGCTTTACCCCGAATGTTCTGCTCTTTAATGGCTTCAGAATTCTAGAGACCAAAACTAGCAAGTCCTTCTGTAGCGCCACCACATGTTTGACCATCTCTGACGGAGTGAGGCAGCTGGACGGCCCAAGGTGTCGCAGGAAGGAAGTATTCCGCGCTGTACTCAAGTCATTAGGCCCACTAATGAAGAAGGGGGCTCTCTTAAACCTACAGGAACCGTCCTCCTAAGGAACCATGACACACAGAGAGCCTCGGAGTGCTTGTGGACGAGCGGCAAGTTTGGAACTCGTTTTTTCCTCCGCCGTACAGAGTACGGCCGTTAATTGGTGTGTTTTCCTGTCTGACCCTGACTGCAGGTTCAGCTGGGGGCTAAAAGTTCAAGGAAAAGACACCAGCAATTTTTCTTACTCCTCTAAAAGGGCTCCCATTCAGTTACATGCCAGCTATCTTTATTCATCTAATGGTTGTGTTAGGCCAGCCTAGAAGTCGCCTTGCAGATTTAAGTGGTTCCTTAAATCTATTGCTATACAGCAAGGAAAAAAAGGCATTTCATGTGATCTGTTGTCCCCCCCACCATACCCCCCCCATGTAACGCATCAGTGATTTGTCCATCTGGATAAACTACATTGCACATTCCTTTCCTGTGTGAATTTCAAGTGTGAAATGAGGTCTGGCCAACGGAGATGGCAATAAAAATCTGAGCTCTGGTCGGCTCTCCTTGTGTTCTCAGACATCCCTGTTCCTTAGTTTATATCCACAGATACAGAGAGTTCATGCGCATGTTGTGCACTTACATACATGTAACTGAAAATGAGGTCTGGTGCCGTTGTTGCACTAGACTCCAGCAGTGTATAAAAATTGCAGGCGTCCCCGTTTTGGGTTATATAAAAGGGCATCTCGTTTTCATATTTCACTGGGTGCAGAACATAAAAGGTTTAAGGTGAGAGATTTATTACTGAGGATAGTGCAAAACGTCTTGCATGTTTATGCCTCATATGTTAACAGTGTCCTTACTTGAGAGACCTAGTATTATGAGCTGTAAATTATACCCTAAATTACTTTCTCCAAAGGGATTATATATAATTTTATTTATAACTAGTCTATAAACATGAACAAGCAGTTCATAAAATATAACTTATTTATGTATTCATTTTATATTTCTCTGCTTAAAAAGTAGGACTCTGAAAGCAAACCTAGAAAAACCTTGATAAATATTACCTTAAAATGAAGTGTTACTCCTCCGAACTCTTAGTCCATGTCTTACTTTCAGTTGACTACTTCGTTGACCTTGTATTTAGAAGAAACCTCTTTTTTTCCGCTATGGATTATAATCTGTGGGTTGATGTTCAGAAAACGTACTGAAGAAAAACGTCAGATGAGTGGTGGTGGAAGGCTTCCATCTGCTGCCCCCCAATCCCCCCCCCAGCACCGTGTTCAAGGTTAGAAGATTTGAGGCCATTTGTGGTGCCTAATCAATTGCGTTTCATGACGTGTGTGGCTAGGAATTAAATGTCACTTAACCCGTCAAATAGTTTTTTTTTCCACCACATTCTCTAAATATGCTCTGAGTATACTCTAAATATACTCTAAGTATGTAGCTGCCTAGAAGCACCTACCCACTTATCTTGCCTTTTATCAAGAAAGTGGTACAACCTCTTTATAGAGATGCTATTAAAGATTTATGTGTGTTTTTGCTTAAGGCTGCCTCATTCCGGGTTTAGGTTCATTGCGCAGTTAAGGTCAAAATAACAATTCTGGATTGTTAACGAATTTCACAGAAAAAAATCTAATAATAAAACCAAAAACAGCGACCCGGGTAGATCGAAAAGAAAAACATTCACTCGTTAGCGCATTCGCTGGAAGAATGACGGCTTTATAATGACATGTAAAACAGTAAAATGACACATGTTCTTTAGTAAGAAGAGACAGCGTAGCTGGTACGTAGTAGGAGGAGGTCACGGAAAGAAAAAGAAAAAAACACACAAAGAAGAGCCTTCGGCTAGTGAAAACACTGCCCCCTCGCTCTCTCCCTGAAGAGGAAGCTAAAGAAAGATACCGGTATCCTCATAGTGCCGGAATAATCCACGGGCTCAGATAGGCCTATATGCCCTAACTAAACAAAACGTGTGTATTGTTATAGCTGAAAACTTTAAAACCTTATTTTACCCCGCAAAAAAGAAACCCCACAGTGCTGTAAATATACATATGTATGATCCGCTGCCTTTGCGCCAGTGGTGTCAGGCTGGGGGCGCTTGTCGATTAACCTCGAACTAAGAGAAACGTTTCAGGATTTTTACACTTGGACCTTGGTGTAACCGAAAAGATACAGCCAAAACTATGACCAGCATCAAATCTAGCTTTCTTGCTGTTTCTGTTTATTAATGCCAGGCTTAATTCGGCCAAATATGCCCCTAAAAGCAAAGATTATTTTGTGCGCTCTTATCACAAACTGCTATCTACCTAAAGTGTAGGATTAAAGGGGAATGCCCCCCACCCACTCGTGTAGCTGATCCAGGATCAGCGCGCCAGTGCTTAACCAGGATTCGAGTCTATGCATTTTTAGCAAACCAAACAGGAACCAACGAAACAAAACGCTGCGAACTAATGATTAAATGTAGTACTATAGTACTATTGCCTGGTTCGTAAACTGTTACAAGCAGTAACTCCGGTTACAAGCATAACTGCCAAAATAGGTAAATGTCTATATAATTTTGTTAACACCTTAATGTTTCCTGATAAATTGTATAACAGATATATTAATATTCTATTCTAATTATTGATCTGCAACTGAAGTCTTTACTTCTTATATAAACATAAGTATTTTTTCATTTTGTACATTTTGCGATGTAGCCTACATGTCAGAGTTAGTATATATTCGAATACTGGTTTAATTCGCTATAAAATGTTACTGAGAAAAAAAGCACATAAAAATGACAGTGCACCATGATCATTGTTGATTAGGTCTATATAATCATATATATATATTCTTCATATATATGCACGATCGGAGGCGCTCGCTGCTGTAACCCGCGGATTATCGCCCTTGTGTCCCGACAGCCGTGGAGACTCGGAGCAGCAGTTCGGAGGAGCTGGTACCGAGCCCGCCGTCTCCGCTGCCCCCGCCGCGCATCTACAAGCCCTGCTTCGTGTGCCAGGACAAGTCCTCGGGATACCACTACGGGGTCAGCGCCTGCGAGGGATGCAAGGTGAGGCTCCCCGCCCCGGCGCCGCTCAAAAACAAGAATAAATGACATACATAAACTACAGCTGACATGTAGACCTCTCATAGCTGTTGTTTCTTTCTTGCCTCATTGAACCCCGAATGCAGCCCCGCTTTCTAGCCAGGCAGGTGAGCTGCGCTTAAAATGCGCATCATGCCGGGTTTCCCCCTTTCACCGTCACCATTACCACAAAGCAAATGAAGGAAACCGCAAGGAATTACCGATTCACACCAAGCCAGTGCAATATAGCTGTTTTTCCCCCAATTTTTTATTATAGGAAATTACTTTTTTCTGTTATCGCCAGTCTGTGCGCTTGTGTGAACTTCGATGATTCAGCTTTCGCTAGAAAAGCGCACTGTGTGTAAATTGTTCTGCAACGAGCCTTCGTATTATGTGAGATGTGACAAGCTCCAAAGTGTTTTTTATATATATATAACCGCTGTTCTGGCTATATATATATATAATAAGCAAACTAGAACAGTGGTCTGCTGTTTTTTTTTTTAAATAACCCAATCCAATGCAGAAAATGAACAGTACTGCGCAGAAATGGACGCGCTTTAAAGCGGAATATCTGGGCGCATTTTGGACGCGTCTCGGTATTAAACCTTGAGGTTTCGCATTGTAAGGCGGAAAGAATAAAATACCACATTTCGTATTTAGCAGAATACGTCGAACAAGAAAGTGACAATTACTTGTCCACGGCAGGTGTATGTCTTTAAAAATTGTGACACATTTCTGAGAATCCCTGTTATTGCCAGTTACGGTAAAAGCTTAATGCTCAAGGAATAAGGGCGAAGAGAAAAGTCAGTAGAATAAATACCATGTAATTGGACTATATTTTTTCTCTCCCCGCACCGTCTTATCAATATTTAATGTGTTTATTTTTAAGCGATTTAGACTCGCCAATTATGCGGCTCGCTGTTCACGGGAAGGAAATGCGCCGGAGTTTGCGGAGTCAGGCGACTGGCCTGGTTGGTGCACCTCCTGGGTGCCGACCGGATCACGTCTGGAACCAGGCATGAATGGCGGCACATTCTCTCCTGGTGGCTGTTTTTTGTTTTTTTGTTGAGTTCCCTTCCTCGCCTTTCACATGTGATATCACTAGGTGTGAAGTAGGTGTTGCACTAGCCTGGCCAAGGGCTTAACTTTGGATTGAATATTAGGGGGGGGGGGGGGGGTTTGA
>JABFDZ020000138.1:17953289-17973845 GCA_019775955.2 Pollimyrus isidori | reverse complement strand
TCACGGGGGGTCTGGTGCCGTAACACAGTGGACAAAGGTGGTTGCTGTCAAATGCCCAGGCCCCCCCCCCCCCCCCCAGGTTACAGTGCTGAGCTGAATTGGCTAAGCTTCACATGTGACAGGAAACCAGCTTCGCCAGACATTTCCGTCGTCGCTTAAAATGTCTGACACTGACAACTAGGCAGCACATATATATAAAACCCAGGCATCCCGACGCCTGATCTCTGCAGAGCTGACAGCATCTCGCGCCGTAAATCATCAGGCTTTGTGTCCCTCATTTTCCCCGCCACAAGTCTACTCAGGGCCCCACGGGGGTGTAGGTGAAAAGCGGGCCCTCGCTGTGCTCCCACCCCCTACTCCAGTTTAGAGGAGAACATGAAATGCACATTTCAAACGAGTGTTTGGGACCCCCCCGGTCTGCATGGTCTGGGATCAGCACTGGTGCTGAGAATCCAGATAGCAAAGGTGCTTAGATGAGATCCTCACCACTCTGTATCTGTCTGCCTCACTGTGCGTTTCTCTCATTGGCTTTCCACCCAATACATTCTGCAACTTACCTTGACCTGTCTGATTAGGAAACGTATATCTATGCAGTAAAGTCAAGGCCTGTCGTTAAGTTTTCTCTCTGCGTCAGGGGGTCTACGGAATTATCCACACAACTTGTAGGAATATCCATACACTGGGTATTTATAACGGGTTAAACAGACAAACTCACAGTAATATCTACCAGCAGACACTGATCAAATATCATTTAGATTAAACTTGTTGACATTTTTTACCATTTAAGCATTTTAATGACCTTTAATAATTAATGATACACATGTTTATCACGTCAGTGTTTATCGGTATGGTGTTTTATGTGAAAATTAAACTAAAATTTAGATCTTTAAATTGGTTTTCATGGCAGGTAGACATTTTAATCCTCTTTCCAAGTAATACAGTGAAAATGGTAGAAGTTGAACAGGAATACAAAACAAACAAGCTGGACAGTAGTATTGATCCTGATTAAAATTGATGGTTACATTTCTGTAATTCTGACGTATATATTTTGTGTACCGTTGTGATCTATACTTTATTAACTATAAATATATAAGATGTTTTAACAGAAGTGCGCAAACGTTTTTACTGCTAATTTGTGAAATACAAAATAGAGAAAATATTGGTTGAATTTGAACGGTTGTAATTTGCACCACTCAAGTTCGTTCTCAGGAAGACAGCAGCACTCTTGTAATTGAAGCGCGTTCACGTGCTTTTAATGCATTTCCCTGGGCAGAATCGTTTGCTTTATGTTTACAGCGCATATTAAGTTATCATATAACAAACATACGGCCCATAAGCGTTTCCAGCAGCTCATTATATTGTGCTATAAATCAGTGTTCGGCATAAAGACAAAAGAATATCCCGAGTGGTGTGAAGAAAACAGCGCCGAAACAGATTGCCTTCACGGGATCATCACATGAGCATATTTAGGTGTCTTGCCGTCAGACCCAGAGTGCGCTTACAGTGCTCCCACAGAGACATTGTATGTCTCGACGAGGCTCACAGAGCTCGTTCAGAGTGATTTAAGTACAACATAATGCCTCTTTCACTTAACAGGGGATAATATTTAGTGCTTTTTCCATGCCTGCCGTTCTCCAAGATGGGATGTATATCCGCCCTTTTATGTCTGCCGCTGTTTGCCCCCAGTGAATTTATTTGGTGCAGCGACGATCCGTCTGCACGGGGACCGGGGGCTGGATGGGGGGCAGTCATGTCAGCCAAAGCGCCTCGCCGTCACACCGCGACCCGCCGCATGGCAAATGCCGTCCGCCGTGTAAATTGGCCGCCACGCGATGCCTTTCAGCGAAGAGGAGACGAGACGTTCATTTTCACAACTCGCTTTAATATGTGCGCCCCCCCCCCCCCCATTAGATAATAATATTCCACAAAAGCACATACATTTAGGATGCTGTCTAATTTTATCCACAAAAACACAAGGAAAACATCAAATTATATTTGTCAGTGGATTAGCTTTTAAAATTACTGGCATCCCTAAAACCATCTAAATCAGACCCCTATATGAGATATATTAGACACTATCAACAGTCTCATATTTTATAAACGTTAATTGTAGCTGCATCAGTGTTTTAATTTAAGTGATCTGCTGCGTCAAGGTTCAGCAGACCACACTATCCAACACTATTTTATATATCAGGTAGGTTCACACACCTCAGTAAACATGCTTAGATCCCCGGCAACAGCAGAGAGTCTGACTGCTCTCTGACTCTGCTCTGACTGTGAAATCTGCCCTGGGGCAAGGAGCATCACTTCAGAGCGAGAGTCTGACCTGACTGTACATCCCTGCAGCAACTCAATGAGCCAGAACAAAGGAGCTATTCGCGGCAAAACCTCTGAAACAAGGTGCCGTTCTAAAATAGCACCGCCGTCAGACTTTTATACCCTGGCTACTCTCCACCTGTATGCAGGCCCTGGACATTTTTTGAGAGGTTCTCTCTCTCTCTTGCTCTCTCTGTCCCACAAGCAGTTTCAGCACAGCAGAAAAAAAGGATGCATGGTTATCCAGCATTTCCTAGTGTTACTTGGAGCCTGACGGGCGAGAGCCATCTCCTAAAGGTGACATTAATGGGGGCTAAAGGATAGAATATAAACGAGTGTTCCTAATAGCTTCTGGAATGGTGCTTTAAAAATAAAAGGCCTCTCATGTGGGGATGCCCTGCTTCACTCAGAGAGCCTGACAGGCAGCTTGTGCACAACAGACGTGGAAGAGGACTTCTGAAAGGCAACTACAGTAAATCGCAACAGTATAATAGCATATCTCATCCAGGCTGCATTCACAGTTCATTGACCGGGCAATTAACTCTGTTGATTTAGGCCTTTGGGGGGGGGAGGGAGGGAGAAGAGCAGGATCCTGATGCACCTCCCTGCCCCGGGCAAATTCATTATTTGTGTTAGCTCTGCCTGTTTTAAACATTTAACCTTGTGTCTTTTGCTTTCCTTATGCACCTCCTGCTTCCTGCCGCCGTCTAACCCGTCAAAGGCCCCTTTCTCGGGCCACTGCCCCTTGTGTCCTGTAACTCTGGTGAGCTCCTCCGTGTGGACATGCCCGAGGCCCCTGTGGATGCTTTCGAGCTCCCCGTCCTTCAGCTTTACTTCTCACAACCGAGGCTTTAATTGATTTTCCATTTGAACAAGTACAGCTCTGGTCTGCTCTTGCTCTCCTGTGAGACACAGATGTATACAGGTGAGAGGGAAGTTGTTGCCCACACACCTTATCGAATCACTGTTGAACCCAAAAGTATTCTCACTACCATGCGTCTGCTTTTCAGTTAGAAAGAGGTACTGTACTGCTATAAATTAAAATAGACATCTTACGCTGTTGGACAACATGTGATGCTGTTTAACACCAGCCTGATGCCCAATCTGTAGTTTTGTGTATTTACTTGTGGGGGCAGTAATTACTCTGGCCAGAGTGTTTACACGTGGGTCATCTTAGTTTATAGTTCCGCATTGAAAACATGGATCCCTATTCTTTATTACAACCCAGTTAAAGTTAACCAACCGGCGACATCAGCTCGCGTCAGCTCCCCGCTCTCTGCTACCGCGGTCTGGGCTGTCATGCCGTGAGCACCGGCGTGGCTCAGCCCCGCTTCCATGACAATGACACATGAAACGCGTATTTTAAATGAAAAATAAAAGCAAACGTATTATGGGTATCTAAGATAATAGTTGCCATACAGAATCACGGGAGATATTCTTTCCTCCAAAATGCCAACAGACGCAATTGCATCGTTTTCCTCGCATTTGTCGGCATTTTGATGCCAAGAAAATGTTGCATGCAGTGTTTATTTGACACCACGTAAACGTGTAGTCGGCTGAACGCCGGTGCTGAACTCCTGTGTGGACACTTTGATTTGCTCCAATGAGCATAAAAACAGTCGGAGTTCAGTCCGCGCTCACCTGGCTCCACAAGAGCCAGAAAAACGCCTGATACAGACGTCCATGTGGACGAGGCCTTAACTTCTCAGCAGGTAAGTCAGGATACGTCAGATGGTGTGTCTCAGTCAGAACCGTCAGATAAAGATGGGCTAACTCTTGGGCGTTTCTTATTAGCGCCAGTGTCAAAACAGAAACAACGGCACTCTTCGAGTCAGGCCAAGGCGCCAAGATGGCAGAACATCACAGAAAATGATGATTTATGTCCTATGGGATGTGATATATATGGTTGAGTCCCGGTTCTCCTCTCTTTGCTCGGCTGCAGAATTCGAGCGCCGACCACCGTGTCCGCCTGGACCTGGGCCTTTGGGATAAGTTCAGCGAGCTGGCCACCAAGTGCATCATCAAGATAGTGGAGTTTGCCAAGAAGGTGCCTGGCTTCGGGGGCCTGACCATAGCCGATCAGATCACCCTCCTGAAGGCCGCCTGCCTTGACATACTGGTAGGTATTGCTGCTGTGTCACCTGTCATCTCACAACGGAACTTGTGTGGGAAGCTGTTAGGTTGTCCAGATGAGACATATTTTCCACAATTTGGTTTTCCTCTCTCTGCACCTCCCTGTAGATATTACAACTGCTCTGCCATTTCAGTAAAGCAGATGGTATACCAACACATCTTCAATCAGCAGTGAGAAACATCTCTAAGAAACATTTCACAATATCCCTCCTGGTTTCCCCTACTGGAACCTTCCGTTAGTTAATCACTAAGCTGAAAAACTCAAAAACACACATAGCTGTAGCTGAGTAATTGGGCAGTTTATAGTACAGCATCATCATTTTAATTCAGCTATTTGAAAAACTAAAACGAAAGCTTAGGCTTGCACTTTTTCACTATGGGTGTGTCTTTTTTTTACTTAATTTTATGATTTGATACAAGGAAAATGCTAGAACCAAACAGAGAGGTGATGTGTGTACGGTTCTGGGGGTGGCTATGCATGCCCCCCCTATACAGCCACACAGCTCTGTGATCTGATTATCTCTTCCCCCAGGGGAGAGAGGATACACAGAGGATATACACCGATTTCAGCCCCATGGATCCTACACTGCTTTCTGCTTTAATGTCCAGCAAATATATGACTAATGAATCCTGAAGTATCGTTGCACAGAAGCACAGTGTTTCTCCTTGCGTTCCGGTAACCTGGTCCGAGTTTGCTACAACGTTAGCATATTGCTCATGTTATTCTAAAATGTGAACAGCTGGCAGTTTAATAGTGTAAATAAACATGCCGGCATATTTTGTTTTGCACTAAAAATTGTTAGCTATCACCTGGACCACAGGTAGGTACCGGCCACAGGCTTTGATTAGCCACTACATGGTAAACACCTGTGAATGTTAGATTAAATTTGGTTTAACACATTTTCCCACTGCAACTATAATAAGTGCACTACAATGAAGATTACTTTTTAAGCCAATTAAGTAACGATGTGACCTTAGTTTTAAGACACAGCTGGCTTGCTGTGAGATGGTTCTTTCTAAGTACATTGTGTACATTTGGGTTGTTTTGTTCTTGGAATTTGCTGGTGCTCTTCGAATGTTGTAATTTTTTTACATCTGAGGGCTGAATAATGGGATTGGACCGGCACTGTTTCTGGGCTCAGTCCCTGTGAGTCACACTGAACATGTTTTATTCTGTTTCATCATGTTGTGGCTCCTGCCTCTCAGCGACAGCGCTGTCCTCCAAAATCCTCAAAGGCTGGACTTTTTCATGGCTCCTCTCCTGGCAGGGCTGTGTCTTCATAATGTAATACCTGTGCTTTCGTTTTTCCCTTTTTCAAGATACCCTCTTTGGCATTACGGACAACTAAATGTCCTTTTAGATATTAACATTATCAGTGGGGGTGAGTCTGGCTGCACGTTTGACATGAAGGGTGAGGCGGACATACTGGAGCGGAGAGGAGGGTGGTTTGGAAATGTGTGATGTCTTCAGGTCAGAACAGGACCTCAGACAACGCACCATATTGTAGATGATTCAAGACATGCAGAGAGTGTGAAAATCGTATGTAAAGCCCAAATTCGAAGTGAGGGCCCATCGGTGCAATTGAGAGACCAAACAGGAAACCAATCAATTGCAACAGGCCGAGAAATAAAATGCCCGCAAACTTGTAAAGGTGAAGTGAAAATACTTGGAACCGAATCAAGAACTGTCTCTGTGATGCTGCTGGCTCATCATGGCTTTCTGCACCCCATAGATCTTGAGGATCTGTACTAGGTACACGCCTGACCAGGACACCATGACCTTCTCGGACGGCCTGACGCTAAACCGCACACAGATGCACAATGCTGGCTTCGGGCCCCTCACGGACCTGGTGTTCACCTTCGCCGGCCAGCTGCTACCCTTAGACATGGACGACACGGAGAGTGGCCTGCTGAGTGCCATATGCCTCATCTCCGGAGGTAATGCCCGAGCAGGAAGCCCTGTCCGCCATGCGGCATGAGGAGTGGAGCGGGGCACACACAGGCTTCGCCGTTAAGGCCATCTACTGTGGGTGTTTCTGTTAAGAGTAACCAAATAATAATAATAATAATTAATAGCTCCTATAGGTCAACAAGTAAAGTTCTAATAATTAAGGGCATGAGTTCAAATCCCAGTGAACACATCATTCCCTCTACCATTAGTCACTTAAGATAAAATATTCACATAAGTGAGTAAATGTAGTAGAATAATATATGGGATGTATGATGGGTGTCCATTCCATCATTATCTCCTACATCCTGGAAGCCTGAAAATAGCAGTTGGAGACTTCAGATGTTAACGTGCTAATTTAAAAGAGTTGTCTGAAGGTAAGTCTACACTAACTCTGTACTGATCAACACAACAGGGGCTCATAATGACAAATTATTTTGCGTTGTTTAATTACAAGGAAACCACAAGCTGTGCTCCCTGCTTTTCATCTAGATGGTGAAAATTTGAAGAATCTTTAAATCGCATCTCATTTTGGCCAAAACCACACACTTCTGACTGGAATTAGACTGAGTGACTCATGCTGAGTAGCATGAAACTTTTTTAATTAGTGCGACATGAGCTACGTGGAATTATGGGTTTCACTTACAGGGGTTCTAAATTGTGTGTGTTTACACTGCCATCTACTGGTCAGGCATAGAACAGCTGCTAAGATGACATTCCCCAAAAAGCATTCATAGTATTGGAACCTGCTGCTGGTTTTGTCATTGAAATAATCATACATCTATTTTTCAACCACTTACTCTGCAGACTGGAATGTATCCCTGTCAGAAGGTACAAGGCAAGGGAGGGTACACTTTGGATGGAATGGCAGCAGGGCACACTCACAAACTGACTGCTGGCAATTTTCAGATGCCTTCAGCCAATCTTCATGCGTTTGGGCCGAGGGAGTAAACGTCACATGACAGGAGGGGCATGCCAGCCTCATATACAGAACAGAGCTGGGATTCCAACCCTCAGTCCTACGCAATATGCCGCATCAACAGTTATCATGAAATATGCATTCTGATCAGAGTATTCTGATGTTGTGTTTAATATTCCTGGATTTGTTTTTGTATAGCTGAGGTTCCCTGGCACAGTTGAGTAAGCTGTAATAGTTCTTATGAAAGTGTTGCCCGTGGTGTCAGGATTATCAACCTGAATGTCTGTGAGGGATGAAAGGGGAGGGGATCCGTCAGACGGCAGCACCTTGAGCTTTTTGGGAACAACCTTTCAGATCGACAGGACCTGGAGGAACCCTCCAAGGTGGACAAGCTGCAGGAGCCTCTGCTGGAAGCTCTGAAGATCTATATCCGCAAGCGCCGGCCCAGCAAGCCGCACATGTTTCCCAAGATCCTTATGAAGATCACAGACCTGCGGAGCATCAGTGCTAAAGGTTAGCCAGTCAAGCCCTGCAGTCTGAGTCAGAAATGCACTGCAGCTCTAGCTAACTGCTAATGTTGCATCAGTTAGTGGTTGTTTTTTTGCAATCAGAAATATTCCAAATTTAAGAATAATAAGTCCTAAATTAAAAAAGGTTTTTTGTTTAAATTTGTTTTGGAAAGATATATTCGATTTCCAATTTTTGTGTCCAGCATAGAGCTACATTAGGTCTGTGGAAATACAGAGCAGAGGGCAAAGGTCATCCTGGCGCAGGATTTCTGGACACATACAATCACACACTATGGATAATTTAGAGATTTCCCTTCACCTAGACCACATGTTTTTTGTACTATGGGAAGAAAGGGAGTAGGATGAAAGGACTACAAGACTTTGAGGAAAAAAGCAAAAATCTTGTACCACAGAGCCAGGGTGGGATTCCAACCTGCTGCTCTGGAGATGTGAGGGTACAACAAACCCAATGGGTCACCACACCACCCATCAACCAACCAGAAAGCATGTGTGATGACGTTCACTGGGGCGCTGAACGGTGCATGTCTCCTGCCAAACAGGTGCTGAGAGAGTCATCACTCTGAAGATGGAGATCCCCGGAGCGATGCCACCGCTCATCCAGGAGATGCTGGAGAATGCCGAGGGCCAGGAGGAGCAGAACTCCGAGGACAGCAGCCCGAGCGGGAGCTGTGGCCCGGGCCCTAGCCTCTCTTCCCCCGAGTCCACAGACTGCCCCGTGCCCCTCGACTGAGTAGCTCAGGCATCAGGCCACAGCTGCAGATCTTCACCTAAGACATTCCTTTGCACAGCTGAGAAGAAGGATCTGCAGTCCAACATTGCCTCGTGTTCCCTTGGATGTAATGACACAACCTGGCCACAGAGGACCTAACCTTAGTGTATAAATCTTTCCTTCTTAGCCTTCGACATTTCCAATTGGGTAACTTCATTATGTTACAGCCCTAAAGAGAGGAACACATTTCAGGCTTCCGTTGTATAGGTTTATATCTGCATGGTGGATCCAGCTCGGTAAACAAACTGAACTATCTTTGTCATCAGCGTACATTGTACATACCATTGTATGGCTCAACTTTTTATATGATTGTTGTGGTGCTTTTGTCATAAATATAACAATGTTTGAGGCAATACTTCAAGCAAAAGCTGACTTATTAAAAGTCCTTGAAATAGTCACACAGAATGTTCTCGCGTATAGATAGCTTAGCAATGTATTTACACCTCTTACCCGGTCATATTTAAAAATGGTTTTTAACTTTGTGTCCCCTTGCCGTTGCTCAATAGGACTGCAACAAGGTCTTTAAAACCAGATGACCTTACAGCCGTCGATTGAGGACATTATTACTGATATTACTCTAGGCCATGAAAGTCCAGTTCTTTCATCCAGTTCAGTACGTTCACTACATTACTTAACAACGAGTATCCCGTAGTAAAACACAGACACAGTAAGTTGGAGCTTTAGGTCACTTTAAAACCACGAAAGACCTCTTTTTTATGTAGTTTGTGTTTACCTCTTGCTGCCAGCAGAGCAGCCATGGGATCACTCGCACACTGAGGGGACTGTACATTATAATTAATGAAGTGGTTACTTACCTAGTTATTGTGCCAATTACTCATTGACTTCTCCCGTCTCATCGCGCTTGGTTTGGCTGTTTGCCTCCGAATGTTCTCAGATTGGCACCAAGTCTAGAATGCATCGTTCGTTGTTAAAGCACTTATGAACACCTGACATATTCAGATACATTCTTCAATAACGTTACTTAAGATAAGAGGAATAATTAGACTTTACTCTTTAATAGATCTTTTGAATGAACTTACAAATGTTAGTACGTTTTCTATGTCTTAAGTTGCATTTCATTTTCCAGGGTCTAGTCTTCCACTATAGACATCTGAGAGGTGAATTCCCAATATTTATGTAATAGCTGATATGAATGGGCTACATATTAGACTTCATCTATAAAATGCAACCACTAAATATACAAAAAAATCATGTTACTTCTGTTTTAGATAAAACAAACATTATTCAGACGCATATTTTCTACCAAAACAAAGTTGTGGTGGGCAAGGTATCATTTGAATAACCTAGTATCTTGTTCCTGAAAACATTGCACTTTCCTTTACGTAAAATGAGTTCAACTAATACCTCAAGTTATGCAATGGATAATGCAGACAGGAAGAAAAAGGCCTATTTATGCAGTATTAAAGAATGTCTTATTCAAAGCAGTATTTTAGCAGTAAATATTGCAATATGCCCCCTCAAAAATTGGGTGTTACCCACTTTTTTATCTCAGTAGACTGGAATGGTTGGAGACACCTGAGAGTTGCTTTAACTCACTGAAACTGAGGGTCTGCTTTATGACTGAGGTATGAAAGATGGACACAGTCTGCTCAATCTACCCATAAGACATCACCAGCTTCGTGCTGAAATCCGGCACCGGCAGCAAACAGCAGGGAGCAGACAAATTAAGGCTAAAGCCTTATCATGGTGTCTGCCTGCCAAATTGGTGTGTTATCAAACAAAAAAATATCAGACACCACATCATGCAGTGTCGCAGAGGAAGATGTTGGAAGATTCTTGGCATTGCTACTCATGCACACATCTGATGCTGATGGTGAATAACATGTTTTTAAAGGACAGCAACACATCTACTCATACTACTGCTTTCTTGGTGACTAAACCTGTTTCCATGGGAACCGTGTAGTGAAAATTTTATTTATACTCTGTTGAATGTGTATTTTAAACAGTGCTTCTTCAATAATTAACAATGCGTTTTATGTTCTTATACTGTTTACCATTGACTTCATCAGCAAAACGATTAAATATATTTATTTTTAAATAAACACGTATATAAAGTTTTTTCTTTTAAAAATCTGTGCATTTCTCAGCCAGTTTTTTAGTTTGGATTTAATTTGAAATGCCAGAATATATCTATATGCCAATACATCCCCCGGCCCGTCCATTGACTGAGTGTCCAGCAATGCTTAACAACAGTCTGGTGTCTGTTTAAGTGGAAGCCTTAGGTATGTATAACAAATGGAACGATTACATCATCTGATTTACTGAATCTCATGTCCAATCTAGGGAACTATCCAAGGCAGCACTGGGCACAAGGCAGAAGACACTGTGGGTGGAATGCCAGTGTGCCAGTGGGTACATACATACAGCAGGTCATTTGGAGATGCCAGGGGGTACATAGATACAGCAGGTCATTTGGAGACGCCAAAGGGTACATACATACAGCAGGTCATTTGGAGATGCCAGAGGGTACATACATACAGGAGGCCATTTGGAGATGCCAGAGGGTACATAGATACAGGAGGCCATTTGGAGACGCCAGAGGGTACATACACACAGCAGGTCATTTGGAGACGCCAGAGGGTACATACAGGAGGCCATTTGGAGACACCAGAGGATACATAGATACAGCAGGTCATTTGGAGACGCCAAAGGGTACATACATACAGCAGGTCATTTGGAGACGCCAGAGGGTACATACATACAGGAGGCCATTTGGAGACACCAGAGGGTACATAGATACAGCAGGTCATTTGGAGACACCAAAGGGTACATACATACAGGAGGCCATTTGGAGACACCAGAGGGTACATAGATACAGCAGGTCATTTGGAGACGCCAGAGGGTACATACAGGAGGTCATTTGGAGACGCCAGAGGGTACATACAGCAGGTCATTTGGAGACACCAGAGGGTACATACAGCAGGTCATTTGGAGACACCAAAGGGTATATACATACAGCAGGCCATTTGGAGACGCCAGTCCACCTGAACTAGATGCCTTTTAACAAATAGATACAAAACCTTATACATAATATATATATATAAAGTGGTGTAGCGTGGTCTGTAGAATGAACGTTACAATCAGCATACATTTTGTGTATATAAATATATACACTATATAAACATACATATTATCAGTGTACTGTTAAAAGGATTTTGTCGATTCAAAGTATGTGAAAACATGCATTTATAAATTGAATTTTTTTTTTCACAAAAAACAATATGCAATCAAATGAAACCTAAAACAATCCCTTTTATAAATTTCCCTATTTTGCATCATGTGAGAAACTATCAAGAAAAAAAACAAAAAACTTGAATTCTAATAAGTACAGAGCATTAAGAAACAATTACTGAAAGTATTAAAACTAATTAAAATTAACTATCAATGTTGATTTAAACCCTTTTGAACATGATTAACAGGTTTATACATAAAAAAGCCTGTCTGACCCAGACTGCAGCAGCAGGAACCTAGATGCTGAAAATTAGCCATCATCGTATGTCGTGCATATGCAGGCTTGGCTCTCGCTATGCTATGGCCTCTACTGATTTTGTACATAATAACAAAACCAGAACACAAGGCAACATTTCAAACAGGTGATCTAATAGCTGAGAATACATGAGGAGTTCCAGGCTCAAAGCTCAAGCGGGGCTCCGTTTTGATATTTTGTGGCGGATGGTGCCGATACTGCGGATTTGTTTACACGACCATAATGCACTTCAATTAGAAGATGCGTCAGATGAACGGTGGTCTCCATGGAAACGGAGATGGCACGCGTTTTCACCTTGATGTGGCTGTCCCACTGGGACGTGGGTGTCTGTCACAGGGGTTTAAAATTAGAATACCATTTCCAGCCACTGGCGCGCCTGGCTGCCTGTTCTCAGTACTAATGGGTGTGGGTCACAGCATTATAATAATAACATTAACAATCATGCTACCACCATCAGAATTACAGACCAGAGACATCATTCCATTTCGTTGTACTGAAGGGTCTGGATGTAAAAGATTGCGTGGTATGTGTGGCTATACCACTGCCCAAGCCTCATACATCTTCTCTGTCAATGCCCTATCTCTCCCTTCTCTTTATGCAATGGCTTTTGGATGTTTTTAATGCTTCTTGGTAACTACATCACCATAATTAATTATTCGCCACTGAAATGCTTCATCTCTTTTCAGCGTTTTTTGACATAATGACTGGTAGGAGAATAATCATGGCTTGAAGACCTGGTCGAAGAGGAATGTTCCTGAAGACTCCTGCAAATATCTCAACGCTGTGTTCCAAGATAACCTTTAGCGAGAGTCCATTAATACGCTCTTAATGATGAGTACTGGCACCTGATGAGGAGAATGATGGACCGTGACAGCCACAGCTGTGGCCATTTTCTAACTAGTAATGTTTAACGGCCAATCATATGTAAAATAAACAAATTTCTGCAGTGAGAGTTAACCGAGCTTGACTAGAAGCTCCCAGTGAAGAATCTTTTTCTGATTAAATTACGTTGGAAATATGCGTCCAACCTAACGGGCGACCCTGGAGTGACTCTCTTGTCACGGAGATCTAGTTAGCCGTGTCCACCACCCGTGAGTAGATGATTAGATTTAGTGGCACTTAAGCATTTTTTTTTACAGGGTGGTGTGCGTTAGTGTCAGGATAATTAGCTGCTTCTGTTTGCTGTCAAGAAATATGGGTGGTGTGCCTCAGTGAAGCATATCTGTCAAAGTCAATATATTTTAATTTAAATTTTAATTTAAGCATCTATGGCTTTAGACAGATATACAGCTTAGAGTTTGTGTTTTCTGGATGGGACTCTAGACCAGCTCTGGTGGGAGTACAGGTTCTCCCGTCTTTTCCAGGCCGCTGACCAATCCTGCCTATTAAAGCCTTGTCCTTATCTCCCTGTGCTTCTATTCTACTTGCATGTCCCTGAAAAACTTCCATGTGGTTCTGCATCAATGACCTAAACATCTCTTGTGATCTCTGCTTTACCCCACCTGCCTCTTCTGACTGGGCCACTCTGATGTCACCTTCGCCTCCTGTCCCAGCTGTGGGCTCTCAACCTGCCACATGACCTTCGGCGAGCACAGGGGGTGTAGATGGTACCTTGTACAACTTACATCTCCCTATAAACTCATTAGTACTGCACCTAAAAATGTTTTCAACCCAGTGACAGCCCCAGGCATGTTGTGACCTGATATAAGCTGGGCAATGAACGGTTAGCAGTTTGACCTACAGCTGTATCAGGTAGTATATAACCTCTCATATGCCAGGGAACGAGAGGGACAGCCCTTTCTGACAGGCAAGCTCACTTCTGCAATGTGGCCATGTGCGCTACTCAATGCACTATTCCGGCCACAAAATTTGGTCATCTCCGACACGGTGTATCATATGTTGGCTTTTGGGAGGTCTTAGGAGACCCCTCGAGCACCTTGCGTCCTTCTAATGCAAGCAGAAAACCTACCATGGAATAACCTGGGAACAAGAATGCTACAGCAGCGTTTCTCAATGGTTGGGTCATGACCAATACCATTTTCATTGGGTCGCGGGGTGCACCATGGGTCCTATGCAACGTCATTTCCAATCCAGAGTTACCTTTTACCATTCCAGCCCCTCGCCCAGTCCACAACTTTTACCGTCTCCACTCACCGCGCCCAACCCCTCTTCAGTCGTTGTTGCCTGGGTCAAAAACTTCTATCTTGAAATTGGGTTGTGACTTGCTGCCCAAATAATGTCGTTGGTCCTGAGGCTACTGTACATCGGTCAGGAAACGCTGCTCTGTAGTACTGTGTTGGTCTGCAAGGGGCGAAGAAACAGCACAGAGTCATGGAGTAATTTGCGTCTTGAAAGGTGGATGGTATTCTGCCAGTTACCGGTTTAATGAAATCCAGATGGCTCTGTTTAAACTAAATGCCTTGTTAGAGTGTTTCATTGGGTCAGCTGAGAAGAGGGGAAAAGTCATCTTCTCCCAGTGACCCCTGTCATGGCTTTAAACAAATGATGTTCTTTGTTTTGCTCAGTTTTTGTAGGGGGGGGAGGGGTCAGTCTTAGTAACCTGCATTTTAGGGACTCATGTGATTAGATGCTCACAATAAAGTTTTTGGTTTGGTTAACCCTTCCGTCCACCGAGTTTGTCCCAGCCTACGAGCAGACAGGAATCCCCGACCTGCTACAGAGCTTTCTTGACATTACGGCGTCTGACGCTGCTCAGGGGTGTTGAAAACATTTCCTCCTCAATTTATTGATACAAGAATCAATTATCTTGCAGTAATTTATTCAAAGCATTCATTTTGATCAGGGTCACCAAGGAGAGCCAATGAATTCAAATCCTGTTAGACAAATCACGTTAAGGCACGGACTCCATATACTTTACCAGGCAATTTTAATGTTAATGAATAATAATAATAATTACAATGTAGAAGATATTCTGTGACTAATTCAGTTTAATGTATTTCAAAAAATATATAAAGTTATCAATGCCTCAAACTTGTGAATTACATCATGTGTCGCAATCAGACACCTCAATCAAGCCTAACTAATTAAGACTTTGACTGGAAGGAAAGCTAGCATATCCTGCGGCCAACCATGACTAGAACTGTCAAATCCTGCCTGCCAATTAGGCTTAGATCTGACATCTGATTCTAGTGTTGACTGTAATTCTATTTATTTGTATTAAGCAGTTTGAGGCTCACAGACAATGCCATTATATGTGTAGACTTCTCTTTTCCAAAAATTGTCATGGAATTTACATTTTATACATCTATCCCCTTTATTCTAAGTGACTTACTCAGGCTCAGAGTATCTCCGCAGGCTAGGGCTTTGACATACTCAGGCTCAGAGTATCTCTGCAGGCTAGGGTTTTGACATACTCAGACTCAGAGTATCTCTGCAGGCTATGGTTTTGTCATACTCAGACTCAGAGTATCTCTGCAGGCTAGGGTTTTGCTCAAGCAATCAAATTCTGCCAGCCAGGGGATCCAACCCGGTTACCTGCTGATCACAGGCATATCATTGAAGCCCAGCGAGCCACACACTGGCCCACATTGAAATAGGGGAAACAGCTTAAAAAACAGCTCTGGGTCTTGAATAAAGAATACCTCAAAATCTGTATTTCAGGCGTGATGTAGAACAGCAGGAAGAATGAGGAATATCACTCATAACAAAAGGGCCCTTTCACAATATGTGCAGTTGCCTGCTTTAGAGCGATGAAGCTCCCTAAGCTGACACTAGGCTCACTGCTACTTCCACTGAATTATACTCGTTATACTGTACGGGATGAAATTAAATTCCACACTGAGTCTATGTTAAACCACCTCAGGTATTAGCTGTTGTATAGTATGTGCAATGGTCATTCCACAGCTAAAAAAGAAGTCAATACGTATTTAAAAGATTACAGATATTAAGATGTTTTTATGTATCTATCCACATTCTTTATGTTGTTTGTTTTTAACATTGAACACAACTTATAATTTTTTATTATTTTTTAACCATTTTGATGTAACTCAGATTTACAAAAAACATGCAAGAGGGTTGAACTACATGGATATCAATATACATGGATATCACTAACAATACCAGGGGAATTAAGTAAAATACAAAAAATATAGAGATAATTAAGTTTAAAAAAACAGCTTATCATGCCCAAGCATGCAAGCTATGTGCATTTTTCGACACATTGTTATGATTTATAAATATGAGTACCGCATACATACAGACAGACATGCATGTAGCATATACGCTGTGCTTAGAATACAAAGTACTGCCTGAGCACCCTGACATTTCAGAAACTGAAAGAATACAGCATTAATTTAATATCTTTGGAAGAAACACACAATGATATATTTTCATTGCCAGGCATCACAAACTACAGTCAAGGCCAAAATTATTAGCCCCCCAGGAATTATGGAATATTTTCCTAATTTTCTTCCCAGTGTTTGCAGCATTGATGAAACTTGATATAATCAAACATTCACCAGTGCTATTTAGTAGCTTTTGGTCCATTTTGGAATAAAAATACATTTTTAGGCTTCTTTTATATCAAATATAGTAAAAAAATGAGGTGGTCAAAAATATTAGCCTCCCTGTGAATGTTTGCTTTCAAAACTCGCTTAATTAAACAATCAGCTTTCAAACCACACCTGTGCAGTCAATTGGCTTCCTAAGAACATTAAATCAGCATAAAAGGACTCCAAGGAACAGGGCAGTTGAACACATGAGAGGGACTACTTTTACTCACCATGCCAAAGACAAAGGAAATCAGTTTGGAGCTCAGAAAGAAGATAGTGGAGTCTCATGATAAGGGGGAAGGCTACACTGCCATTCCCAAGTGTTTCACAGTGTCTAGAACTGCTGTACGTTGCATCATTGCCAAGTACAAGAAGACAAATTCTGTAAGAAACAGACCTGGCTGTGGTCGTAAGCGCAAGATTTCAAGAACTCTGGAGAGGAAAATGGTCAGCGATGTGAGCAAGGAGCCCCGGACATCTGCCAAGATGGTTGTTGCTGACCTGGCCTCTTCTGGAGTTGATGTTTCAAGGAACACACTTTGCAAGGGCTCTTCATCGTGGTGGGCTCCATGGCCCACACCACATCACTTGTGCTTTGGTCTGATGAGACTAAAAACTGGAACTGTTTGGGCACATGGATGTTGCTTATGTTTGCCGAAGAAAGGGAGAGACCTTCAACTCTAGGAACACAGTTCGCACAGGGAGCCTTGTTTGGGTGCATGGCATCATGAAAAAAGAATTACCTTGACCATTAGAGAGAGAATATGCAGAAATCTGCTCATAGTCTAGGCTTAGGTCGTCGCTGGGTCTTCCAACAAGACGATGACCCAAAGCATACATCAAAATTAGTCCAACAGTTCCTCAAGGATACCAAGATCCTGGAGTGGCCCTCATAAAGCCCAGCCCTCAATCCTATTGAGAATCTGTGGCGGGGGCTCAAAGTGAATGTCCATGCTCGGAAACCACGTAACTTGGATCAGCTAGAATAATTTGCAATGGAAAAATGGGCCAAAATCCCTCAGACGTATGCAACCTAGTAAAGAACTACTCGAAGAGGTAAGTTGTGGCTCAGAGAGGGTACACTATTGATTAATGGCTAATAGTTTTGGATGTCTCATTTTAGCCCTTTCTTGTTTCAACTCTGTGTATCAATAAAATATCCTAAACTTAATAGACATTGTCTTTATAGTGTATTTGTTTCCAAATTACAAACACTTGTTTTTAATGTTCATTTTCATGGAGAAATCAACAGTGTTGTCTATTTTCATAAGGGGGGGCTAATAATTTTGGCCTCAATTGTATAACTCCAGTTTCAAAGAACTAAAAAATTATCCACTGTTCTATTTCACCACAAGGAAAACCAATCAATGAATAATGAAGTACAGATTCAGAAGTTATAAATGTGCACTATTGAAACTTCACAGCATATACTATTTTTCACATTGTTTTTCAGCTTTTCTCCCTTGATAATCATGTGCAATTACTATCAGGACCTAAAATCGTAGGAGAGGCAATAAAAGTTGTACAAAAAGCAGAACTCAAGTAAAAGCAGGAGATTAGAGATTCTGAAAACACTAAACTTCACAAACTGGAGGTTTAAAAACTACAAGTACATTCCCTCATACTTTTGCATATTAAAACTTATTCAGCAACAACAAAAGTAATCAGCTCCTTTTTCTCGAAGAAGCACTGAATTTTGATTTTAAATTCATGTGCTCTGTCAATAAAAATTCATCTGCAGTAAAATTGGCAGGCACAGATTTTATAAACCAGGCTTATGAAAGCAGGCAAGCTTTTCTATTCTGCATTCGAGCGATACTACACACTGTAAGGCTACCTACTGTGGACTTAAGCTCGATGAGAAGATAATTCTATTTCTACAATTCAGTACAAAAGCCCTATATTGACTGACTTATTGTTTGAAGAATGTCATTCTTCGCTTTTCTGGCAGTAAGACCTGGACATCGGGAGGTCACAAACGTGGTCCTGCCCCACCTTTGCTGGGGTGAAGTCTTCTGGTCTTCTGTGTCTAAGGATGATGGCCACTCCCATTAACCAAAGTAAAGCAGCCAGCGATTAACTAAATACCATTAAGATAAAATCAACAAACTGAATAACTTTTAACAGCCTACACTGAGACACCATAATTTTTGATGTTAGCACCTCTTTTCATGGAAATCCGTTAAGTCTGTGTTACAAATGGATATAAAAATCTTAGAATAACACCAAAATCATTATTGGCAGCAGAAACATTGTAATATATATTATGGATTAATTTTAATTATCTTCCTCCGAAGAAAAGTTACTTATTGTGCAAGAACATATAATTAACTAAAAGCAGTTAGTTCACTCGTATGCTTTGCAAGTGCCTAACCATACTAAAGAATTTGGTTATCCTTTTACTATAATGATTACAGAAGTCCCGCAGCTACCTGTTCGATAACATGCTGCAGTATTCGGTTTCTTCCAATACCTCTTCAATTATAGTCTGAAAACATAGTAGGAAAGATGCTATTTTTATTACCAAACATCTTGATGACTACAGAAAAAGTGGAAACGTTTACGTAAGAATAAACAGTACTGAATACGAAATTGTAATTCTTACCATCATCTGCTCATATGTTATTCCCTCCTGAAAACTTGCATAGTCAGAGTCACCTGTGAAAACATCACTATTCTCACATATGTGTTTAACATGAATGCGCCTTAAATACCATCAGAATTCTGCTTTCAACAATAAAACTCTTGTATTACGATAAGAATCTAAGTCCTCCTTTTCCAGGTTGTAATTCCACAATTCCCACTAATCCATGCTGTTTAAAAGCACTACAGATGAGTAGAGAATGAAAAAGTGTAAAACAAGCACCTGTGGTCCAGTTATCATGGAAGAAAATAATTCAAAGGTGCATATTTATCGATTACCTCTATAGTAAATTCATGAAATAAACACAAAATGATGAAATTTGCATGAAAGTCCCTTTTTGCTGGGACACTGAATTCCATAAAACTCTAAAAAACTATTTTTAAATTTCAAGTTGTATAAATAAAGAGTTACATACATAAAAAGGACAGCAAGCATTAACTAAAGGACTTTTGCGGTCAGTTACATGAAGGATATTAATGGAGACCTTTATCATTAATGCAAAACCGTTTCCCCCCAAAAGACTGAACGGAGGATGACCAGTTCAAATCGATCTGCTCAATGACTTCTGGAGATCCTTGCAGGAGCTGTGGAAAAACCAAACAGTAGTTGAGGGATCACAATGGGGGGAGGACCTAATTCATGCCAAGGAAGGTTTGGTTGAACATTCTTTCACCCCCCTTTCTGTATGTGTCCTCTGATATTGGGCAGTGTTGTTCTTTGGCTAAGCATGGTTGTATTCGCACTTGCTAATCCTCCTGACCTTCTGTAGCTCCAGCTTAAGACTGTAAGGACTGCTCCTGGAGTCAAAGAGAGTCCTCTTGAACTTCTCAACCACCCAACGTTTTAAATCATGCTGAAGAGTCGGAGGAAGCTGGAAAACAACAGAACAAATGTGAAGGTCTAAAGAACATTGATAGATTTTTCCACTTCTAGATAAAGTAATTATTGTAATCTGAGACATATGCATAAATGTCCGTCCCTTTGGAAGCACTTAAACCACAGCTAGACCAGCCCATATAACTCATTGAACAATCTTGTTCACATATTTTTCACTTTCTTACGATTTCAATATGCTACAGATAGTAGAAGATTTTTTAAAAATATTAATAAGGATATTTGAGACATAATGTTTATTCGTCCTTCACAAAATTTGTTTTGAAAAGAGAGAACATGATTAAACTGCCAGCAATGGAGTGTAATTGGAAGATGGTGGTGCAGAGGGCAGTGCTGTCATTCAGCAACCAGAGAGTTGCTGGTTCGAGCCCCACCCGATGACCC
>JABFDZ020000138.1:17927664-17946002 GCA_019775955.2 Pollimyrus isidori | reverse complement strand
ATGGAACCCGGGCCAGTACCCCCCCCCCCCACCCCAACCCTCCCAAAAAATAAATAAAGCACAGGTGTAGCAGAGTACGATACACACATGCAAATTATAATTTATATTGGTCTCATTTCTCAACAGTTTGTCTGAATCCTCATCACCACCCAAATTACTTCCACTCTATGCTGTAAACTATACAGTTGTGGTGCCCATGTGCGTCTTTGCGGATTAAAGAGAATGATGAGGTGGGGAAAGGACAGGCAGCATTCTAAGGCGACAGGAGCCTGCATGGCTAATGGCAGGCCCAGGCTACCTGCTCCTTAATGATGCTCAGCTCAGACACCACCTTCTCCACGCTCACGTCCTGCTCTCGCTTATCTTTGCCAAAGGCGGGATTGTGAAGGTTCACTTCCTTCAGAGCCAGGAAGTTCTGCCCGTTCTGCCTCCGGACCTTTCGCCATGCGCCAGGAAGGAGGAAATAACATTAAACACCATACTGCCCTACAAAGGCAAAAGACTCTACCTATACATTTTATCAAAACTGAGGTGTAACCGAAAATCGAGTTTAATCTAATAAAAAGGGCAGGAGAGATACTACATTGACTGCTTATACCAAACGAATGGCCTGGAGGGAAGATAAATCCATTTATATCTCACCAGGAAAATCTGAAAATTTAGCCACTAACCCTGCTGAGTTTTTCAGTGGCTCAGGTTTCCATCTCATTACGCTCTAATGTTTAATGCTGAGAAATGAGAAATGCTGCAATAAATTACGAATCTAATTAATTACAGCATGAGGTTCCCACCTTGTACACACTGCCAAAGGCTCCACTGCCCAGATGGTCCAAAACAGCATAGCCATTGATCACTTTTAGGGGGGACCTGTGCAAGTTCACTGCCTCAATACTTTCCCTCAGACTCTTTAATTCTTCTTCCTGCATACATATGAGCTTTTCACCATTTTATACAATTACAGATACAAGCATCTACAAAAGTACCACATGTAATACATCGCTGTTACAAGTCCAGGCCTTGACTGCAAAATTTCTTGCGCCCTCTAGTGGTAAATAAGACCAACTACAGAATAAGCAAGCAACTGCACATCAGCAAAAGAACTTCAGCCCTGCTGGTAGGAATGTGCTGCAGATTCCTTTCTCATGACAAATTCACTCCAGACGTTGCTTCACTCAGAAGAGATCAAAAAAGCAGAAGATTAACCAAGTCTTTCTTGTTATTCCTTCTCTATACAGTTTCCATAAACTTATACATTATATTACATTTAGTTAGCAGATACTTTTGCCCAAAGCAACATACAAGAAAGGATTAGACAGCAGGTCAGCTGGTCCCCAGAGCAATTAATGTTAAAAGTTTTGGGGTGATATGATTATGGTATTCGAACCAACAACCTGATTACAGACAGAATTCTGAACCACAGAGCCAGCCATCACGCCAGATTAAGAACTTTTCTATTTTTTACTAATAGGGTGCCAAAGTGTACAACTTATTTGTTAAATATCAATTATATCAATAATATTTATGTACTTTTAGCTTGCAATGCCATATTTGAATGAAAAACACTTACAGAAAGAAGAGAGACCTTCGCCTGCAGTGCCTCATACGGGGTGATGTCGCGAACATAATGCCCCACGTCTATAAACATCTCAAACAGCTCTGCAGAAAAGAGTCTGAAGTTTCAAAAACATGAATAATGCATTCTGCCTTTGTGGGTAACATTAACAAAGAAAACGTACAATCACCTTTTGAATAGGCGCCGATTTCGCTCCACGCTGAAGAGAAAACGTAATGTCCGGAAGGCGTAGCACTGCCAAAAACAAACATGTTTCACAGAGGACGGTACATTTTACTCAGAGACAATATCATATTCAGGCAGATAAATGCCAGAAACAACTGGGAAAACTTTAAATGAAACAAATGTGCGTGCATATCTGCATTCACTGGGAGAATCCATGCCGAGTGTTTCATCATGTATATGGGCACTGCTTCACGAGGGGGCCTGCAAACCTGGAGCGATGCTGCTTTTGGTCCAGGCTGCAAGCTCTGTGGCAGAAGCAGCTTTCCTATGACATACACGCCGTTCTCCTGGGAAGACAAAGGGCAGCAGGTCACTGCTTCTCTGACAGGGCGAGCACACCATGCATGTTATCGCTGGATTTAGGCAAAATCTGCAAGTGAGTACCTGAGATAACCCGTTATGCATGGAATTCATGAATTATTTCTCAGGTGAATTAGGGAAATATCCATTTAAATAATAACAATATTGCAATTTAAATAAATTAAAAACTGAAATCAAAGGATATTTAAAAGACCAGGCCATTGTATTATAAGGATGGTGCTGGTGAGCCGTACTGGTGAGGACAATGCACAAAGTGTCCAACCTGTACAACATGATGAGCCGCGGCGTCATCCAGGATGAGCTCCGTCAGTGCAACACAGCATCCTGGGAAAGGACGCATGAAGTAAATTGCAACAACTGGGTTGTATCTCACAAAGCAAGTGCACAGAACATGTTAAAGTTACGTGCAACTAGCATAACATCCGAACGCCACGTGGAGCTAAGCAGAACAGCAGAAGGTGGGGCTCTGAGACCCAGCTTCCAGCCTTATATCATGGGAAGTAACAAAGGTCAGCGTCTGAATTCCTGATTTCAAATTATGCATGTTTTTCAACTAAAAGCGGGAGTAAGGTACATTTAGGCCTGCTGTGACTTCTGACTGCCTGATACGCTTGTGGTTGTTGGCTTTTTCCTTCTTTATTCCCTAGAAAATGACTCATTTTGGCTAATATGCTCCCTGGCATCTCCATTGGCCCCTTGAGCGAGGCCCCTAGGCCCCAAAGTGGCTGACCCTGCACTCGGACCCCAGGCACCGTCTCACCTGTGTGTGTATGTGTGTGTCTATATATATGTATGTATATATATACACACAGCAGTCTCAAAGGAGAGCATGACTGGATATGAGAGACGAAGCATTCCAAAGTGCATGTACTTGTGCTAATGTCCTTTCACCCATGTATAGCATCCTGACTCATACATGCACATGGTACATGATGTGTGTCTGCACTCCACGTATATTTTACATTGTGGGAACTAGGGGTGTGCAAAGCAGCCGGTATTTGTATCTGCATCTGTATTTGTTGAGGGGGGGAAAAGTATTTGTAGGCTATTTGTTAATTGTATTTACGTTACAGTGTAAGTATTCTTTAAGTATATCCATATAATTAAACTCCAAAAGATATAATTAAATAATATTTACACTATAACGTAAATTAGAAGTGTAACCTAAAAAACAGGATTTTACGCCTATTTTTAATTTTATTCGAATGCAAATACTCCCCTCCCCCTTAACAAAAACAGTAACTTAAACGTACCATATAACTCCCACAAGTGCATACAATTCGACACAACTACACAAGCATTGTTTTAACCTTTTTAACCAAACGTTAACGTTACTCTGTCAACAGCCTATTGTGTAAATTAAGCTAACAAAGCTCTGTAAACAGAGCGAACATGAGAGCAACTGACTGCAGGCGTCAATGATCGGGAATTATCTCCCGATCAAACTCCGCTTCCCGAAAGTTATAAATTTCCTCCGGGAACCCAGTTAAGGTGCAAAAATTTATTAAACAAAAATATTGATGCAGTTAAGTCTTTCTCTGCTCAGCCGAGCCTGCTCTGTCGCTGTGTGGAGCAGCCAGTGTCAGTCACCTCTTTTACTCATCCCGACTCCTGAACGCCACTCACTCACTCGGGTATGCACTGCGGTCTCACGAGGAAACGCAGCTTTTTGATAAGTTTTTCTCGTTCCCGAATACAAATATTTGTTTGAAATAAGTATTCGTAAAAAACACGTTATTCGGGTTCGGCTCCACCATAGAAATCAATGGAGAGTCCCCACACAGATATAATTACAAGCCTGTGTGTGTGTGTGTGTGTGTGTGTGTGTGTATTAGAAACAATCACCAGCTTGCAAAGACATCACATTCTCCAATGTTTCCTCTGGACTGAACTCCTCTGAGACGTGCTGCCTCTGGATGCGGCCAGCTGCATTGGCGCTGGACAATGTCTCCACAGAGGCGCGGTCCGAGATGTATTCCCGCTTGCTTTGAGGAGCAGGAAAAGGAGGTTCAGAAGACAGCGTGCCATTTTCACCACAGAAACTATGCCCAGCAATAACCTTCACTGATGTGTCATTCTGGCCCATGTCGTTATATGCTGGGCCTGTCCGAAGCCACACTAGAGGACATGCGGACGACGGACTCACTTGCGCAGAATATGCAGCAGTTGCTGCACTCCGCCCCAAGCACGGATCTCCGCCGCAATGCCAGGGTCCTCGCACAGTTGCACCAGCACCCACACTGCACTCCCCAGCAGCCTGAGGTGATCTGACTGGAGCAGGCTGATGAGTATGGGGACGCCCTCATAGGCCCGCACCTGCTCACGGATCCGTGGGGCGGGACAAAGCAGCCTCAGCAGCTCTGCGCTCACTCTGAGGGACGGCAGCCATGCAGAGACTCAAAGCACCGTCAGTGCGGCCAGATCGACCACGTGACGAAAAATAAAGCACATTACCTTTTCGAAAGCAGGTCATACTCCTGAAGTATCACAAGAAGACTTCCGACTACTGGCAGCTCTCCTATCTTCTCCTTATATTCCAGACTAGAGGAGGTCATTCAACATAGATCATTCAAAAAGAATACTGAGTGTGTACCTTGCATGTGACAAATAAAACCCTTAAATCCTTAATGTTGACAAGCATAATCCTCAGTTGAGCCAGTTTATTAACGCTTAATATCTGCTTCTATCCTTCCGCTTTCTGAATCCGCTTGTCTAATTTAGGG
Organism: Pollimyrus isidori; assembly: GCA_019775955.2. Classification (NCBI taxonomy): domain Eukaryota; kingdom Metazoa; phylum Chordata; class Actinopteri; order Osteoglossiformes; family Mormyridae; genus Pollimyrus; species Pollimyrus isidori. Next base: position 17,941,160 of record JABFDZ020000138.1, on the reverse strand, counting down.
TCACGGAAGGTTCAGAGCATATCCCAGAAGCTATGCGGACAACCCAGGATATGGTGCCAACCCGTCGTAGGGCATGGGCATGCTCACACACTGGCACACCTATGAGCAACTGAATGTCAACTTCAGCATGTTTTTGTGCTGTGGAGGAAAACAAAAGTATGTGTAGGAAACCCCATGACTAGACGGGGAGGACATGCAAACTCCACACACAGAGCCATGCCTTGAGACTCGAACCCTGGTCCCAGAGGTGTGAAGTAATAGTGCTAACAACTCCACCACCACACTGCCCTGATAGCTACCCCTTAATTGTACATTTTCCTGATCATTATAAGAATAGTCAAGTCACGTGACCATCATTAATGAAGCTCTGGGCTGAGAAGGAGCATAGATACCTGTCTCCCAAGCTGGTGAGGGCAAGCAGAGCTCCCAGTAAGACATTTGTGTCCCGTGAGGCCAGAAGCTTCACAAGGGTCTAGTCACATAGAAGAGAAGCTCAGAAACACACACAGGGGTACACAAAACCCGCAGGGCTACTCATCAGCTGTCATCAGCTGTCCTTCAGTTCAAAACCATACATCAGCTGTAAGATAAACCACAGTCACGTGGCAGAAAAGTGCCAAGTCTTCCGAAAAATCATGAGAATTACTAGAAGATTCAAGAACCGAGTAAAACAAAAGTGATCCAAGAGAGTCATGAGCCTTGAACTAATGATGACATCATAATGACAAACGTGAGGGGGGGATGCCGCAAGTGAAATGAATGATGGCATTACAGTGACACCAAGAATTGCAAATGTCCTGCCATTGAACAAATGTATCTGACATTTCATGCGTTTCTGCCCTCTGGAGCTTTTCCCACTCCGGCTGTCAAGATCAGAGTTTGACGCTGAAGGGTGATGGACATAATGCACCGTTTGTCAAGGTCTTATGGTCCCTGTATCTGTCTGATTAGACTTATTTGTGTTTCTCTTCAGTCAAATGACCCAGGATCAGTCCTGATAGGCTAATACCTCACTTTCTGCCTGGAATGTACATCCACAAGAGAGCAGTGCTACCCGCCTAGTCCTGCTACTGCATCTCCAAGACTGATACTCATCAGTCTCTGTGGCCAAAGATTTTGGTCAAAGACAGTAAAGTGACGGAAGCAAACAGATTTAAATGACAAAGCCAGCAATAAAAAATGTGAGGAGAGAGAAGACAGACGACCTCGTGAGCACGACATTTGACAACCCAGGCTCTTTGGTGTTCAACAGCAGAAAGCTTCTGGAATATATCTGCGTACAAAAAAAAACAAAGCAAAACAAGAGAGTCAGTATTTTAGAATAAATTCATTAAAAAAACAGAACAGATAACATGTTGCTCACATGTCATGTTGACCAGTTTGTCCACAGCAAATATTTGATATCCTCCCTCCAGATAGTCACTAGACACTGATTCCATATACTGTAGAGAAGTGAAAAAAATCTTAACTTATACTTTTGAACTTCTTAACTTATACAACTTACAGAAATTACAACAAATTTGTATAGATTTACCCTTGCGAGGCCATCAACTCCGTGGAGTTCATGGAAAATTTTCTGAAACAGAAATGCAAAAAAAGGCATTACATGCTAACAATCGACAAAACGACAGGTTTGTGTTTGACTGTAATCAGGCACAAACAAAAGAATGCAGTGTTTGCTTTTCATATGGCAGAATTGTGGTATCCTTAAAACAAAAAATGTTACTTAGCTAGTTTTTCAGGTGAGATATTTTGATAGGTATTGATGTTGTGACACAGCCCATCAGGCATGCTAGGTGTTGTCTGTAAACTGATGTCATCAGTGAGATTGAGAAGATGGGAGTAGACACTTCACCTGGTGGTGTGGGTCTCTTATCAACAGCCTCAGACAGATCAGCACTCCTAAGATGTTGTCAGGAGAGGCTTGCCGGAGCCACTCACTGGCAGTACAGGACAATAAAATGAAATAACCCTCATTCATCTTGAGTTTACCCAAGCTATGTCAATATTTTGCCCTCACTCTGTGGCTCCCTGTTCCCATTTAATCAATACTCTTCCATTCCCTTCCAGTTTTATTATCTGCTTTTCTCATCTGAAAATTGTTGCTTAAAAATGTGCTGCACAAACAATACAAGTACCTGGAAACAAGTCTATTCTTGATCAAACAGGTGAAGATGTTCAAGAAGAGCTTGTGCAGTGGGTGGTGGCTGAAGTCTTTCTGATTTCTGTACGTCACGCTTGTGCAAGAGATGTGAGTAATTAGCAGGTAGGTACTAAAAACAGCTGTGCAGACGGCAGACGGGAATGGGAGGTTGGTACTCCCGTGCCAAGTACCTGAAGCTCTCCAGCTCTGAAGCCTCGTTAGCAGTATGCTTGCTGCTTTTGCTGTTCCGCTGATGGATATGTTGGGATCTCAGGTGGCTCTCTGCTGCAACCTTAGACAGCAGCATCTTTGAGTAAAGAATTGACTGTTGCTACATTCTTCCATTTCCGGCATTCTTAAGACATATTATTGCGTATTTATACAACAGAATACTTTTAATGAAATGCAGACTGGAAAGCAAGATATATGCCGCGCTGTATATATGAATATATCTGTCCTACTATTCATTTGATTTGCACTGAGCAGAACCATGTCTCAGGATCTAAAGAGCTGAAGGTGCAATGCAGAAAAGACACACTACTGTTAAAATGAAGATAGGATGTCATTACACCCTGGATGGGATACCACTTGATCACAGGATATGCACAGATGTTCACTGAAAAAAAATAATCCAAAGAGTTTCTCTATAAATGATGGGAACAACCAGAGCAACCCACAAAAACACATGCAAACGGCAAGCATGGAGATCTTGGCTTGGATTCAGACCTGACACCATGCATCACTCCTAAATGAAGTATCTTTAAATATGACAAAGCATAAAAGAAAACTTTACCTGATGTCTGGAAACAGGAACACTGAGGAGGGACAAGAGGGTTTTGAGGCTGCGCAATTCCCTGGGGGGGGAAAGAAGGGGGTAACTAAATTACTGTAAATTGTATAACAAAATACATATACAGATACTGATAATAAAATATTTTACCTTTCAACTGGTCCTTTCGACCTTGCTAGTGATTTGTCAGGCCCTTTCACCTTTTTATCTTGGCTGGCCATTTAAAAAAGTTTGGTCTGTGGGTCATCCCTGGAGGTGTATATATAAATATCATATACGTTCTAATACGACGTTATTACAACAAAGCATGGACTGCAAGAATGCTATTTACTCATGAATTCTCATTGCCCCATATATATGTGTGTGTCCGGCCATTAATAAGGATGCTGTATAAATTCACATGTTTGTACGTTTCCATATACTTACATATACTGTACGTATATCAAGGGCAAACCTGTGCATACATGCCAAGGGCTGTGATATATATTCAACAAATATATTAATCGCATTCATAATTACCAGTTAATGGACAACTTTCCTAAAATAATAAAGGCAATGGTAAGTTTAAGCCTAAACACTGACATTATATGATCCCTATAGATCAAAGCACAAAATTATCTGAATTTTCAAACAATATAGAATGCAAAAACTGTACACGGCTGTCGGAATCTTATGTGTTTAGCCCTATTCAGTGGCTAATTTAGGTATACATTCAATTAACAACCAAATGTAATATTATTAAAGGTTATTTAAATGCATGAATTGAGTTTTTTGTATGTTAAGTTGTATGGGCATAAGATTTGAAATAAATATTTCCACCCTGTTTAAAACTCACCCTGAAAATGTGCCACCAGGTAAAACGTGAAACCAGCGACACTTCCTGAATCTATGCAGCAGGCGTTTGTTTTTAATAAAGCAGTAGGGACGTTGACACATCATCGCCGAATCACAGAGGGCTGTCTTTAGGTGTACACCCAGACCGGCCAATACGTAGCAACGATGTTAAGGGTGCCCTCATCACCATGGTGATTGTTACTCTCCTCGGTTTCCATGACTCCTCAACTTTTGGAGAGCAACAGTTTGTAAGGTATTGTTATCGTTTTGGTGGAAGTTTTCGATACACGAAGGTAATACATATTCAAAGAAAATGTAAAACGTTGACAGCTTTTTTATTGTCTATTATGGGCAACCATAACAAGACTCGTTCATACACTCAAACTGTAAATGGCAGGAAGAATCGCACTTTCCCTTTATGGTTCCAGTCTGTCTTACCATTGAATATTAGATTACTGGTATAACGTATAAAGACATACGGTGTTAAAAAGATACATTAACATGATTTAAATGAAAGACGTCATATTTATGCCTTAATTTTCAAAATTGTTATGATAATTTTATCTATCTTTATAGTTTATGCCATATTTTGAAATAACAGTACGGTGTTTATATGTTTTAGTTAATGTGTACGCATGTAAATCAATCAGTAAACACGTCTCTTCTTCTGTTCTGCAGAAGAGATACGACCGCTATATCATACATCTTCCTGTTGAAAAAGGAAATAATGGCATTGCTCAGTGGGGTAGTTGATAATACTTAATATGAAAACATATTACGTTGCAAAATCACCAAAACAAAATTTTATCATTACATTGGGTACACATACATTGGATACATTTACAGCTCAAACGCAAGCCTAACTAGGGTGACAGTACGTCCTCTTTTCTCGGACTTGTTCTCTTTATTGAGACCTAAAATGTCAGAAATGTGAGGGATTTCGTTTTGTTTCATTCTGACATTTACTTTGTACCATCAGAATACGTTCAGTGATCATATCGGCGTTGTTTCACGCCTCTCTGTCCTGCCCACGGCGTCCTCTCCTTTGCGAGGCAAAGTATTTTCACCCGAACCAAACGAATAGATTTCCTCGCGCCTCTCCAGAAGACTCAAACATCTCGTGGTGTGGCTCGAGAGATACTATCGCGAGATGTCAAGCTTCGAATTGCTATTCACCAAGCTGTAAGTGTGCTGCTCGGTCCCCCATTTGCTCAACGCCCCCAGCGCTGCCTCTGCGCTACGTGAGGAAAGTGACGTATTTTGGTCAGAATCGAGGGAGCCGCCGTGGGTGCGTGAGGATTGTAGCTGGGCTGGTTATTGAGAAGGCTACGGACGTCAACAACATGGGTGAGTGCATTGTCCGATCGCTTCAATAATATCGTTTTAAATGCTAAGCTTTGGTTTGATCCTGGCAAACCCGTCGGTGGATATGAAGCACCAACGACTGCTGTGTTTTAGGATACGTTTTTTAAACAAAGTGAGCGCGAATGGAGCATTTCCTGTGAGATTTTTTTTCATGATATTATCTATCTTTTTATCTCGTCTCTTTTTACTTTTACAGAATGCGACTTGTTCGCATCAAATTTAGAATGTGCCAGTTTAGATGCTAACTTCATTTATTACGAATGGGTGAAATCGATGCTGTGTCCAAAAGTAACCAGCAAAATTGTATGAAAGATACTTAGTGGCCAGCTAACTGGCTTCAGTAGGTATTTCATCATGGTCGACCTATCTGCCTAGTATTGTACCTTTTGGTTAGCCTTTTTTTTTATCGATCTTGCCTAGCGAAACTATTACAGTGCTTAGATTAATAGGGTTAACTTGTACAGATGGTTACAGACTACGAAAACTCCCAATGAATGCCTGTTTTCTGCCTAGTGCATTCTGCACTGTATGCGCATAGATGCTGCCAAGATAAATGGCTTTTTATCTAGCTAAGAGAACTTCGGTATCTGAAACCTTGCATGAGGTCCTTGGTGGGACCAGTAAGGCACGCTGCTCATAGTCTCTCTGTCAGACAACAAACTTATGTGGTTTACTGTGGCTTTTCGAGGTTGTCCTTGTGATCCAGTTATACTGAAACTTTAAGAGATAATGTTGCCGCGACGCAAACAGCAAGTATGCGTCATGTGTCATTGCACATCACGCACAATATTTTCATTACAGATTTATATTGCACTGTATTTATGGAATTCTTATTGAAGTACCTGAATAGGTATTTGTGCTTAACTTGTGTTTACTGGTAACCGGGTGGATATACTCATTAAGAATTTCGCTGTATAGTGTAACTGACTGTATGCTGTGCATATAGGGGAAAAGGTATTGAATATTTACGCCGAGTTTAAAATTAGGCGACAAAACAGGAGATGAATGGAGGGCATGGTCACGACAACGGAAGCTACGGAAAGCCCCGGCTTCGCTGGTACTGCGTCCCGCCCCCACTGCACGGAGCCCCACATTCTCCAGTCTAAATCAGTGCACTTTTTATATACGCCCTTTTCATATGTTTTTAATATTTATAACTCCTACAGAAGGCTCACTTTGGATAGTTTTAGGTCTCACCGTTTGACAGTTCAGGGTCAAAAAAGGCCAAAACAGACCAGTTGGAATAAAGAACTAATCCATTAATGCAAGGGTTTTGTAACAGACTACTAGATTATAGCTACGTTGAAAATTAACTGGACCCATTTTCCCAAACCTTCTTAACACCACGTCCATCGTAAGTTCTGTAATAAAAGACAGAACTTAGGTGTAGCGTTAAGAAGGCTTTAGGAAACTCACACCTGAAAGTTACCTTTCAGAGAAATGCCTGAGTTTCTGACCTGCATTCTGCATTTCTTTTGGCATGACATGCACTTTTTAGCCAACAATATTCGTTTTAGTTAGTATTAGTTAATAGTTTTGTTAGGTGTTTGATATTTATTTAGGTTTTATCTTTGTATGCTGGACCAGAAGCTTACTTGTTAGCAGGTAGTTGCTACACATCAACAGTGATTTTATGCTAATGCAGGAACTAAAGTGCAGTTTGTTGGGCTGACTTTTGAGAATTATTCACTTGAAATCATCAGGAGCTCCAGATATGTAGGGCTGTGCAGGCCGCATGAGGCACCATTGAGTTTGTAGCTGTGAATTTATAGGTGGCAGTGAAATGGTGCTGGAACACAGTTAAAGGCTGACCTCAGACTGAGAGGAAGCTGTCAGTGATGAAAACCGCAGACAGAGGAAAGCAGTTGGTGTTACCTTTCTGAGACCCACGGGGATCTGTTCTGGCACATGCAGGGCTCTGAGAGTTTACACCAGTGTATATTTTTTTACTTGTGTGTGTGTGTGTGTATATATATATATAAATTTTATATGAAGTGTCTTTTGATAGGCATGTAGTAAATGGGTGAGTTTGAATGACAAGCTTCTCGAGAACCTGTTTACCTGTTATGCAACTGCAGACTTATGTCACTGAGGTGGGGCTCATTCAGGGTAAGCAATGGCCATCACCTTTTTGGATATTAGGCTTAAACTACACACAAAGCAGGATAACAGAATGATTTCTGATTTTCTTTCAGTTCAGCCTTCTAGCCTATGTTTCCGACAGTTATAAAACACACACAGAAACACACTGCTATAATTCAATAGTAATTAAACACCTCGTATGGTATGCAGTGCTATTGGAGTATGTGAACGTACATTGTAATCGTGGTGCGTGAGGAGCGTTGTAGTTTCAGAGGAGGTAACGCCATTTAAAAACAGTTGCGAAGCGCTGCTTTAGTCAGTTGTAGACAAACCACAATATGTTTTCAAACCGTAATTAAATCCAACCCCGCATTATGTTGTTTTTGTCAGTAACCAAAAATAATGATCATTATCACCCCCACCCTGCAGTCGGCAATCTTTAACACCTACTGTTTAGTGTATTATCCGGGTATTTTGTTTTTTTCTTTTTCTTGATTTTCATTCGGCAAAAATGTGAGTGCCCTAGTTAATGCACTCTTCCAGTGCACCAGTTATGGTACTTTCCATTGACTTCCAGTCGAGTACCAATACAAAAGTTCCAGTACCTAATTTGCCAGAGCAGCTGGGGTACTTTTATGGTACTTTGGTAGTTTGGGGTAGGACTTGCAAACACATTCTTTATCGATTGGTTATGCAAATAGCCTGCCTCTGAAACACAATGCAGCCGACATCTTGAAAAAAACTTCAGATCTCAAAAAGCAATGATAATCTGTTTTTTATTATTAAGGGTCCAAAGCACGTAGTGCTATGGAACTTTATTGTTTTTGTTAGGATTATTTTTATTTTTCTTCCCTAAAACTGAATGCCCAGCCTAAACCGTAAGTCCTAGGCCGACCAAACTTGGTAGGATGATTGCAATTCCTACCACTACTCAGGTTGTCCGACCCTTCAGACTCAGCCTATGGGGGACGCCCTAGCGCCCTCCAACATCTTTCGATTGATATCTCCTGTCCTGTTTGTCCGACAATCGAAATTCTTTTTTCGGCTGATTCAGACAGCCGTGCCAAACTGTTATTCCTCTATTACTTGTCCTACCCGTCCGATGCTTTGGACCCCTCCGTCACTGCTTGCTGTTACTAGTTTTTTTTTGTTTTTTTTAACTAAAGATGTATATGTGTACAAAAAGAGATCCAAGCTTCAACTGTGATCTTGTCCGAAGAAGAGATACTACAAGTTGAGGACAGCATGACAGATACAAAAATACTTTTTATAATATACTAGAGCAACTCTGAAAACTTTTCAGATATCATGATGGTGTTTAATTGAGCATAGGGGTCTTTATAAAGGAGTTCAACAAATTTCTCACAAACCCGTCTAGGAGTGATTTAAACAGCAAGAATGAAAATGATTATGGTTGTCTTGGAGAACGCATGCAGCGCTTATGCGGAGATCAACTTTAAACTGATTTTTTAAAAAAAACGTAGACTAGATAATCTTGAAAAAGGATAATCATTAAAATAATAAAACTTCCAAAGTTATTTATTTATTATGGCAGAGTAAAATTGTTTTAGTGAAATTTTAAGATCAGGCTTTTTCAAACTTGTAATGTATGGACATTATAGCGCAGGGTAATCTAATGCTTATGTGTGTTTCATGTGGTGCTTTAATAAGTATCAAATTTATGCCCAAGGGTAGATTCTGAGTTCTTGTTTAAACTAACATTAGTGTCAATGTAGGTAAGGTAGTCCCCCACTCCAGGGAATATACATTTTGATGTTGTAGTGAATGTCAGTAACTCAGATGTGAGCACAAATGAGAGCTTCTCCTTGTGGTCAAGAGCGCAGTCAACTTCACCTCTTACCACTTTCACCCTGCAGTAGGTGTCTTCTTTAGAGAAGATGTCTGTCTGTAATTTAACGTTTGAGAGTATTGCGCACATGGTGCACTTGACCTTGATAAACGAACATGGAATTAAGCTGTACCAACATTATTTGCACATACCAGCACCTATTGGGTTATGTGCAAATTGTGTGTTTCAGTTCCATTTGAAATAAACCTTGCACTCATTTTAAAATGGTTTTATTGGACATATTTGGATGGAGTGTGATAATATGGCTGCTTGACTAATGTTCTCGAAGGCTGTGTTTCTGAGGTCCCGGCCTGCCAGTGCACAGGGTTTGACGTTCCAGGCTCAAAAGGGGATCTTTACCACACGTGACCTGTACCGCACAGAATGGCTTTGTTCTGAGGGCGTTTGCATCGGCCGTCATTTGAAGCTGGCTGCCTGATAGGAGTATAGAGTGTCATGGCGTACATGAGGCGCTTGTGATCGCCACTTTAAAAAAAGGAAAGTGAAACTATAGCAGTCAATGTCATGCTATGCAGTCATGCCGCTGCATAATCGTATTAACATCTGCCTTTTTCTTTATTTCATTCCATTGTGTATAGGTAATTGTATTAGGGATGCAACATTACTGTTATTGGTATCCGGTCCAATACTGTGCTCATGCCCTTGTACTTGTTTTCATGACCAATGTGCTAATACCTATAATACCAGGTAATGACATATCAGTGATAACATTAACAAGGAACATAAAGCAAAATTTAAGCATTTTCACAACACAAGTTAACAACTAAATCCAAAGCATAGGGGACTGTAAACTGTGCTCTACTGAACTATCTATAGGAAGTACAAAATCAGGTTCATGGAGCTCTAGTAATCTAACTAAACAGAAGAAAGAGGGTGACAGAATTTGTCACCAGCAGCAAAATGTACTGCATCTCAGCTATCAGAGAGAAAATGTCAAACGATAACACTCGTGCAGTGAAAATCACAGAAGCCCCTTACCCAGTATTGATCAGGCACAATGTCATAATGGTGGTACGTGGAGAGCATATACTTTGTAACACTGCCAATTTTGCTTGCAGAAAAGGGCAACATCTATTTTGCAATCCTAGTTTAACATATTGAATTAGTAATTGCATTTTTATTGTGTAATATTTATATAATTGTAAGCTTATTCTTTTAACCAGTAATAATAGAAATTTACAACTGTTAGCAGGAGATCTACACACAGTAAACAATTATAATTCCTCATCAGCCTGTGTTAATCAAGCAAGATCTACCTAACTACATGGGAGTTGTACCATGAAAGGCTTTTGATAAAGTGTTGTATGGAATGTTGAGCCTGAAAGATCGCTGGACTCTAAGGCAGCATCAGATATGGAACTGAATGTCAAACAGAAAGCAATGGTTCATTGTGAAAGATGTGAAACTGTGGTTAGTCCGTTTTAACCAGAGTCATGCTGCAGTCTTCTATGTTAAGGTCATTTTTTATCTTGATAATTTGAGTAGAGTACGACACACGTACACAAATACCAACACTGGTATGGACACAGCAGAACGGTAGAAGGAAGAATAATCTTGCATTACGGACGCTATCTGGGTGATTTCGGCATATAAATTGGAACCCCTGCCCCTCTCACGTTATTATTGGAGTGGAAAAGAAAAGTAACAAAACTTCAGGTACCTAGGCATCAGTTTATAATGTACATCATGCTCTGTGTATAGCTGTGGTCACAACATTAGGATGAGTTTGCAGAGAGATTACTGGTGTAGGTAGTCGTGTAAAAGGCTGCTGTTTGAAGTGCTTGCAGAGCAGAACCTGATGTACCTAGGGGCGGTCTGAATATGAGAGTATAAAGAAGCGTAGCTTCCTGAGAACAGAAGTTCAATGCTGTTGACTGTTTGCACCCTTACTTGAAAATGTGAGTAGAAGTGAACTTTCAGGGAGTTGTTTGAAAATCAGCTTCCCGGTCATGTAGTGGAGACAGACGTCATTCATTTGAGTGAGTGGTCAGTAAGACTTGGTCAGATGCAGCTGTAAAATCAACAGAATGGACTGAATGGTCTCCTGCTTTTGGTGACAATTTCCAGCACTACCCATTCCCTTAAAAGAAGCATGCTACACAATGATGCTCATAGACACACCTCTCCCTTTATACCTTTTAAGAATGTGTTTTCTTTTGTGCTATTTCTATTTTATAACTTTTCTAGTAAAGTTACATTTCACAGAAATTAATCAGCTGTTACGTGACATGAACACAGATTTTTTTTAATTGATTTTTTGTGCTTAAGAAACTAGTATCTGTCAGTCTCTTAACAAACATGACATTTTCATTGTTATTGGAAGGATGCAACTACTTTTAAGTAGTAGAATTATTTCCACATCAGCTGTTTGATTAAAGTATGCAAATAGGAATGTTGTTCTTAATCATTCTTTTCTGTTTCATGCACTGCTGTTCACACTGGATTTCACACAACTTTGATTTGACTGTGATCAAATGATGTCCCACTGCCCTTTCACACGGCACCTTGGCCTGGATGGTGCTGCACCTCTGCTGCTCCCTGCAGCTGTAAGTATTATGATGATGTGTGGTATGCTCTCATTGGGGCTTACAGAAGGTGCTGTGCTCAATACAAGGCAGCTGGATTCCCCTGCAGAACCCCCACATGTCCGCATCCTTTAATCCTCTTTATTTTTCTCATTTCTTTTCAGCAACAGAAAAATCTGGAAGGATATGTTGGCTTTGCAGACCTTCCGAACCAGGTGTACAGAAAGTCTGTGAAGAGAGGGTTTGAATTCACACTCATGGTCGTAGGTAAGAAGAAAGATCTTGGCTTATATTCACCAGTGACAGTTTTACATTACTGTTCATGTCTTTGGCATTGGGTTATACTATAGACAAAATGACTTGAACCAGAAAGCCATGAACCTCATAGTAAGTCCAGTGGAATGCAGTGGCATTCAAAAGCCACATTAAGAGCTTATGTGCTTTTTTTTTTGGCATTCTGCGTATATTTTTTTTCTCGCCTGACTTTTGTGTGTGCTGTTTGATTTATGACTGGGAATTTTCTTTAATTACATTTGAGGTAGTCTAAACTGGAAGCTGGCCAGCTACAAAGAGGTATATGCCATCCCAAAGCCCTCTTATAGCCTCGGGAAGCGGGGGGACTTGGAGGGAATTGCTCATTAAAAGTATGACATCACTTCCTGTCTGTGTCTACTCAGCTGCCTCCAAAAACCCTTCCGTAGACTGAGGGAATGCCAGGAATGTATCTCTAAAATCTTCAGATAGTCTGCAGTTTCCTCACACTCAGAAGGGAAGTCCCTTCAGTTAAAGGGTGGATGAAGTTGAATGTATTGTAGTGATTTCATTTTAGTTGTCTGTTTGGTCATCTTATCCCCTTTGCTACTGTGCAGTAATCCCAGTGTTTTTTTTCTTGCCAGTTCTTTTTATCAAGGCCTGTTTGAGGGAAATGCATAAAGAAATTAAATATAAGCAAATGATCTTCATTTAAAGATTGCATCACAAAAGTTTGCTTTGCATTGATATTGGCGTGCATTGGAGTTTTCATGTTGCATCATAGGATAAGATTGATATGTATGGTTTGATATGTCTGTAGACCATGCGGATTTGTGTGGGACTACAGATATTTGTTTTCGGTCTTCCCACTGCCTGCATGGCTGCTGAGTTGGGTTTTTTTGTAGGTAATAAAATGATGGAGTTTGTCTGCAGTCTTGTACTTCCTGTCTGCATTTTCATATATGTGTGTGTTATATGTGTGTGTATATATATGTATATGTGTGTGTGTGTGTATATATATATATAGTGTGTGTGTGTGGTATATGAATCCCAAAGGAATTAGTTTTCATACTATAAAAAAATACACACTCCTCTTTCTGTATACTTTCTGTATTGAGGCGATGTATTGTAGTGAACAGCGTTAGCGGTGATTGGAGCATGCGTAGGTTAATGCCACAAAAACAAAAGGCGTCAAATCTTTGGAGCATGTGCAGCATACGTGACAGCTAGTGCATGTGCGGCTGCAGATGGGGCATGTGCCGCAGATCACCCTTTGTTTTGCGACATCACTGTGTGATCTTCTTAACTCTTCAGTAAGGAGCTGTCTCCTAATTTCCACTAGCACTTATCTTCCATATCGATGAGCCTGTTCTGGCTCTTTAACTTCCCTGCAGTAGCCTACATAATTTACCTCTTTTTTTTTTTTCTCCTGAAATCCTGATGTATACTGGGGTGAAATGTTTAGAAGGTATGACAATATGAAAAAGAAGAAGAAGAAACGGTTACCTACCAAGCCTAGTGAACAGGTGTGATATTTGGTTATAATTTGCAAGAGGAAAAACAACAACAAATTTATTTTTGTATAGCGCATTATCACGACTTTACATCATCTCAAAGTGCTTTACAGCATCCCCA
>JABFDZ020000138.1:17889485-17913932 GCA_019775955.2 Pollimyrus isidori | reverse complement strand
GGCTACAATATTATGGGCTATAGCGTGTGTCTGACCCTCTGTGGTGTGTGTGTGTGTGTGTGTGTGTGTGTGTGTGTTTTTGTGTGTGTGTGATCCACACATGCTTGTGGGATCCATCTGTAGAAGCCCACTGGCCCAGATGGAGGAAGAACGCAGGGAGCATGTGGCCAAGATGAAGAAAATGGAGATGGAAATGGAGCAGGTCTTTGAGATGAAGGTCAAGGAGAAGATACAGAAGCTGAGGGACTCTGAGGCAGAGGTAGGATGATGTAGATCCAACAGGGTGGACTGAGGGCTGTCCAGAACAGAGCTGTGTCAGTCTGGACCTTGCCGTGTGGCAGTGAGGGTACTGTCCCGCCCACTGCTACTGATGCCCGCACCCCCCATCTGGAATTTGTGCAGCTGCAGCGACGCCATGAGCAGATGAAAAAGAACCTGGAGGCTCAGCACAAGGAGCTGGAGGAGAAGCGGCGCCAACTCGAGGAGGACAAGGCCAACTGGGAGACACAGCGGCAGCTGGAGCAGCAGAAGCTGGACGCCACCAGGTGAGCCCTGAGTGTCCAGTCACCCAAAACCCACACACTCTTAGAAGCATTTCGGCTTTTTCCCCTCAATATCAGTTTCATGACTTAAAATTCTCAACATTGATAAGCAGTGATAGCCAAATGAAGCTTCTTGAACCACTTGTTGTATTTTTTTGACCCTACTAGATGGCGCTCTTGGTTTGCTTTGGTGCTTGCATGCTTTGAACCCTTTTTTGAACAGAGCGCACCATATTATGGGGTCAGAAAATACAGCAATTGGTTCATAAAGCTTCATTTAGTCATCACTAAAATGTGCTTGCTTTTCAGCTAATTTCGTGATTTTGTTTCTTTCTCTCCCAGGACCTTGGAAAAGAACAAAAAGAAGGGAAAAATCTTTTAAAGTCTTTGGGAACTCTGTTTTACTCTATGCCAATATGCCAGCCTGGAAGGCAGTGTTTCGTTTAACCAGCAACACACCAAGCATGCTGGGATGGCCAGAATGGTGGTGTTGATGGACAGGGGTTTACCCTCAGGAGGTCCTGAATGTGATCACTTTTACTGTTATCACGTTTGTGTTTGTTTGAAAGACAAGTTTATGCAATGAAAAATATCCAGATATACAATCATCTTTAGTGGCCAGTGTGGTTACACAAATGAAACCCTTGTTCTTCCATTAAACTGTTTGATGTTTCCCAGCAACATACCGTTACCGTTCTTTCCTGTGTACTCTGTTCTCCATACTACAACTTGTGGAACCTCCTGCTAGAGTGACCTAATGAAAATTCCTTCATAGGTGTCAGCTCTCTCTCACTCAGGCTTTTGATAGACAAGATGAAGAGAAACTTAAAATGGCAACTTTTAAAGAAAGAAATGACTGCTTTATTTTCCAAAATGTATTTCTTTATATTTCTTGTAATTTAAATTACTTAGCCTTGGACCACCACATATAACTTTTTCCTATGGGTTTTTTTTTATTTCTTTTATATATTGGCCCTTTTAAAGTAAAATGTTTAGCTTTTGGAAGGATAGATTGGTTTATTGACAGGATGAACTAATTTTACTAGATACCTCCTATTAATAATAAAAAATCTCAAATAGTATTCATGACTGTATCAGAATTGGATTTACAGACAAATTTGCATCCATAAATTTTCCATAGCTTTGTTCATCTGTGATATATACATTATGTATTTTTCATTTGTATTAAAATGTCACATAATAAACTTGTGATGACAATCTCTGTCTTTAAGAATTTTAATTGGTGCACTTTGTAGATGGATTTTTGTATGTTACATATTGCTGTTCCAATGTTTTGTCAGCAGAGGGCAGTAGAAACATATAAATGTGGTTGCGGCACTTATAACTATTTACTTTAAGAAAGACGATGCACCTAAATTTTCATACATGACACATACAAATGTAATGACTTGTACATTAATAAATTTGACAGTTTTTTTTCGTGCAATTAAAAGCTGGCTGGATAATAGATTCCCTGTTGTATTGCTGAAACTCAGGAAAGCGTGTGGCCTTTCAGAACACTGTTTCCAGCGGGCCATGTGTGCTAATTTTGTATTAACCTTGATTAATTCGTCCATCTGAAATCTCATGTTAATATGGCAACTAGATTTAATATTTCTCCAATTTGACGGAAGAAAGGACATTTCTATAAAATCAGTTTTAAGTAAAATATATGTTTCCCTTCAAAAAAGAGGTTTTTATGGTCATAACTGCTTTTATTTTAAGAAACTAATTGTAGACAATGCACTGTAAATGTACACATATGCCTAACATTGCCTTCTGTAGGGTGTACATCAGCTGCTACTGAAGGACTTTGGACTTAACTGGAACCCCTGGCTGGGAGAGTGGACAGGCTGTCTGAGCTGATATGACATCACCGCCCTTCACTGGGAAGTTGGTGATCTTGTTAAACCGGTCTCTCTGCCGATTGGTCAACTGAAACCCTGCTCATCGGGGTTAGCAGCTGTTCTTCCAATCAGAATCAGAAAACAGGGTCTTCACTCTTTCTCCCCATTTAGCGTTTTTGTCGGATATTGATTGTTTTTTTTTCTTTCAAGCTTCGGTATTTTCCAGCGTGCCGTTTTCTCACTGATATTGAGTCAATTATTAAGATATTTCTGTTTTGTGACTAATGACAAGATAAATATTTAAGATTTCATCCATTTGTTATATTTCTGCTACTTATCCATTACAAAGTCATCTGTAAAAGGAACCACGCTATTAAAAAAAAAATGTCTGGAAACAGTTTGTTAAAGTATGACAGGAAGATGTCTTTCCTGTGATAAGATTTCATCAAGGATGACAAATAACTATTTGCACCGATTAGTTTGTGCTGAATATAATCAGCTTTCTGTTTTCTATGCCACTTATCTGGTACAGCAGTGTTTCCCATTCTGGCCCTCAGAGGAGGACTCATCTTTAAAAAAAATGCCAGTTGACTAAATATTTCCTCCTCATCTAGTAATAAACTATGCTGAGTGTCCTGCGCGAATACCATTAATTAAATTTCAGAGCTGGGAAGTTTGGTGCACACAACATTCACATACACGCAATACTTTAAAGAAAGATCATTTTAAAATAATCTGCATCTTAATGTTTTTTACTCTGAAATTACAGGTGCTGAGACAGTAGCTATAACAATGGGTGTTATTAGATCACTTCTGATATTATGCTTTGCCATCTATATTTAGATTATTAGTTTTACAGGCCTATGCTGATATACATAACTGACAGAAAGTACAATGACAACTTCACTAAATATTGGTGAGGATATAGTTAATCATTGTATAATAGCATTTGGTACTAGTTTCAGGAACCATGTATCTTGGTTTTTAACTTTTACATCACAGTACGATGATCAGGCAAGATCTCCGTTGCCTAACACTGAGGTGATTTACAATCCTGCAGCCAAAAATGTATACTGGCAAATACTCTCTATAACTAGGCATACAGAAGTATATCATGTGCTGTATATTGTTTATTTGCATGTAGAACCAATGTCATTTACTGCGATTAATTCTAAGAATTAACTGATAAACAAAAGGATACAAGTATAAAAAAATGATCAGTGATCATTTAAAAAACGACTCCTTTTTCACATCTCAGGTGGCCCAATGCGATCAAAACCTCTTTGGGTACTTAATGAACACGCCGTAGTTTCCGTAATTGTAAACGTTTCTCTATACGTGATGAGGTACAGAGATGAATAAGGCGAACTCCATAAGGTAATTTTCATGTTTGAAAGTTCATAGTGACAAATTTACTGTAAGGCTTCTTTCCAGGACAAATTCTGAGGCCTCATTTATACTGACGACTTTGACCTGTGAAAGAATGAGGACAAATATGTATATAGGACTGGTTGTTGAGAAAAACGGTAAACTTAAAATTAAATATATACGACAAATAAAAATATGTGTAATGAGTGTAGTTGTACTCTCAAAATTTAAGTGCAGACTCCAAGAAAAAGAAATCCCTGAAAATGTTATTATTAAAATGATGACGACAGATACACAAGTAATATGAAGTTACAGAAAGTATCATATTTAAGTAGCTATTCTAGTTGTTTTTTCCTTCATTCAAATACTGTTATAATTATCAAGAAACATAATGACGAGTTAACAGATGTGCAAACCTTTACTCAAAGTGTCTTGTATTATTATAGGCCTAAGGAACTTTATATAAGGCCGATATATCAACAAAAGTCGCTTTTATCTTATTAATATTTATAGGCCTCGTGTTTAGTTAATGCACGAAATGTACATGTTCCGTTTTTGTTATAGAATAGGTGGCAATCTGAAGGGCACGGCAGCATCGGTGGCCGCTAGCGACACGCCATGCGGGAGACGCAGTAAAGCGATCGCTTCGCGGACCTTCAGCCAGCGCCGGGGCCCCGCCCACCGCCTCGGCTGCGCCAATTCATTACGTCTGTCGGGGCGGGTTGGGGACCGGAGCTGGCCCTCTGTCCGACCGATCTGTGCGCCAGCGAGCCTGAATGTTGCCAGACGCTGGGCACGGATGTACGAGGAAGCGCAAGGAAATGCAAATACGGATAATTACCAGAAATTCAACGACGGGGTTTTGCGCAGATATTGGGCTACGGCGTGCGTGTGAGAAGATGCAGAAGAAGTGATTTATTAACTAGACGGGTTTATTATGATCGTGTTATGTAAAATCGAACATCGTTTTATAACTGATTTTTAATTATCGTTATTAAGGTTTGTCACTGATGTGTGCGTCAGTCATGTAGCTTGCTTTGCTTGTCGGAGGCGCGACTGCTACTGTGACTTATTACTCTGTTTTTGTGCACTTCTGCCGATAGTCTGAGGAGGTTTTGCTCGCAGATGATTAGATAATGGGGGGGAATCTGGGCTGTCACCGGCCGATTCCGAAAGATCCGGTTGATTTCTGTCATAGCAAACGAAAGTATAGCGCGGCCTGTAACTTCGGTCATATAATGGTCAATCAGGAGCGACTCAACATTAACACCGCCACTGAGGAGGAGCTGATGACCCTGCCGGGGGTGAACCGCACTGTGGCGCAGAACATTGTTGAGTACCGTGAATGCATCAAAGGTTTCAAGAAAGTAGAGGACCTAGCACTAGTGAGCGGGATAGGTGCTGCCAAACTGGAGGTCATTAAACTGGAAATATGCGTCAGCAACAGAACTGGTTCCGTGCAATATTCTCCTTCATCCGTACGACAGAACCACGAACGCTTGGCACACACCGGCATGAACATTAACACCGCTACACAGGCACAGCTCGTCAGCATCCGCGGCGTAACAGAGAAGATCGCCAAGAACATTGTTGACTACCGAAAGCAGCACGGACCGTTCAAAACTATAGACGATCTGGTGAAAGTCAGTCACATCAATTTTTCTCTTCTGGACAAAATAAGGTCCCAGGTTTTTGTGGAGCGCTCCAGGGCGCCTTCCACCAACACAAACGGCGGGCTCACTTATACGAGCAGATCACACGCGAGTCCCACGTCTCTGAGCCTCCAGAGTGACGATCTGGACCTTCCACCCGGAGGCCCTGCAGAAATCATCTCGACGCGACCCGAAGTGGAGGTGTTCTTGGGAAGGCGCGACAGCAAAGCCGTGCTGCGAGCGGCCACCTGGAGTTTGCAGAGCTGTACCAACGAGAAAGCAAACAACCCAGGCGTGAGAGAGGTTGTGTGCATGACGCTTCTGGAGAACGGGTGAGTTTGTGCTCATCGATCTCCATATACAGGTTCATGATTCCTACAGTTTTGCCAGTAAAGTTTGCTTTTCTATACTGTTGCTACGGAAACGCGTCTTGAATATTGAAGGAAGTGCGCTGACAGCTGCTGGACTGGCGTATCAGCCAAATCTGTACATGATAATTATTGCTCAGGTTCTCCAGTACTTAACCAACTGTAACCCGTCTAAGGTTTGCAGCCTCAGCAACCGTCTGGAGACGTGTCTTTTTTTGTTTCACGCAATTTCCATAGACATGTGATACTTTCATGTAAATGTAAATACAGATAGTAAATACACACATCCCACCCACTACAACTTGCACTGTGCACTTTATAATACGATAATATAGTAGGCTGTATGAATCACACTGAACTCTAAAAAAATATAAATACACAATAAAATAACAATTATGACACCCAGTTAAGTTAAAGTGGAACGTAGTTTGTAGGCTGAAGCCGAGTGATAAAAATTATGTCAAAACAATGACACAGATATTTTGCACAACGCCTTTGACAATTAAGCAACTACCGAGCTGCATTCTTGATTCTATGTTTTACAAATTGACGCGTTTACGCAGCGCTACTGCGGTGGTGCCGTGATTGTCGGAGATATGAAGCGGAGCCCGAAATCCCCCCCTTTTCCGCGCTATAGGTGCATTTCTGGAGCGGCGCGATGTTATTCGTCGGCTCTGCGATCAGCTGTCAGGTGATCTTACGCGCATGCTCGGTCACATGCTCAGGGGAGCCCCCCAGTTTGCTGAGTGAGTTCCCTCGAGGCAGAAGTAACTGGAGGTCAGCTCGGCAGGGTTATTAGAGGTCACCCACTGTATCCGCTCACAGCGGGTGCGGTCTGGTCGCCGTCGCTGCCGATTAGGGACGAGCCTGCTTGCTGGGTGAAAGTAGGGAAAAAGTCGCCTAAAGATGCTGAGGATTCATTTTCTAGAAAAGGTTGTTTGGAATTTCACTTGAGCCCTGGGGTTGGCCCTAAACAAAAATATGGTGCCTAGAAAATTCTTTACAAGGAAAATTCATTACCAAAATTATATCTGGCGTTTGTTGGATCAATTTGACAATGGGCTCTCACTGTATGTCACAATTATGTGCAGTTGCTGTTGCATCTGTTAGATCTTCTATTCAGCAGAGTAAATATCATGCTGTCATAAGATCACCTGCAAAAGACAGCAAACCCAGAGTGTCAATATTGCCTGTTGACTTAGGCTGAATTGCAAGATATTACCAGGGCATTTGGGAAAGTTCCTATTGCATTTATAAATAAGTCCTGCATTTGTTATTGTTACGGCAACACCTCTTTTTACTGGTTAACATTGAAAAGCAAGTCATTGCGTGGTTATCCACAAGAAATTAGGAGAGAACAGTCACCATGAAGGTGAAAACATTATTTTGTCCTGTCATTCAGATCGGAACTTGCACATCAATGCATCATACTGTGCATATTTTGCACATTATATCAACCACTCAAAAAAAATCCCCTTGAGTCTGCCTCTGTGTTTCTCATTTAGGTGATTTCCCCCGACGTCCTGGAAAATAGGATCATTTAGAAGGTCCACACTGATGCATTGGAAAAACTACTCGTACATACTGTGGAATGAGAGCACCACATACAATCAGTATGCAGTCTAAATACAGTTACACCATGTCATATTTACCTATAGGTCATATATTTATCCTCATGTACTGTCTCATCAAATGCCATGTTTATTACATCAAGAATTACGTCAGTCATTATATTTATTCACATTCGGTCTCCTTATGGTGGGACATGGCACAGATCGAGAAAGACTGACAATCCACAGAATGGCTCCAGCAAAAGAGGACTTTATTAACTAAACAGAACAGAAAGGGGGAACCATAAAATAAAGGGTCTTGAAGGGTTAAAAACAAAATAGGAGAAATAAGAAGTGTTTTAGAATGTAATCATAAAGTAACATAATAGGAAAACAGAGAAAACTGGGAGCTAGCCTCAGAGAAATTAGTAAAAATGTGTACCTTTGCTTGTCACTGGGGCTGTACCCTCAAAGACCTGCCATGATACCCTTAGTTGGAGGTAACAGTACTCATTCAAGGTATAGAAGTGGACCCTGAGGAACGTTTCTGTACCTGTGATGGTACAGTAATGCTGTTTGTACCTTTAGGATCTTCCTCAGAGACCACTTCTGTACCTTAAAAAGTACAATTATAAGGGTACAGCATCAGCGATAAGCAATAAGCACTTTACCCTTTTTTCTGAGAATGTAACAACAAGACTAAGATAGACTAGGAAGTCTAAGCAGAAGAAAAACAAACAAGGCACCAGCAGGGTAAAGCTAACACAAGAACACAAGGTTAAGACACAAATTAAAACAGCAAAGCAATAGATATTAAAAAGCAGGTGAGGTTGGCCTCTAGTTAGCCTAGGATTCATGGTTGGAGGCGTTCAGACTCTGAGCTGTTTACTCAAACCATTCAGTTAAATCTTACTGCTGTCACTTAGCCAGAAACAGATCCATGCGTTAAAGTTCATAATGTAGGCCTACAGTATGTATTGTTTAAATGATGCCTCCATATAAACAGCGCATCCCATCCCTGCTGTGGTCATTTCACTGGTTTAGTGTTTTTATCTCCATTTATAACAAGGAACTTGAGCTATTCTGCCCTACAAAGGAAAAACACAGTAACTTTGCTGACACTGCGAAAAGGGGGCTAATCAGACAATTTTGAATTGTATTGCTGATCGGTCCGTTTTCTCTGTTAGCTTTTGCTTCACATTCCCCATGTTCATGAGTAACACATTTTCTTGAAGGTTCTGCCTTCCTCTGGGATGCTACTGGCCGGAGTCAACAACCCTGAGGAAAACATTTTACATTTTGTGATTCGTAATGATTCTGGGCAGCGCTGCTACTCTGGCTCACGACTTTGCTCATTCCTAAAATTCGGGCGTGTCATTTAAATCGATCACGTCGTAGGTTGGTGCAGTTGTTTTGTTAGTTGAGGTGTTTGGCTTCTATTCATTAGTCATAGTCTTTATTCTCCGCAACACCCAAGGGATTAAATCGCGATATTAATTAATTGCTTTAGAAAAACTAGAGATTTATTCCATATTCAGTGGTGGTTACTCAGAATTAAAAAAAAAAATGGCAGAAATCATTAAAACTTATGCGATGCACCAGAGCCAAATAAATTAAAAGTGTGTTTCCAAAAGGAAGTTAGATGACCAAAAGAACAGGAAAGTGAAAGGCGATAAACATCAGAATGAATTAGCATTAAATGTTTTGAAAATGCAAGTTGAGAACTATTGGTTCGTCGGTAATTAATGAAACAAGATACTTCAATGTCCTTCTTTGGTGCAGAAGTTTATAATGAGATAAAAGAGTGCAGTCCGTTTCAATAGAAACGAACTCCCATCTCCGAGCAGTTGGAACCATATTGTGGTGATTTATAACCAGGTGTTCCGGGCAATTCAGTTTCCCTGTTTCCCCGGTCGCGAGCTGATTTGTATACGGTTTCGCTGTTGTTTTCATGTCTTTTTACGAAGCTCTTGAGGTAAACAAGCCATATATTTTAAAACACATTTTTTTTTACAGATAATAAATGAAATTATTTAATTCGCTGGATAGAGATATTTCTTTATGAAAAGTATTATAGTATTACTATATTATGCGTGACGATCAACTGTATTCACATGTAATAATGTACCTGAGTGATTTTCAGACATTTCACATACCACTTGCTTTGATATTAGGGGAAACATTATTTCCTGATAGACAGGGGAAATTTAGGGAAACCGAATTGCCCGGAACACCGGCGAACGGGCTGGAGCCGGAGCCCTCTGCTGCGCGGGACAGACGTTGTTGACCCAACACTTCACGATCAATGTGTTTGCGTCTCGCGAGCCTTAACGTGGTGCAACATGCGGGATCTGCTTATCCCACCGGGACAGGAGCAGGCTTCTCCACGTCAGCGCTATAAATACTGAATAGCGGACTGCTTCTCGAATGTCAGCGGCTACGAGCCGGCCGTGGGGATACTGAGCTTCGGTGATGTCCCCTGCACGTCAGCTGGTCTGATTCATATACAGTACCCTTTGAGATCTGGAATTAGATCACAGATGTCGTGATTGAGGTCGACTTAAATACGAGGCACTGACTGCCGGCTCGACCGACCTAAATCTTATTAAAGTGCAGCAGATTGACGTCGGATTTCGGTTAGCTAAGCAATGACACAAAAAGTTCAATTGCAGATGGCGATTATGTAGTATGTGCTGTAGGGCACAGTGACTTTGGTCCAACTACAGTGAATCTTCCTGTCGTATCTGTAGAATTTTTTTGTGTATAAATTGAACAGTTTCTTTTACATTTCTTATTATTAGTTGATTTCCTCTTTTATCTGTAGGCCTAAATGTCGATCTTTCATTTATGTGCAAGGAATACCATGCTGTTACAGCTAAATGCCTTTGAGAAATTATTTTTAAATAACTGATTCTATATGAACTACACACTTGACTGTCATCCTTTCAATGAGCGAGTTAATTAGTGTTTGTGGAATTGTAGGTCATTTCCCCTTTACAAAGGCTAAATGAGTAAATATTATACCAGCAGCAGCTGTAAAGCACACTGTGGGCTGTAATATTTTATCGTTTTATAGCTGAATGGGCTGTAGCACAGAATAGTTCACCTGTTATCTGTCTTCATCTCTCCCCAGTATCCAGCTCCTAGCTGTTCAGGACCTGGCTGACAGAGATGCCATAGAGAAGGTAAAAGTTCTCCACTCCTTTCCCATCCACCCTTGCCTTCTCACACTCCTTTTTGGGCAAGTCAGACTCTACTTACATGTACAGTGATTCCTCTGCTTTGTACACTGATGCAATGGTAATTCCTTGCAGAGATTAACAGCAGTTTCATCCAGCGAAGGCTGCAGCTCATTGGCTATTTCCCGAGGTTTTCCTTAAAGTGACGACCATTGCTCATTGGCTATTCTGAGCTCTTCCCTTAAGTGAAGGCTGCAGCTCCCTTGGCTGTCCTGTGAGCTCTTTCTGGGAGCGAGGATCACTGCTCAACTGTTTGTATCAGGGACCCGTAATTTAAGGCCAGTTTGCTGCAGTTTGCACATATCCCTACTCAGGCACACCTGCCACTTCACGGATTAGTTCGTGTTTAGTTGTGGAGAAACCTCTATTTGTGCTGCAGACTGGTCCTCCAGCACCAGAATTTGGGAACCCAGGTTGATGTGCTGGTGTGATGACCGCTCTTTGCCACACAATTGCTTTTTGAACTCCGTTGTATTTACTGATAGCTGATCGGGGTTGATGGAATGGCTCTCTCATGCAGGGTGCTCACTGACCATGGACTGAAACCCATTATGACGGCTTTGCTTGTTTTCTGCTGAATGCACCATTTTCCTTTGCAGTTGACGGTTGCCTTATTCCAGCTGCTAGTTTCTGCTTCAAAAGGTCCGTTACATAAAGGAGTGCATGAATTCTGTACTGCGGCTCACCCATAGTCTGCCTTCAGTGCCGTACTATCTCAGATCTTTCTCATATGGTCTTTCATGTTGCATAATCACAGGCATGTTCCCCACGCCAGTTTTAGATCAAAATTTATATTTGTCAGGAAAACAGAACTGTTTAAGGTACATTTTGTCTTCAGTTATTATTTGGCAGGTGCCTCAGCTTCTCCCAGATCAGATCTTCTCACACAAGGCCCGAAGTAGACTCCACGATACTACACGTTTTCAGCTCTCCCCCCAGCCCCCGACAGAACCGTCCAGTAAAACGTTGTCTTACATAGGAAACGGCTGCCCTATCCCCCCCCCCTCACTGCTCACTTTGCTCACTTTGCTTCCTGTGTGTTGGGGTGGGGGCTGCGAGGGATGCATGAATGAACTGGGTCTCTCTTCAGGGTCTAGAGCAGGTCCGCAGCTGCCACGAACCTGCACCCGCTCGGCAGGTCTACATGGAGGTCTGCGTCAGAATCTCTTGCTCTGAAGAAGATCAGAAGACGTAGAGAATCAGGGCTGTAAATTAAGTAGGAAACCAGGCCAGTCTGTGCTGAGTGGTTAAATAAATCTCAAGATCACATTCTTGGAGCATGATGCTCGGAACCCTTAAAGAGGGATGCTTTAGATTAGAGGATCGTTTTATTCCGATAGGTAAATCTGGTTTACAGATTATCTGGGATTACATGGTCTCATTAACCCAGCTATGCAAGGTTGGGGTTAGTTAGTAACCTATGGGATGATGGATCGATGGATGGAACATAGTTTGGTATTTGGGGGATTCAAAAGGTCTGGAGTTAGTGGCATTTCTTTCATTGCCACACTTGCATATCAGTGTGTGGTGATCTGTTGTTTTGACAGCAGAGACCCTGAAGACTGGGTCGGCTGCCCCCTCCCTGCTCACCCAGTGTACCCAGCTGTGAGCCCCGTACGCTTTTCTCGGCAGGCGGTGGCTGTCACTTTCCCCTCCCTGAGACCATGTTCCCCTGCCAGCGTGGTAATGTCGTTGCCAGTGGTCCCAGGGGAGGAACCTGTCATCCCACAAACCCGTGTGCCTGTTGAGGTGATTCCCTTTTAAGCGGTGAACTTTGTCCTTTCGCTCTGCGTTTTGCGTCATGCGATGCCTATCGCATTTCACTCCGAGAGCATCGCCTGCCTCAGGCCTAATGGCATGAGCCCGTTTGGACGCTTTCCTGTCTCTGTGACAGCCAATCAAAGGGCTGGGACAGACAAACACTATAAGGACCCTTTGAAAGTGTTACTCCAAAAGAATTATAAGTGTTGAAAAACACATATACGCTGGAAATTTACCTGGAACACTTTACGCTGCTCCGTTGCAATTATGTTAAGCTTTTTTTGTATACTAGTATAGCTGTAAATTTTTGTATAATTAAACTGCCATTAAGTACAGCCTGTTCCCTCTCTTGGATTCTGGGATAGGCTCTGGACTCACCATAACCCTATACTAAGTGCTTATGGGAGATTAGATGCATAATCAACAGGTGTTATTATGCATGGGACATTGTATTGTTATAGTACTGGTGTAGTACACTGATTAATGGGGAGTATCACGGCAGGGCTGACGTGCTGAATGCGTGGTACTCTGCAGCTACCTCTGACGTCAGCGAGTCAGAGCGGCAGTGAAGCTGACTTTTTCATGAGTCATCATAGTTAAGTCGGTTCATAAAACATCCACCGCAGAAGCAGACCAGGACACTCTGGGCTGGTTGTGGGCAGGGATTCATGTCCCCCCCACCTGTGCCTCACTTTGATGGGGAGTGACAGAGCTGTGGTAGAGGATATGGAATTGATCGGTTTATCGTGCTGTCTTCAGCAGACTTTGGTAAAGGGAAATCTAAACGTCCTTAATGTCAACATGGAGAACTCGACTGTGGTGGCGTAACCCTGCTCAGCGGCGGAGTTACTGAAGCAAAGTCAGTTTGGGTCTGGCCAGTACTTGGATGGGTTGACCAACTGGGAAAGCTGGGTGGCTGCTAGAGGAGGTGTTGGTGTGGCCTACAGGTCAGCCCACCCTGTGGTCTGTGTGAATCCCAGTGCACTAAAGGGGACACTGTGCTGTCCTTTGGATGAGATGTAAAACTCAGGTCTTGACTCTCTGAGTTCACTGAAGATCCTTGGGCGTCTTTTGAAAGCGTAGGGCTGGTACCCCGATGCCCTGACTAAAATGGCCCACTGTCGCCCTCTCAGATCTGGCCTCTTAATCATCCCCAATAACTAACTGGTGATCCTCTCCTGCCCCTTCTCCACCTCAGCTACTCAGTTTGCCCTACTTGCCCCACTTAAGTGTACTAAAATACTACACACTTCGATGACGTAAGGTCCACAAAGTGCTTGGATATTTCTTGAAATCGACGGAATGAACTTGATATCTGAAGAGGTGAACAACTATGTTATTATTTGTGTCAGTTGTGTTTGGATTTGTCCTTCACTGTAGCCTAGGCTATGTAAATATTTGTTATACAACTTGGCGTGCTTAAACTTAAAATTCTTAGGACCTCTGGTATGTTGACAGACTTCCCCAGTGTAAACATTAATCGTCACTGATGTGGTGCGTTGCAGTCTATATACCAGCCGAAGACTCCATCGACAAGTATTTCCCAAAGTGTGGGTAAATTGCACACTACACTTGGCTCATCTGAGGGATGGAATGCGGCTGGTTACTTGAGCTTATTGTGTGAACATGTGCGCCGAGTGTGGTACTGGTGGGCCAAATGGGAAGATGCCACTGTGTGCTAAGAGTACTGGTGCTGAATGGCTGCCATCGCATCATCCGGGTGGGGGGCCCACAGTGGTGGGGGTTGAAGTGGCTCCCCATTTGTCCTGTAAAGTGCTTTGGGTGTCTTGAAAAGCATATAAAAGTGTAAAATTCAGTGGAATCTGTATAGTCACTTCGTGGACTGATAAAATACTGACTGAGACATACATGGCCTGATAATCACCAGCTCCTCTGTGGTACGCATTCTGTTTTCATGTCCATCTATATGTTTTTATGTATAAATATGAGCATATATTTCACATTGGTAACGACATTTGTGTATTTTCTTCACACTAATATTTTTTTTTATCAGTGGTGGACGTGTATATTTTATGTTTATACAGTGTGCTGTTGTTTTCGGTTTTCGTTTGACTTTTTTGCAGCATCTAGAGGAGTGAAGTAAGAGTTTCATGATGATAAATTGCTCGAATGCTGAATTCTGAATGTTAAATAATGCAGCTTTAAAGGGGCCATTATTATGAAACGCGGCTGATGTTCTTTGCCTGACTGTGCCGGTCTGGAACCTCTGATTCCCCACAGCTTGATATGACATTTGATTCCTTCGAGGGGAGGGAACTCCTGACGGACTCCCAGGAATGAACCTTGCAGGCAAATAACCGGAGTGACGAGCGTGCTGACTAACTGCAACCTCCCCCCCCCACCACCACCTGCAGTTCTGCACGGAGCTGAACCACGGCAGCTTGCCCAGCGTCCGGAGATGGAAGGGGCCCCGGGGGACGTGGAAATGTGCCGTCTCGGAAAAGCCAGTGAGGCAGTCCCACAAGGTAGGGGAAGCCTGGCCGGCAAATCCAGAGGGAGCGACTGTTTCATTTATGGGCTGAAGGTCAAAGGTTAAAATGGTCGTGATGAAATGAATGTCTATGAAAAGCCGCCAGCCACAGACTCTCCTTTAATGTCCCTGTCCCTAGCAGACACGCCCTTATCTCATTCGTGTTACATTTTATTTATTTACTACACACTTTTGTCCAAAACAATGCACAACTGAGAAAGTGGGGTCGGCCAATTCCTCATCTTAGCTGGCAAGTCACCGTGAATGAAGTCCCAGAAACGCAAATGTGGCCTTTCAAATTCCCATGTTCACTAGTTACAGCTTGAGGTGTGTGATTTACTGTAAGAGTTTGTGTGTGGATCACTGCATGCGTCATATGCGTCGAAAAAAACACTGTTTAACATCTGCAGACACCGGTGTGACTTTAGCAGAGGTTCTGAAATGGTGACATACTCTAACGGACATAATATCATACTTTTTGCACAGTCCTGTATGTGGTTTTGCATGTTTACAGTCTATTTTTATGGGTGTGCAATAAAACAAATAAAATAATTATACTTATACTGTGTATAATTTTAATTTTATTGCTTCTGCTCCACAGCTTTGTTACTGTAAAGAACAGCATCTGTGGAGCATGATAGCAGAACACTCTGATTCACCGTTAGTACACTGACCCGTGATGGCGACACAGTGGGCTTCTGCGAAATCCAGTTATTCCCCAGAAGCAGATGAAAATCCCAGACAAGTAGCTCTTGAGGAATTGTGAGAGAGATCAGGCTTCCCTCTGCCCTCATTTCTGCTTTCTCAACCCTTAGCTGTAGTAACGGCTGTGACAACATAGAGTTATTACTGGACTAGACCCATTCGGTTATATGGGTGCCCACCTTCCAGTAACCAAGTGTCCAGAATTTAGTTGTTTCTAGATACCTATTTTTTCGTAACCCTCCTCTCTGCCATGCAGACTGTGGAGTTTTCCGGATTCCTGTGGGACACCAGCTCCGGCATCGAGATGAAGGACGCCACCCTAATGGAGAGTGTGGTGGTCAATGGGAATGGCAGCCACGCCTACCCGCGACCTTACCTCGCTCATTTTACCGTGAGTAATGATGTACAAACTGGCATTGCCGGTAGGACGCAGGTACTAGGCCGATTAAGGAAGAATAACCTACCACAGTTTTTAAGGTTTCAGAAAATACAGCTTAATTATAGTTCTTTAAAGCACATGTACCCACTTCTGTCCTTCAGTACTTCTCAAACACTAAGACTAACACTATTAACCACAAGAAAAGAGCATCTGCAAATCCAGCTTTTTGTTTATTTCCTGCACTGTCTTTGCAGTTTGTCTTTGCCGTTGTTATATGTGTTTTTATCTGTGCGCATCTACATAATATTTGTACTATTCAGATGACATTGGTACTTTACTAGTGGTATAAAGGGCGTAGGCAGGAGCTCACTGCTGAAACAAATAATTTTTTCTTTCATTTTCTGTCCAGATTGGGTCGTCAATACTGACCGTTGTGAACATTCGTTTGCGGGGTCCTGTCCCTGAGGGAGAAACCAACGGGAGCAACCACTCTGAGTCCCACAAGGCTTTGCGCTTCACCGACAGCATGCAGGAGATCCTGAAAGGTCAGGTTTGAGGAGATTTGAGCATACCTGGATGGAATAAGTGACTTGCATGTAACCGGACGTAATCTCTGCAATATTTGCTCCTATGTGTTTCTGTCTCATTGAAATGTCTCTTGGTCCACAGGAGAGAAAGACGTGGTGATCCTTGGAGAGTTTGGGCGTCCACCAGACAGTGGAGAGCTCGACCTTCTGAAGAAGGAGAAGTTCAGCGCTCTTATACCTCCAAACATATTCACAAACATCAGCACCAAGTCTCCCCAGGGCTCCTCCTGTCTTGACAACATCTGGCTGAGTCGTTCACTCAAGAAAGCTTATACAGGTCTGTGCAAATGTACAGTCTCTGACAAGCCTGGTCTAGGGAGGACAGAGACATTAAACATTTAACTTTAAAATGCTGCTCGTTTGTCCCCCTTTCCCAGTGTACTACGGTAGTGGATATTCAGTGGGATTTCAGTAGCAACAAAAATTATTTATAAACAGAAAGAGGAAGCAAACACAAATTTCCTTGGGAGTGAGGCACTAAAAACAACAAACAGAACAGACACTATCCTCCCGTAATCTTAACCTATCAAACAGAAGTGAATAAACAACAGAACTGCTGCCTCTCCACTTATCACAAAAACAGGGGAAAACTCGAAGTAAAAAAAAATCTGTGCACACCCTCTATTGCTTTCTTACCCTGGATAAAATTTATTATTTGATTAACTATTTAATTATTCTACACCAAAAGGGATGTTTGCTATGTTTACAACATGTAACATGTGGTTAGCAGACATCTAACCATCTCAGACATCAAGTAGCTAACAGGCTCTCCAAGACCTTATTCTTCCCAGCCCTGAATCCCTCTGTCTCCCAGCAGTGGCTGTTTTGTGCCTTTTTAAATTTCTTTAACCGTGTGCTGGCTGCCTGTGACACCCTTCTCTGTCTCTGCTGGGTTTTTCCAGGTCACTGTATGGTGGTCAGGGAGGGCCTGACGAATCCATGGATCCCCAATAACTGGTCGTGGGGGGGGGTGGCATCCGACCACTGTCCCGTCCTTGTGGAGATTTATGCTAACGTAGTTAAAAAGGAGGAGATGAGAAATGGCAGCGCTGTGCCAGTGGTGGCACGTTGTGAGAGCGCATCCAAGCACGAGCGCTGACCTGAACCCCTGCCCTCCAATTGGACGTGTTTGGTCTGCAGACAGGAAATGACATCACAGGATCCTGTTCTGCCGTCCAGGCTCATATTGTGGCAAGATTAAGTTTACCTACTAATGTGAATAGCACCAAGATTGCCTTTTTAATTCGTCTTCCATGTACAGTAGAGGTGACGTTATATTACCAATATTATTATAAATAGCCAATAAGTGCATATGATTTATATTACGGGCTCTGAAATGTGCCAAAACTTCCCAGGAGGAAACTTTGTTAATTATATCTGGTCCTTCCCCTTGTCTATAAGAGCTGCTAACTGAGGGACACTTTTAGACACTCTAATATAACAATCCCTGTGAAACCTGCTTTTACGTGTCATATACTGGCTTCTAAAGGTCAAAATCGATACCTTAAAATAAATCGATTGTGAAAGAAAATGAAGCACCGAAGTCTCCAAATGTTGGGGGCTGGTGCAGGTGCCTTTCTAGACAAGGGCTTGGTCTCCAGAAACATCTGTTGCTGAGTAGGTACATTTTATATTACATTGTATTTATCAGAGAAGAGTCAAAAAAAAAACTGTGTTCTGATATAATGTGTAAACAATGTTTTTTTCTGACTTGGTTTTACTGGGAAGGACGGTGTCGTGTCCCTTTGCACCCCCCCTTCCCACATGCTTCTTATGAAGACTGTGCTGCCCTCTAGTGGTGTCTCTGTGTCTGTGCTGTTTGGCTTTTTCTGAAAATTCCTTCACTGGTAGCCTCATAAAAATGCAGAGAGCAACCTAGATGTACTGCCGTCCAAACAAGTTTAGGGGGGAGAGAGAGCAGTGATACTACGGGTATGGGTCTCGGCAGGTGAATCATGACAGCGCAGCCAATGTTTTCATGCAGTTGACCTGGAGAATACAAGACAGGAAGAGGAAACCAAACCGCACCCCACAGACATGTTTGAAACAACAGCACCACTGCAGGCCTGGGGTTCCTGAAGCACAACAGCCCAGAAGATCTCTATTGCCTGTCTTAAAACTCAGGAAGAATGGGTGCACTGAGTTCAGAGGTTTTGTTGAACTGGCCGGTTCATTTGAGTTCAGTGTCCAAAGTAGGGGGGGGCTGCCTGGCTCACTGAGGGCCCCTAAGAATAGACTTGAATGGAACTGCTCTGAAGTATGAAGAACAAAGCCTTCTGTTGGCTGTTTATTTATCTTTCTTGTTTCTAGCCCATTAATTGGATAGAATCATATCCATATTCTGTTCTTTAGTAACACATCCATTGCCAGTGCTATAAGCGCTAAAAGTATCCATGAGTAACTATTATTTTATTTCATTTTATTTTATTTTTAACGTGCAATGCAATTTACACAAATACTTACCAAAAGCAGTTCAGCTGGCAAATTACTTGTTTAATCCACGTCTCTTTATTGTCATGTGCTACAGTGATTTCTTGCTTCACATTCAGGCCACAGTTCAAGAATGTTTTCATAAAGACGTTAATAACAAAGCTGGCTGTCAAGGAAAATTCTGTTTTTTTTTCCTTCATGAAAAGGCTGAATACTGCCCCCCACAGGTTAATTTTAGAAATAAATGCACAAGGCTGCCTGCCAAACAGGAGCTGAATGAGAGCAGGACTCGTACTACTTATATGCCCACGTTCAAATAATATAAACGTGTGTGTGTGGGGGGGGGGGGGGGGGTAATTATCATAACAGTGTTTCACTCACTCACTGTTTTACCTTATTTTATTATTTTGGGAAGATTTTCCAACAATTCCCCAGGTTTCAAGACAAGGCACATCAGGGAAAAATGGGTCTGGCATGTGTCTGGTCTGTAACACTGTAACATTCAAATCCTGAATTCTGTCGCCCAGATCTGACTATGCAGTGAAGCAATATAAAGGTTATTGAGGGATGTACACTGGAAGTTGTATAACAACATGCCATTCATAGCTCTGTGTTTGTGTTTTAAAGATGTTTTCAATGGAATTTCCCCAGAGTAACAGGCATGTTACTGCAGTGTTGTCATTTCATGACTAACCTGTCACTGTATTCGTTCCCTTTATTTGCTGGCTCCATTTGGCCAGAGCAGCAAAATAAAAACTGGATTCGTGGCAAAGACTAACTATTAAGAGAATTCACTGAGGTCAGCAGCGAAAAATGACGGCAGTACTTCCACAGACAGGACCTGAGTTGATTGTCTCCTTTCCATTCAAATTGTTTTGTACTCACAAACTTCTAGAGTTCTGGTTACTCATATATACTGTACCAGCCAACAGATTGACACACCAAGCCATCTACAAAGGAGCGCGGTAGTGACTCATCACTTGGCTACCTCACCTAACCACAGTAAAAATGGAGTGCAAAGAAAAAGCAATAAATAATAAATAAATTCTCAGCATATAAACAGCAGGGTCAGCCAGTCCCAGGAGCAGTTGGGGTTAAGGATCTCTCTCAAAGGCCCAATAGTGGGATCATTCTCCTGACTCAGGGATTTAAACTGGTAACCTCCTGAGTCCAAACCTACAGAGCTAACCACCACCACCCCCCCATTATATTTTATTTATCTAATACTTTTTTGGTCAGTTTATAATTCCATATATGTTATTTTATTATTCTAAAATGTAGTAAATATGAACTACACAGGTAGGTGTGCCCAAACTTTGACTGGTACTATATGTTACTGAAAAATGTGCATTATCCTGATAATCTGTCAGCACAGACATGGTGAGATAATTTAATTGATTTCAGTAAGTCTACCCCTATACACACACACACTTTTTTAATTCACCAGCCTACCAATATAGTAGATTAAAAGTGTAAGAACTCAGTAAGAATAATTAACGACTACTCCTCTTATATACTTTGTTTGTAGGTTTTAAATGGCTATTGAGCAGTAGGTGGCGCCATTACACCCAAAATTTAAGCTTTGAATATAATATAATATAATAGAATAGAATAGAATAGAATAGAATAGAATAGATAACTTTATTGTCTTTCAGAACATACACCAGTTAGTGCACATCAGAATGAAATTACAGTGGTAACATAAATTGTATGAGTCACACTACAATACAATTCTTACTTGAATGCCTTCTTCACAGACTGGACGATTAACCAAATAAAGCAGCGCAACATTACAATAACTAACAATAAATAAACCACTAACTTACGTGTACTATTAGAGCATTTATGTCATTTATTTAAACTTTATTTTACCAGGTAAATTAACTGAAAACCAGATCTAACTGCTTTACGTGATATTCGGGGTAAATAGCATATTACGCATAGGAACTGCCTGGGATACAAACGTCATGGGTGTAACTAAACTCTTCTGCCAATAAGGGCAAAGGTGTGTCGTCACGGAGTCGGTTCCAGTTTGTGCAGCTGGGTGAGAGGTTGCAATGCATCTAACCGTAAAGCATTGGGTCAGGATCAGAATGCGTTGCTTTAAGCCAGCGCTGTAAGCAAGTCGAACACACCCAATGACCGGACTGGAGAAACAAACTGAAACATGGACTTAATACAGAGGACTAATGACCACAACCAGAAACAACTGATCACATGGGGATCCCACATGAGGGGGCATGGCACACGGAAGGAGTGCATGATTGGGGCAGGACAGGGGTAATGTTGGGATAAGATCTTTATCGTTTTGGAAGCATTAAGAAAAAAATACTGTTCTTGTTTTATCCTGTTCATTTTGTGTTTAAATGCTAAAAAAACATTTAGATATAATATTGAGGGGCTGGGAACCAATTAATTGGTTTTCCTTTATTTCTTATGGGAATAATTCAATCAGAACTCGAACTTTTTAGGATTCGATCTGGAGTTCGGAACAGATTAATTTCGAGAACCGAGGTACCATTGTATGTTGCATTGACCATCGGCCCAGCAACAAGCAACAAGCTTAACAGTGATAAAACAACTACAAAACAGGAGTTTTTCGTTTTTCGTTCTTTACTTGATGTTTATGTTATGAAATCGATGATAAATAATATTATCTGCGATTTAAATAAAACTGATTCTTAGTATTTTAACATGTACTGTTAAAATGCTTAAGTTCACACATATTTAAATTGAACCTACAAACTGACATTATCTCACCGCATTCATTGTCCGCTTGGCTGTACTTATTTGCTCATCATTTACAGGTATCAGTTACTTTTAAAACTTTAAAACTTAAATGTACACACGGAAAGCACATACAAGGTACATGTCTTGTTGCTCTCAGCAAGCCGTGTCTTGTTTTTAATTTTTTTCTACTTTTGGTCGCATGGAACCTGTCACACGTTTTTTTTCCCTGAAAATGTAATGGATGACATTTAAGAGAGTATATACAACAATACAGCGCACTTGGTCTTTATCTCCGTTTTAATAAATCAAAGCAAATTCATGAAAGGACAACAACCGAACCAGCAATGTTTCCCAATGTGTGCATGTGTACTTGATCTGTTACAGGGGAGGACGGACAAGAACAGAAGCGGCAACAACGAGTCAACATCAACATCAACGCAATATTTATGAATAACTCTACAATTAATTTATAGCTTTCTGTCTAACCAGGTGAGGCTTCACTTGATACCTGGTTTCAAAGCCATCTTTGCTTCAGAGGGCAAATAATTTGATTTAGTCCATGCCAGGCACCAAAAGAAAGATATACATCTTATTTGAAGGGAGTGTTAATAGTATTGTATCTTCAAAATAATTTGCTCAAAAGAAAGTAGCAGCTAGCTTCCAAATTTTAACATACATGTTTCAACTTAGCTGCAGCACTGGTGTTGAACCACGTAAAGGAAACGTTGTCATTATGATTGTAGGTTAAGGGTGGAGGGTTTGCAGCTCGTTGGACTTAGCGCTACTGCTGCCGTTTCTCTGGCATGTTCCATTCGTACAGATCTGCAATAGAAATGTTTTAACATAACAAGTCCAATTTATCAGTTACCTTGGTATAATAAAATATTCTCCTTTCATAATCCAGCAGTGTTTTAGACGTGCACATCTTTGGTATGATATTGAAATATTAACTAGAAATATGCTAATTATGACTTTGAATAGTAAATGATATATACGTGTGTGCGCATGCACATACACATGCACGCGCGTGTGTGTGTGTGTGTGTGTGTGTGTGTGTGTGTGTATATATAGACTCAAAGGGGAATAATGTGTTCCAGCAAAGCATCACCTCCCTTACCTGGCATCCCTTGGTTCCTCTTGCCCATCAGTCCCACAAAGGAATTGAGTTTCTGCCCTGGAACAACACATGTACAAGGCTGTGAGGGTCTATTTGACCCCAAACCATTTACCTGTCTCAGAATGGTGACCTTCACCATAACTGCGGTGCTCCTGATCCAGTTACCACTCAGCTGCAAAACCCAAAACATTTAGTTTGGGTTTATGGTGGAGGTCGGGTTCTGGCCTCGCTCACCTCTGTGGAATAGCCGCTCACCTACCTGCAAGCGTTGTGTTCACCTCAGTCCGGTGGATGCAGGTGATTTGATGTGTGGCATGTTTAACAAACCTTTGCTGCGTTCCTGACACAGTGCTGTTCTCAGTTCCAAAAACACCTCAAATCACACTACTTCAGCTTTACTTTGTCAGTTATCACTGTTCTGATTTTTATTTAAATATTACAATTGCATAGTTTGCTTTTGATTAAATATATGGTTTCAGCTGCCTCTGTTGTCCTTATTATGTTACCTTTAAAGCATATTTGCTTGAACAAAATATTTGTGAAAGCAAATTGTTCATATTATTGTGCAGCTTAGTGCAACGTAGATTTCTGCAGATGTTCTGAAAAAGTCCAATCTGTAAGTGAAATTGGATCAGGGAGTATCCATAGAATAACCTTATCATTAGTGCTCACTGTCTCCTAAAGTTTATCTAGAGTTTGTACTAGGTTCAAAGCGTCACAGATTTGCATATTTCCAATTTCTGTGCCGCAGTGCAGAGACCCCGACAGAGACCCTCCAGCAGAGATGTAACACATTCATAAGTTTGCCCACAATATTAACATTACAGCTAAGCTTACATTTCAATACACATTAGATTCCGACAAGTTCGTAATAAAAGAGCCTGTTTATAATTCAAATATTAAACTGTTAGCTATATTGTTCAATTATTAATGCATACCATACATTTTCATGACAGCTGCTCCTTTTATAAAATTAAGGACTGAATTAAATTATTATTTTATTTTACAAGGTTATTGGCTGTGAACTAATTGGAATTATGTTTAAAAAGTAAAGTATTAAATATTACATATCTGATAGTGTTAAATATCGGATGAATCCACTGGTGCTTACTCTGTATGACATGGGCCACAGACCATGGACCATTAGGCTAGCAAAGCCATATGCAGTGATGTACACGCTTCACATGTCGTAAGTCCTACAGCAGTCCAACTTACATTGTCTCTGTAGAACACTGCATTTGTTGGTGTGTGTCAGTTTCAAATGGAAAATATTGTGTGTCCGGCTATATAACATCAGTTCCAGTTTCACACCTGATATATGATAACTGACTGTGGTTCCTTTCCAATGTTCCAAAAGTCCCAAAGAGAGAAGACAGTGATGCTGTCTTCCGATTTCCTAACTATATGTTCAGTAAGAGCCAGTTCCTTACCAGTGCAGTGCGTATGCCAGTGTATAAATAGCATACACATTCAGCACTGTGGGTTTGCAGGTAATTCCATTGTGTAATCTGGTTTCCTGTCACTGTCCAAAGGAATGCAGCATCCTGTCCAGAGTGTAACCCTGCCTCGTGCCCTGTGCTAATGAAGATACACTGGGAATGAAAAGCAAGCCACGCGGGACTGCTAAAACTTACGGATTTCTTTGCGCACGGTAAAGATGCAGACAAAAAGTAGATGGATC
>JABFDZ020000138.1:17877395-17888539 GCA_019775955.2 Pollimyrus isidori | reverse complement strand
TAATAGCCTGTTTTTGCACCGCAGGCAGTAGTATATACTATTCAGTCACAGCCTATATCTTCAATATTGCATCTAAGAGGCTCCCTATGTAAGGCTAATTCTTAAGTGACAAGCAAACAGACAGAAAAAGTTTGACTTTTTCTCAAGTTAGATTCATACGATGAAACAAATTATATATATATATATATATATATATATATATACAGCCTATATATATATACACACACACACATACATATGGCTACATATATTTTTATTTTTTGTCATTACTGATATACGAGTAATTTATGAGCCGAAATTTCCGATTATCGATAGCTGCTTTTAATAGAACAAATTTAAAGCAGACTTAATACTTCGTTTTATTACAATCCCCCATCAGTCATTTCTGCAGTACGAGACAAGGATGACAAATTAAAATATTTTTTTTCTTTTGTTATTCTTGGATGAAATAAAGAACAACCGAGGCAAAGAGAAAGTCGTGGCGAGAATCGAAAGTCTCTAATGGTGATGAAATAGAATTCGTACAGTAACTACACATGAAACACATACCTGTATTTGGTCCCTGTCGATAAGGTCATTCTCATAGTCGCTGGGATCATATTCTTCGCAAAAAATTTCCGTCATAACAAGAAAAAGCAGCACAGCCGACAGCAGTTTCATTTTGCAGGCTTAGATTTGTACAGATCTTCAATCTAAAACACTATGTTTTTCCAGGTTACACGCCCGGGCAATGTGTAAAACTTCGCTAGTTTTATGATGTACAATGATCACATAAATATATACAGGCTATTCTGACGAGGGGCTTTTGAGATGTTGAGAACAGGTGATATTTCGAGGAAAAATGTTATGGTTTCTTGGGAATTGCAAGGTTACACTCAGAAGAAAAATATCCATTCCATAACCTTACAAAATATTTCGGTAACATCAAATTTGGCCAGGATCAGACAGCGCTCCCAGCAGCTCCCGCCGAGTCGATGTGGGCGCACCACCGTGTCCCACTTATATAGTATTGGGAGGTGTCGAGCATTTCAATTTTCTTTTTAAAAAGGTTGTTTTTCGGGGGTCGTATGGAGATATCGTATGACGCATTTCCGTCCCTTAATTGTCACGATCAATACTCAATGAAACAGCTGTCAAAAACATATTGAATTTTACAAACAGGGACACGACGTGACAGGTTTTCTTCTGACATTTTCCAGTGCATTAACATTAGAGAAGGAAACTCTATAATCCTACGTTATCCGTAACATCCAGAAACAGTACTAATATGTGAGTTACACATACAGGTATACAGTATGTGAGATCCATAAGTAATTGCATATAACATATATATTTAATCTCTTGAGTTGATGCAAACTAATGGCTTAATAAATATTTGGGATTAATACAGATTTGGGCATCTGAACTCTGAAGTGATTCAGTTTCAGGTCAAACTCTGCTTTCATTCATTCATTCATTCATTCATTCATTCATTCATTCATTTTCCATACCAGTTTGTCATGTGCATGGTCAGAGGGTCTGGAGTCTATCCTGGAAAAATCAAGGCAATGAATGCCCCTGATGGGGCACGAACCCATCGCAGGGCACACACACCTCACAGACACATTCACACCTACAGGCAGTCCAGCAACTCAAGTTCACCTTAGTATGTTTTAGGACTGGGAGAGGGTACCAGAGTGCCTGATGGAATCCCTGAAATGACATGGGGAGAACAAGCAAACTCCACACACAGGGAGTCAGGGTGGATGCCGTTTCGATCGTATCACTACAATTTTGTAATGAATGTTGTGAAATCTTGTTGTACCATAAGCTTCCCTACATTTTCTTCAGGGTAATGTGTGTGCATTTGTGTGTGTGTGTGTGTGTGGGGGGGGGGGGGTGGTTGCAGTTGGAATGCAATTAGGATACAAGGCAATCTTATATTTCTATAATAAATAAGACTAATACTGGACGGCTGCAATACATTCAAAGTTTATCTTTCTGTCTGGGCCCCGTTAAATTAAAGAAAAAAAAACAGTCACACAGTTGCCATTAGGTCTTACAAGTTTGAGAATTTAATTGGTTTGCAGGTGAGGTAACATTTTCAATAATTATTTTAATAAAATGCTGAAGCTCCTTGGACTGCACATTCTGATTCTCAGTATAGCTTGTCTAGACAGGGTGACAAATTAAGCTGAGATTCCGGCAGATATCCAGGCGGGAGAAATGCAGCTTCAGAACCCACTGTTATACTGCAGCTGACAGAAAATGCCACAGACTGTAGGCGTCAATATGCCTGATTTCTATACTGCTGTCACACATGTGCAGGATAGAAAAAAACCACCAGTGTCCCTGCAGTTATTTAAGTACCAGATTTGCAACAGACACTTATCTATTGGAGCTGGCGTTATGGCAGTGGAACTTACTGTAAGGTTAATACAGCCTAAATAAAGAGATGTGGACATTATGTAATTGACTGTGTTATCGCTGCACATCCCTGCAAGCAACGTCTGCGGAATTATCAGAAAATGAAATGCTCGTTGTATGCCACAGACACTTCCCACAGCAGGCCGCCTCTTCAAAATAGGAAGACTGGTAGAGACGAGGCTGCAGGCAGGCCTGCCACCACAGGGATAATCATGATTTTGAGAGCTGTCAGTGGCTACCGTAGTTTATATCAGTCAGCAGAAACCCAAATTCTTCACAAAAGCAACTCAAATAGCAGGCGATGGTGAAGAAGGAGTGTATTACGATGCACAGGGATAAAAAAATTTGAAGGCCTCTGTAAATGGGAATCATTTTGCTAATAGCTTTGGCTAAGTTAATGTAATTGCATCTGTTCCTGTTGTGGTCCATTTACACCAATATTTAAGCTTGCATTTGAAACATCAGGTGCAGCTGTTGGCAGAAGCCTAACTTCAGACATAGTGACGTGCAGTAGCACATTTGCTCTCAGGTGGGGTCGAGGCAGAGCAGACAGGAGAGGTGAGCTAATCAAGACCGAAGGAAAAATACAATACATTGAGCAGGAAAATCATATAAAACTGCCAAAGTAAATGGACAGCCAGACCTCAGTGTGAAGGACAGCAAAAAACTGATTGTAATTCTTGTCATTTTTTGCTGATAAAGACCTATTTTATATTTAAAAGTTTACCGTCATTACCCCTTGGTCGATGCTTGGCCACATGGTTCTAATCATCTATGAACTTCATATAGATTATCTATGAACTTCATAGATTATCTATGAACTTCATAAAAACCCACCTAATAGTTTCATGATTTTCAGAACTGGACAACAGAGAAGCGTTTCAGATTACTTTTTGAAGGCACTGTAGGCCTATATCTGAAATATGAGTGGGCAATCTCATCAGCAAATTAAGGGGCAGGTTTTCAGGGTCAGCTGTTCAAACCCAGGTGTGAGGACTCTTTGGCCAGTCAGTCCTCTAATTAGTAATCGAATTAGGGAGTGGCAGAGAAAACCCGCATATTTTAAGGCTCTTTCTGGGTAAGAACGCCCACCCTTGATCTAAAAGGATAATTCTTGTTAAGTGAAACGCAACCGCCTTCTCTTATACACGGACAAAACATTTACCTGCGACGTAGTACTATCGCATGCTACGTTTTGGCAGCGCTGAGCCGCCGTAGAAAAACGTGGCAAAAGATTTTTTTGTGCATTTAAAGTGATGAGAAGTAAAACCGAAAGAGGAAGCTTTAATTATTTTAAATAGGCCCGTTTGCATGTACAGCATCTTGTTTCACCTTGTTTGAGGTCCGACGTTAAACTAGGTCGCCACCCATAAGGAAGAACTTTTTTCCTGATTATTTTGTAGGTAAATTCTACATATCTAATTGATAATAGGCTCCGAAATTGAATCCGCTAATGCTCCGTTAGACATGGCTCGGCTTTATCCTGCGTACTTGATGCTTTTATGCATCGCCAGACTCGCGCCGCTTCAGGCCAGTTCAGCGGCAGCCAGAGTGAAGCTTCATCTAATGCATTATGCGGATGGTGAAGAGAGGGAATTTACTAACACGTTCAAAACTACAGATCGGATCGTTAATTTGCGTTCCAGTGGACATTATGGCAAGGACGGAAAACTGGGTTTTGACCCAGGCGATGCGGCGCCGGCTTTTCAGATCAAAACCCTCGCTGGGGAGTTTGTGTATCCACCTGCAGCGGGACTGAAGTTTTCGTTAATCATTCATGCGTACACTAACAAATCGGCTTTCCTGGAGTGTTTATGGACGTCGGAGTCATCTCTGACGGATCTGGTTGAAGGTTTCCCTAATACCTCTCAAGCGCTCTTTGTGTCTTATGATGACACCGCGGCAGTAGATGCACTGTGGATGAGGGAGCAGATTCAACGGGTGGCAACTGCACGGAGGTAACTAGTAAATGGCATGAATACGAATATGCCACATACACCTGTGACGGCCAGCATTATAAATACGAATATATTTGTATTGTCTCTAGCGATCAACAACACATGAAAAGACATACTTAAGAATGTTTGTTTGTGTTCATTGCAAATCATAGGGGGAAAGACGTATTGGCCAGGGTACATTTCTCTCCTCTGCCTGTCCATGAGCTGGGAAACTGGATTCCCAGTGTGTTGTACTCCTGGAGTTACTCTGAACTTCCCCAAGTCGTTTTCACCTCTCCAGGTACAATTCTATGTTGTCACTTTTGTAATAGTCTTTTTTTTTAAAGGTATAACCTACATATAAAAAGGTTTAAGATCCACTCCGTGCTGTAAGTAGTGAAATGTTTTGAATCTAACGAACATTGTTTATGGCTGTAACAGCTTTAGGGTTAGGCTGTGAAAACTTTTGTGTGAAATGTGTGAAAAGCAGTCAACTGCTAGTGTTTTGATGAGTAATCTCAGTACTGATTTACGCAATTGTTGTTTTTTTTTCTTTGCTTAAACAAAGCCCATTGCTGTGTGTCAATGCCAGTTTCTTTCCCGGTGTTGTTTACCTGCAATATTTATGTCAGGATTGTTATGCATTAATATTCATAAATCCTTCCAAAGCATAAACGGTTTTATAAGCAGCCATTCTGTGTCAATGGGCACTTTACAAATGTCACACATTGTAGCTAAATTCATGTCACTATACCCATATACAGGATGTATGGCTGAAAAACCTATACAGTATAACCGCACTTCTTAAATGCAGTGCATTTTATAATCTGGATTGCAGTAAAGGGGAAGAAAATTAGGTTCCTTCCAAGACGCTCCCTAAGTTACAGTGGTCTGTGTTACGATATTTCAATTTTACAAAGGGTGAATGTTTTTTACTTGTAGTACATTATTCAATATATTACATGATATATTCAACATTTTATTATAAAATAGGTTTTCTGTTAATGATTATGCCCAATTGTAGGCTTAGTAAATGTACTAAGCATGTCTAAGGTGTTCTAGGCCTGGCTATGACATGTTGGTGTGCTGTATTGAATTGTTTTCCTCTTACAAAATATTCACTTTAGGATTCGTTTATCGGAATGCAGCCCTATGGTAACCCGGGCAGATGCTGTAGTTAGGTTTGCTTCAGTTTGGAGCCCAATATTATATGTTATCAAGGGGCCCAGAATCTCTGCTGACTCCCCTGTTTCTGATGTCAGTGACTGATCCGCAATAACTGATCACACGCTGGTTTGGTGTATGATTTTGTTTTTAAAGTTTTTCAAAACTGCCTCATTTTCGGAGCCACAGAATCTCAGCTGTCATAAATTGAGAAATATTGGTTTATATCTCCTTTTTTAAAATGTATTGCAGCTGGATGAATGTCTAAACAAATTTTAGTGCAAAACCTCAAAATCAGTGGTACAATGTTTTATTTAACTCTGCTTTGGTTATAATGCTCCATTAACAGCCGCTGCAAAAAGAAATGTTTGGGAAGAAAAGTAGCATTAAAAGCCCAGGTGAGTGTTTTTTTTTTAGCTCTGGTATTACTCATATTCTGCTTATATCTGCGATGTTTTGGTTTTATGCAGAATGGGAAATCCCTTTGGTTGCCAAAAGGTTGGATGCGAGATATGATTGGCTGATGGGACACTGGGGTCAGAAGTCCTTTAACCTGGTTGGTGCAGGAGATGGGTGCAAACCCTCGCCTGCTGTCGCAGGTGCCGTCGCATGGCTGTCTGAGGGAAACTGCTCGTTTTTTACAAAGGTAACGTGGAAACATGTGATTCAGCTAATGATTAATTGGCTTGAAATGTTTTCATTTAGTTTTTTCAGCAACATTTTTTGGATCTGTATGTTCATCACCTAGTATCATTAAATCCATTGAATTGGGAATAAATTATGACAAACAAAGGAAGCTACAACAGTACCTGAACGACGAGTTGTCTGAATTTGGAAGTCCGCCCATTTTCCATAATTGCTTAACCACACCAGTGTTCTGCTGAGCCTGGAGTCTATTCCAGGAAGCACAGGGCAAGTAATTGCTATGGGCAACTTGGTGAACGTTAGAACACAGCCCAGCGAGCCAGTAGAGGCTTTAAAACTGCTAGCCCTGGCAGGGTATGGTCAGAAAGCTGCTGCATGTTCGAAAGAACTTTCACTTATTAAGTTTTAAGTTTAAATGAGGTAAGGTGAACTGAAATGCGCGTAACAGAAAGAAAAGCGGCATTTGGGAAATGGAACGGGAACAGTTGGTTTTAGGTTCAGGAGAAATGAGAACTGTGGGCATGATTAACAATTGTATCAAAAATGTACCTGTTCACT
The DNA here is from genome assembly GCA_019775955.2 of Pollimyrus isidori. Taxonomy (NCBI): domain Eukaryota; kingdom Metazoa; phylum Chordata; class Actinopteri; order Osteoglossiformes; family Mormyridae; genus Pollimyrus; species Pollimyrus isidori. The sequence goes on along the minus strand of JABFDZ020000138.1, from coordinate 17,881,829 downwards.
GGTGAATAGGGAAAATCCATTTACTCAGGTGGGGGGGGGGTGTTATCTGTTCATCTTATTCTGTTTAACATAACAAGTAACTTCCCCTAGTATTTTTTGTAAACATTGTTTCATATCCCTCATTGTGGATGATATGTTGAAGATGTGCATTATTCCTTAATAAGATACAATCTTATTGCGCACAAATCAAATGGGATGTGCATTAAACTGTTTACTCTTTTTATTAAGTTATTTTGCAGCAATACTCATTCTGACGCAACAAACAAAGCATTCAGTAGTCGGGCACAAAAATAGGGTGGGATTCTAATGCACGGGCCTGGTGGTTGAGAGACTGCAAGGTTACCCTGAGGTGGATGTCAAGCACATGGAACATCACAGACTGCTATGCAACGAAGAGCCTTTATGGGTTCAGCTGCAGACATTGATGCATCTTTCTTTGTGAATGAGCCATATTAAACAGTTATACGTTGTTCAGTTGCCCCGTCCTGCATCTCCAGGTGAGGAACATGGCTTCCTCAGAAGCCAGTGGCGTTCTGGTGTACGCTGGCATGGGACACCCGATTCAGGACATGAACTGTGAGGGGAGCGAGTGCTTCACGCTGCTCACCATACCAGCGTCGATGGTGCCTGCGCAGCCAGCCCTGGACTTCGCTCTTCAGTAAGTCGTTCACCCCCCAGTAGTTCCTCAGCCCGTCTGAGCAGTAGTGCTGATTTGGTTATTGGTGTCATGTGATTTGCAAACACTGGTACGTAAGAAGACTCACATTGACTAATGCATGGAACGGCTTGCTAGAACGGACAGTGATGGCCCAATGGTTCGGGAAGAGCACTTCTGATTGAAAGGTTGCTGGTTTGATTCCCCAACCAGCAAAGTACCATTGTGGAAACCTAAGTAAGGTACGGGTATCATGCTCTGCTCCCCAGGCGCCAAATTAGCTGCCACTTGCTATGTCATAATGACACGTGGGTTAAATGCAGAGGATGCAATTTATTGTGCACTGTGGCGTGTCAACAATGACAATCACTTTAACAAGAACAAAAAGTCAAAACCCAAAATCCGGTTCCCCTGGTACCCTGGCTGTGTATGGTGTGGCTAATTAATTTGTTGTTCAATTCTTTTTGGTTTGCAGTGGACAAACGTTGAATATTCTTTTCTTAAGTATTCCTTAAGAAATGGACTTAATGACTTGGGAATAGATATCGATCAGTTTTATTTTGGTGAAAATAAGGCAAAGTGTTTTTTTTTTCAAAGACAAAAACTCCAGCTTCGGGGAATGTGTACTGTATCACGTCCCCTTTGCCATGGAAGGGCCTCATTATTTAAAGCCACTTGCTGATTTTTATTGTCTTTTAATAGAAGCAGAGTAAAAGCCTTATTAATCAGGCCGGAACAAAAGCCAGCATAATCGCTTGGTCTGGCAAAAGCCTGCGAAACGGTGTATTCATCTCCAGTATTCTTCAACCCTAGTGAACTCTTCAGTCTCAAATCTGCATTTTTAATTTCTTTTTATGCTCCTGATTAGACAGCTTCAAACCATAGTTGCAATGATTTTTATAATTAATGTCATTTTTATTTGTGTAGCCTCAAATGGCTGCTGGTCGTCGTGGTTTTACTGCATGCGGGCGTCAGTGTGAGCCAGATCCCTTTGTATTGTAGGTCATATTATTTGTACAACGCGAAAAATATTGCACCGTTTTATTTGGCGAGCGCTTGGCAGTATCTGTATATTTACAAAAGTATATCTTCAGTTAATTTTTACATGGTGAACCTTTTCCTTTTGGAAAATTGCCTAATTAGCAATATTTATAATTTTGCTTCTCTTAAAAGCAAAATCGTTTGTGTGACATGATTAAAATCCTGCTGTAAAATGTTAACTAGCTTATAACGTCTCTCACCCTACACATATTCAGACTATATTTTTAAGCGTTACAGTTGAAATTTAATTGTGAAGTCAAAGTGAGAGGCAGAGCCTGCCAATGCCAGACACTAAAATGCCATTTAATATATTTCTTTTCAAATCGAATTTGCACTGCCCATCCAAAAATCTGAGACAATTTAAAGTTGACGTCTTCCGAGCTGCCAGTTGGAACTGATGTCCAACAAATCTAGGTACATCGCGTCTTTTCATACATGGTGTGATTCATCTGTTTGTCTGGCTAAAGAACTGAGTTTCACTCAGGACACCATGAAACTAGTTTATGTTCTCATCCAAGTGTAATGGCTGCAGTTGCTGCAGCAAATGACCATTATAACTTCAGTATGTACTAAAATGAGCACTGTGTTCCCTGCCTGCCGTCCCTTTGATGGTCAATCTGACTGTGTCTTCTACAGGAAAGGGAACCCGGTGAAGGTGTCTTTCCAGAGAACCGCTTTTCCCAACTTCTTCATGGGAATCGACCAGCAGGGGGCACTGGCGGAGATGGGCCGCTTTCTCTACCCGTCGTTCCAATTTGTCAACTGGCAAGCCCAGTGGTATGTGGAGCTCCAGGCGGGACAGCATTACTGTCTTTGTGTTAAGCAAAATGTCAGGTGGCAGGTTCTTAAGTCTGTATTCCCGACCCAAGTACCTTACGACGTTAAATCGTGCGTCAAATTGTTGATTCATTGAATGTTGGAGGAGTGATGTGGGTTGGCGCCATGCGAGATGTGGGAGCTGTTTGTAAGGCTGTGCTGATTTCGCCACTGTTTCCCTGCAGGTTCGAGTTCTCTGAGCGTTTACGAGAGCGGCTTGGAGTCCCGGTGCGTGACATTGCGGTGTTTGAGGACGTCGTGATGCAGGGGGACAGTGGAGCCGTCGCCACCATCGATCTCCCATCAGGTGCCACACAGCTCATGTGCCACACAGCTCATTTCATTTCTTAATTACTTGGCCTCGTTAGCTGGGTGTGTCCTATTAAAGAGCTACTTCACAAATTGCTGTTTTTCAGCACCTAGTCCATGTTGGTGCTGTCAAATTTAAAACGCTTCCCCCATTTTTGTCTACCGGTTCAGAACACAGTGACTTCATACTCTTTGTCATGACTCTGTGTGCTTTTTTTGCCATGACACATGTAAGGGGAATTGTAAAACCATTATATCCTTTAATTAATAATTTACATTATGCTGCATCCTGTTTTATAATTTATTTGTATGTTTGTTAACCCCGGGGGGGGAAAATGTGCAGGCATGACAGATTTCAACATTTTGGAGCTTGACGCCTCGCTGTCCTGTCCGGGGAAGCGTGATGTGACCTGTCCCCCTTGGGACCACACTGTGCAGCTGAACGTGTGCTGCGACCACTTCAGCGCGCTCTGCAATCAGGAGCTCGGCCGCTGGATCACCGCATTCCACAGGTACAGTACGTTGGAGAGCCGCGGAGGAGAAGCAGCGGCCCGCTGACCTCACGCGGCTAGACGCACGAGCGATTGAATGTGGCTTGCGTCTCTTTTATTGTCAGGGTGAGACAAGCTGCAAGTTAGAAGGGAAATCCGTGCGTCTTAACTCTTAAAACGATTCGGCTCCGTTTGGTCTTCCGTCTTTCAAAGACATTATTGTTTCAGAGCTGGATGAGAAGCTACTGAGCAGGTTCTCTGCACAAGGAAAAGTCAAGGTGTTCTGTGTGAACACGGCAAGCGAGGGATTTAGCAACAGTGTTCCATGAGGCAAGGCATTGCAACAGTGAACCAGGAAATAATAATCTGTATTATGGAAGGCTGCATTATTTTCTCTTTTTATGATTTTAGGGTAACTAGATGAACACTGAAATTAACAATTTTCCCAGTGATTTTTGTCATGCTGTTGCCAGTCCAGTTCTGTAGCGAGAGAGAAGACGACAGAATGGCAGCACGGAGTTTTGGGTTTTTCGATGATTTAGCAAGAAGTATTTTAATACTTTAGCACAAAGCTGAAGTGTCCAGATTGGCTTTGCTGCATTTTTGTTTAGGCTGTGTTTTATTTGGGGGGAATGGATTATTTTCTGCATAATTCATTAAATAAAAATATGGGATTTGTGACTTTGGTGTTGAATTTTATTGCAGTACTTGAATAAAAACACGTGATTAAAAAATAAGCTGTAAAACTGATAGTCGCAGATGTGCTGTAATCCTGTCATTCTAACAGAGGCACTGGCCACTGGTTGACGGACGTGTCCCCGTTAATCCCACTGCTGAACAGCGGAAGGTGTACGTTCACCATGAAGACGGCGCCGTGGGCGAAGCCTTGGGTGGCAGGTTTACGCCTGCGATTCAGTCACACTAACCACACCGGTGAGTCAGAGCGGCTCTGTGGAGCCCACAGAGATTGTGCCGGAGGTCTAGGTGATGCCAGTATGGCAGTGTGGAGCCCACAGAGATTGTGTTGGAGGTCTAGCTGATGCCGGTGTGGAGCCCACAGAGATTGTGTTGGAGGTCTAGCTGATGCCGGTGTGGAGCCCACAGAGATTGTGTTGGAGGTCT
>JABFDZ020000138.1:17851968-17864901 GCA_019775955.2 Pollimyrus isidori | reverse complement strand
CATTCAAATGGTAGAGTCAGAATTTGGCGTAAACAGAATGAGAACATGGATCCATCATGCCTTGTTACCACTGTGCAAGCTGCTGGTGGTGGTGTAATGGTGTGGGGATGTTTTCTTGGCACACTTTAGGCCCCTTAGTGCCAATTGGTCATCATTTAAATGCCACGGGCTACCTGAGCATTGTTTCTGACCATATCCATCCCCTTATGACCACCATGTACCCATCCTCTGATGGCTATTTCCAGCAGGATAATGCATCATGTCACAAAGCTCGAATCATTGCAAATTGGTTTCTTGAACATGACAATGAGTTCACTACACTAAAATGGCCCCCACAGTCACCAGATCTCAACCCAATAGAGCATCTATGGGATGTGGTGGGACAGGAGCTTCATGCCCTGGATGTGCATCCCACAAATGTCCATCAACTGCAAGATGCTATCATATCAATATGGGCCAACATTTCTAAAGAATGATTTCAGCATCCTGTTGAATAAATGCCAGGTAGAATTAAGGCAGTTCTGAAGGCGAAAAACACCGTATTAGTATGGCGTTCCTAATAATCCTTTAGGTGAGTGTATGTATGTGTATATATGTGTGTATATATATATATTTATGTATGTATATAATGTGTGTGTGTGTGTGTGTGTGTGTGTGTGTGTGCTATAATATAACTTATATAAGTCTGTTGTATATTAAGCCCCAGGAGAGATGGTATGTATGTATTTCATTACCATCTTTCTAACAGTAATAATTGATACTTTTATTGATTCCCAATGTGTCAATGTGTTTTCTCTAGGGCAGCCACCCCTAGCATCAGCCAGGGGTTAAAGGCCTTACTCAAGGATCTGCAGAAATGCCAAGGCTGGGCTTGAACTGGCAATCTTCTGCTCACAGGCACCAAGGCTTAGCCCACTGAGCCACACGCTGCCCCTTCTGTGGGCAGTGCCGAGTAAATTATTGACACTATGCTTCTGAGTCCCACAAATGTGTTTTTCTCCATTTTCCCTGTAAAAGTTGATCAGGGTGAGCTTGTGTAACAGGCTCTGGAACAGAATTATCAAGAATCTGTTGTATGTCTACCCCTGGCATGAAAACTCTCTTTTTCTCTAATTTAATGTACCTGCTGCTCATGTGGCCCCTAACTGGGTGTAGCAGTAGGGACATTTTAGAAGAGATTGGATTTGTTTACTCTGGACCGGGTTAAGTCTGCACCAGGGGGACGTGACTCCATTGGAAAGGTGAATGCTTCACGCGGCTGGTGATGGGCACAGTGAGCTTAAAACAAGAAGTCTGTATAGCTGCCAGCCTAAAATCGCCCGCTGTTTAGAAATGTAAATAGCAAAAGCAATTGACTATGATATCATAAAAACAAGTTTAGGGATGAAAATCAAATATGCAAATAGCATTTAGAAAGATCTTTTGTAATGAATGACGGAGTGATGGAGCAGAGATTACAGTATGGATGAAATTGCAGAATCAAACTTCTGATGGCTTAATTACAGGTGCTCCAGGCTGTGAAATTTAGATTCTGAATATAATCCTTTGTTGTGTAATCAGATGGGAAAAATTGCACTTTCGTGTGCTGACCCTAATCGGGGCGTCAGTCTCCTCTGTGTGAACTGGGAAGCAATAAGTAGGAGTGTGTTATATGACGGTGATGTGATTGTAAAGGCTAACAATTGCTTCCTAACTCAATTTGAAGCCACCGTGGATGTCTGCGTTTGCCACCACAAAGCTCCTAATACTCAGTACTGGGGGGCGTACAAAACCATGTGTTTTGAAATGCATTGTTTGTCATTTAATAAGAAAACTTAATTTAAGGAAAATGTGCCAAAGCCTTCAGGTAGTCAGCTAGATAAATGATGGGTGGTTCTCCTTTAAAAGGATATAACTGAACAATTCTTATTGCGAATAAAAAAAATACCAAAGCTTGAGCAAGGCAAAAATAAGCTTTATTACACTACCTAATTGGGGATGATAGCTCTTTGCCTTCACAAGGATACTGGAGTGTCATGGTGGTGGGGAAAACTAACACTATGAAGATCAGAAAGGGTCAAAACTAAACAGCGGTAACACTACAAACAGAACTATAAATAAACCTACAATGGGAACCAAGCAATAGATCTTTGGAAACAGTCATAAGATCACAAGGTAATAATAACAATGACAGACTAAAGCACCGAGCAGGGGAATGCCCTTAAATACAATAGGTAAATAGGCTAATGAGGGGCAGGTGTGAAACAAACAATTAACCAAACAGAACAGGCACTAGTTACAAAGCACAGGTGAAATCACTAACAATAACAAAAACCAATCTAAGGAACTAAACAGACACCAAAACTAGGGAACGTATCGTTGAATTCCCAGTTACTTGTTAAGATAATAAACATGAAACGGATGTACAAAAAACAAGAACATAACACAAGCAGGGCAATCCTTCACCGGGAAATAGAAAATCACAAATTTGATAATAAAAAGAACCCATGACCAAAGGTTTACCAGTCTGTGAGCTGCACACTCAATTTACCATGCTATGTGCCGGTCTGGGGAGCAGGGGAATCACACAAGGGATCAGATAGAGACTGAAAAGGTGGGATAGCCAGTGACACCTGCTGGCCAAATGGGGAAGAGACATGAAGGGCAGGGTCAGACGGGCACTGACCCTGACATTGGAGGGTTCACGAGAGTTTGCCTACATGTGTTTTGTAAACTTGGAAAAGGTATACAATCCTGTCCCAAGGGGGTCCTCTGGGGGGGTTCTTCAGAAGTATTAGGTACGGGGTTTGTTGTTGCAGGCCAGCAGGTCCCTGAATAACTGGAGCAAAAGTTTGGTTTGCATTGCTGTCAGTAAGTCGAACTCATTCCCAGTGGGTGCTGGACTCCAGGGCTGCCCTTTGTCACAGAGTCTGTTTATTATTTTTATGGACAGATTTCCCAGTACAGCCAAGGAGTGGATGGGGTTCAGTGACCTCAGGATTGTGGCGTTGCTTTTTGCAGATGATGTGGTCCTGTTGGCATTGTTAAGACTGTGACCTGTAGTAAGTACTGCGGCGGTGTGCAGCTGAGTGTTTGTCGGCTGAAATGAGGATCAGCATCTCCTAGTAGGGGGTGAGTTACTGCCAGAAGCGGTGGAGTGTATCTCAGGGTCTTGCTCACGAGTGAGGGAAGAAGGCAACAGAAGATTTACAGGTGGATCAGTGCAGCATCGGCAGTAATGTGGATCCCGTACCATTCTGTCATGGTCAGGCAAGAGCTAAGCCGAAAGACAAAAGCTGTTGATTTACTGGTCAATCTTTCCCTCACCTATGATCACAAGGTGATTTGGGCAATGCCAGTAGAATAAGATTTCAATTTCAGATACCAATGAGTTTCTTACACAGGGTGTCTGGATTCAGCCTTAGTGATAGGGTGAGGAGCTCAGACATTCTGGAGGAGCTCAAAGTAGAGCCACTGCTCCTCTGCATGGAAAGGAGCCAGTTAAGATGGTTTTGGCATCTGTCTAGGATGCCTCCTTGGGATGATATTTCTGGAATGTCCAATTGGGAGGATACCCCGGGGCAGACCCAGGACATGCTGGAGAGATTATATCTCTCAGCTGGCCTGGGAACACTTTGGTATTCCCCAGAGGAGGTGGAGGAGGCGGCTGGTGAGGGTGAGGTCTGGGTATCCCTGCTTAGATTGCTGGCCCCACGAGCCGACCCTGGATAAAACAGCAGGTAATGGATGGATGGCAGATGGATGGATGGATGTGTATCTACTCTCTTTTTAATGCACAATGACTAATAAAAGCATAGATGAACCCAAACTCAGAGTTGCACAATCATTCTGAAATGAATATAGCGTAAGGCTTAGAGCAGCCTTGGGAGAAAGGCTACCAGCTCATGCCACAGGTCACAGGCGTTTCTTGACCCGACTTATGGTGGCTACAGTTGCCCTTGTGTTTGTCTTGGATTATTCTAAATTCATTTAGTGCTTTTGGCCTGTATTTCTTGAGGGCTGAGTCCCCACCACCCCCTCAAGGTTAAATCCTACAATCGCCCCTGATCCGTCTTCACACCACTGTGTCAGGCTGACATCTATATTACACCGGGGCTTCCCAAACCTTTCTGCCCTCGACCCCCAAGATAACAGTGGACTAGTGACCTCCGCTTGGGTGAGGGTCCCCTCAGTACAGTACATTTATCTCAATCAACTGGTTGCGATTACAGTTAAAACAGAAATAATAAAATATTACTTTGCGCTATTAAACATTGTGAAAATCATCTTGTGGAAAATTCTAGAATTTCATGTGGATCCATATAACCTGCAGGCGTGAAACATGCAAAGTTGCGGTCTATGAGGTCTTACAGGACGGATTGGGAAACCACGCTTGGTAGACAGATGAGATGGTGTTGTGTAAAACAGCCACACATTTCAGGTCTTTCTCGCTGTGGTTTGTTCAAGGATGCTCTGATTTCCAAGGAATGGAATACAGCAGAACCAGATTGAGGTATGACCTGATACAAATGTATACGTGCTACAGTAGGCAGCTGAGGGCATGCAGGGCACCAGAGTGTGTGTTTGCTAAAGAAAACTAAGATGTACTCAATGTTCCACTTTTTAGATATATAATAGTGTGTGTGTGTGTGTGTGGTTTAGTTATATTCCTCAGATTTCAGGGTTTTTTTTCAGGTTTTAACAATAGCCTGTTTGCAAATGCTATGCTCGTTAAGACTCAAAAAGCATTTGATGGATCTTTGTCAAACTCTTCAAAGGCATTGAATGGGTGAGGAATGGGAAATGATTCAACTTTGAAACAGATCATCCCAAAACTGAAGCAATCCCACTTAGTGGCAAAAAGGGAGGGTGAAAACTGATGACATTTGACCTTATGAATGTGATAAGTCAAAAAGCATTTCATGGACTTTATTACTGCTTCCAAAAAGCATTATGTGGATGAAGATGTAAATGAAGATTACTAGGCATTACAACATTGGTACTCGTAAACAGAAGAATAGGTAACGTGTGCGTCGGATACCTGCATTAACACGTCAGGTATAAAAGATGCGTTCCTTTTTTGCCCACCTCCAAGGGCAAACATCAAGCTCTGCCTATGATTTTTATGGATATTTTTTCAGGGAAATATAAATCATATTTTACGACAGGGACATTTAGACATACGAAGAAGTACAGTAAACCTCCATTATCACTTGAAATGTACAATACATGAATAGGTGCAGTCTCAAAGTTACAGGACACAAGTAAGACTCAGAGCATTCAGGTAAAAACACATTTACTGGCTTTCACATGTACCGTTGATCCCTACCGTAAATCCAGAAATTGTAGAGCTGGGGAGTGTGGGAGGTCTGAGGGTTAGACGGGCAAAGTAGGAGACAGAAATGTCTTGGGAATACAGTCCTGTCGTCCTCAACAGCCCCATTTTCAATTCTTCATGTATCTCTCCCATAGTTATTGCATAATTGCAGATATCAATATAATGCTATTATTGCATACTGCAGGTAGCTCATAGCACACAGCTGCCCACATTTTTACCCATCCATCTCCCATAACTGCTTCTCCAGTACTGGGTCATGGGAAGCTGAAAGCTTATCCCAGGAACAGCAGGTACAAGGCAGCGGAACACCTATGGCTGCATGCCAGGCCACTGCAAGGCACATGCTCACATGCAGAACTGGAAGAGGCCAGATCAGTTAAATTCATATTTTTGGTCTGTAGGAGGAAAAACGTGTGAAGACCATGTAAACCACGGCTCCCCTTTCAGCCTGGCTTCATGGTTGATGTGCTACCTAAAAAACAGAATTAACAATTCCCAGAAGCCTCTTCTCTAACAGGATTAGTGTGAACTCTCAGGGCTTGTAATTGTATTTGGGGGCTTGCTCCTTGGCCAGGCTTTCTTCTTCTACCCTTCCACGTAAGTAAGAGTCAGAAATGAAGTAAGATGTGGAGCTGAGATGAGGTATTCAGGATGAGCCCCTTTCGTTAACCTGTAGTGTCTGACGTCAGTGTAATCCATTTAGTTCCTGGACTATTTTGTGATGTATGCTGGCATATGGATGTTTACTACATGCTTCTGCGCACCCCCAGTTGAAAGCCCTGGTCTCAGTTTTGGCCTTTGTTATATTGTGATGGGGTGACACGGTGGCCCAGGGAGGTGTGCTGTTAGCTCACACTTCTGCTCACTGTGTGCACTTTGCATTTGTTACGCTTGTGGTTCCAGTGTCTTCCTGCAATCCAAAGCCATGCTATTAGGCTTGGCATCTCTAAATAGCCTGTAACATGGGTGTGAATGTGTGTGTGTGTGTGTGTGTGTGTGTGTGTGTGTGTGTGTGTGTGTGTGTGTGTGTGAGTGAGTGAGAGAGTGAGTGAGTGGGGACTAAACGTTCCGCATAATGTAATAAAAACCTGTTATTTTGATGTCGCGGGGACCATTTTTCTGGTACAAAAATCTATGAAAGGGAGTCAAAGAACTAAAAATGCCAAAAGTCTTGTATTTTCTTTGGTTACTTGCTTACAACCTTGACCAGGGTAAGTGGTATGAAGGTGGATGCAATGCGTAGATTGCATTTTAACAAATTTTGTCTATTGAGAAAACAACAGTGGGATGTGCTGACACCATGTGGCAAAACCATAGTATTGGTTTATAAACCTGCATGTGTCCTGCTATTAGATGTGTACTTCCAACTATATACAGTATATGAGACACTTTTTAAATTAGTAAGCAAATTGCTGTTAAATATATAGGTAAAATAGTGTAAATTAAGATGCAAACATACGTAAAAGATACAAAAATACTCAGAAGTGAAATTCTTGCACCTTCCTTTTAGTAAATTCGTAGTCCATTACCGGGAAATATTGGGTCTGAGGTCATGACAAAGTAGTGGAGAAGAAAACCTCTTATGTTGGTTCTTTTCAGCTTGATAGCATAAGATTTACATGCATATATTTAGCAGACACTTTTGTCCATAGCGGTGTATCAGTGAGGCAAATGGTACACCATAAGAATAAAGCTGTCAGGAATACAACTAGGCATAAGAGCTATACAGTATTGCACATAGCAAGATGACAAATTATTCAAATGCATGACAAAGTGCAGAAGTGCAAGCTGAGGGATCACAGAGGTCTGCAGGGCTAGCGGAGGTACTCCCAGGATACAGAGGGGCAATGCGATGGCCAGATCTCATTTGGTAGCTCATTCTAACATTGGGGAACCACACAAGAGAAACTCCTAGAGCAGGAGTGTAAAACTCCAGCACTGGGGGGCCGGAGCCCAGTGTAGCTTATCTGTTCCACCATAAAAGAGCTGTGTGGTAATTAGCACAAGGAGTTGAATCAGGAGTGTTAAATGAGTTGAAACTCAAAAATGCAGGGCACTGGCCCCCCAGGACTGGAGTTTGACAGCCCTGTCCTGGAGAAAGTCTTAGCATGTTGTGGAGGGCTAACGGTTAAGAAGCCAGATGATATGTAGATTTTAATATGGTAACAGGTCACAGTACAAGGCCTCCTGGATGATAACGTTGACTAAAGAAATAAAATGAATTGACAGCGGTATGGGTGGGTTCACACTGCTGTTCATTGCTTACTCTGCAATAAACTAATTAAAGACTTGATTAATTTCTAAACGGTGGGTGTGTGAAATATGCAGAAATGTTGGCAGTCTTCTTATTGGTTATACATAAGCCTCAAAGCAAGTATTAAAAGGCATCATGGGAGCTAGTGGAGACTTTGCTTCAAGACGTGCAGCTTCTGAAATGCCTACCAGCATCGTCCGTGTGGTCTACTTGCTCTTCGGCAGGGTCTGTGGTGTGATGCTGGAAGCATGGACCTCCCTGACCGACGGGTCCAGCTTCACTGGATCTCGCCTGTCTGCCTGTCCGTCAGTGATGACAGTCCCCACCCTGCACGCCCCAGGACGGGCTTCCTGGAACCCAGGGTCCAGTACTGTAAACAAAAATTAAATGTATAACCGCAAGAAAACATTTTCGTAAACTGAAATAAAATAACATACAAAAATAAAACAAAAAACTACAGCTAAACAAAAACTATAAACTTTGCTCCCAAAAGCGTGGACTGTCTGGTAGGGATCTCAGAGGGAGCAAAAGCATGGACCAGCTTTAGGTCCCTGTAGGACCAGATTGATAAACACTGTTCTAAATGTTCCATCATCACTCAGGAGCCCAGGGATGTACTGCGGGAAGCCAAGGTTTCCAGATATGATAGCGGGTGCATTGATCAGGAAACCATTGCAAGTGTAGTACAATACTGATTCATTATAGGCTGACTTTGAACATTCTGCATGAGTGATGCCATAGAGGTGTGCATTTCTTATAATATAACTGTGTACCTCAGACCCATTTAATCCTGGCTCTCCGACTTCCCCTTTCACTCCTATCTTACCCTGGTCACCAGGAAACCCCCTGTCTCCCTGCAATGAAACAAGAAGCTGCTTTATTAATAGAATTTTAATAGTAAAATGCACAAAATATATATTTTTTTCCTTCATACAAAATACCGTAGCGCTGGTGGGGTCAACATGTCCCGGCATGGCGCAAGTGCAATTGTAAATAACCCTTGTCTATGTACTTTAAATAGCCCTTTAGTGCACTCTATCCGATTCTCGCGTGTCAGGTTTGTATAAATCTCCCACCATGTCTTACGTGCACCCTATCCAATCGTCGCGTGTCCTTAGGTTTGTATAAATCTCCCATCGCTTCCATCTCCCTGGTATGTGTGGTTCGATGTTTCTTGGATGCCTGTCATTGTTCTGGTAAGGATTGTTATAAAAGAATGTGTTCTTCCCGGCAAGCAAGTCTCCTTGTCATTTGCCATTCTCGGTCTACCTGGTACTACAATATGGTTGTTTTTAAAAGCAGGATATTTTGGTAGAAATGGGATTTTACTACTCTTAGAAAATGGTGTAGATTCATTTTTTCCATTAAACTCAACCGGAATTCTACAATAAAATCACAGTACTTTAACAGTATTATTCTAAAAGCTTTTACCATATCTCTCGGGAGACAGTTTGCAGGTGGTCCCCTTCAACCTGGTAATCCCTGAAATCCAGGCTCCCCCAGGTACAGCTGTAACCCTACACTAGCAGCTGGTGAACTGATACGCGCTGTGTAATATTGAACTCAGTCTAAGAAGATTCCAGTGGAAAGTACCTTCAGTCCTTGGATACCCTCTTCAGGTAACCCTGGTGGACCAGGCAGCCCAGGCTGAGCAGCTGAGCCCTGCAAATGTCAGTCCATCTTTATGCAGTTCTTGTACATGATAAATGCTGCAGTCACTTTGTTTTAAGGACTGTGTTTTATTTAGTATTTAAAATATTTTCAAAAACAAGGATGAGGAAAGTTTTCTTCTCCCAATAATGGACCTAACACACCAAAGAAAGTAGATATTTGGGGGCAAGCATTCCCCCCTTTGCACTGTAAATGTACTAATGTACAATTTACTGCTCTCTGATACACTGGAATGGTGACTGCCCTGTGATTTGATTGCACGTGTCCTTTCCTGTCCAGGTTTAGTAATAACTATTCATGGCTGATTCCTTACATGGAAAATCTCTTCAGTCCCTAGGAAGTTCAATGAGGCAAGCAAATACATATATTAGCTGAATCCTACCTGCAGATATCATGTCACCAAAGCCATATGTTACATGACGTTTTTATATTTTTTACAAAATGCTGACTGGTGATGCCCATCTTGACTTAAATCCTACAATATAAAACCACCATCAAGCTGTGAATGGATCTGGGTAGAGGCTCATCTTGGGTCCAGGTAAGACATGCCCATGTGTGCAATATAGAACTCAGTCCGTTTCTTCCAGCACTTCCGTAAACACTAAAAAAAACACTGTGAAGTATAATTCAGTTCACACATTTTGGAACTTGCTGTTCTGGATCCGAGGTCAACAACTCTGCTGTAACATACCTGAATCCCTGCTGGTCTCATAGGGCCCACTGGACTGGGCATTCCCCTGGAACCACGCTCTCCTCGTCCCTGGAACCACGCTCTCCTCGTCCCTAGGACTACGCTCTCCTCGTCTCTGGGACTACGCTCTCCTTGTCCCTGGGAGGTCCACAGTATAGTATAACAGTATAACAATATAATGTATAGTAAACTACAGTGGGTTAGAAAACAGCAAGCTACACAACTTCACTTAAATTGACTAGCTAGTCAAATACAATAAGCATATTCAAGATTCCATTAGATAGGAAAACCAATTGGAAACAAATGAAGAATACCTGAACTGGATTCCTTTATCATATTAAATGGTTCAGCAGGAACAAGATTCTTTTAATCATGGTTATGTATTAAATGAACAGATTTAGTTCAAGGTAACATCAATCAGTTCTCCCCCTTATACGACAATACATAGTAGCAATCAAAGCAGGATTTTCTGCAACTGGAATCCATACCTTTTCTCCTGGAATATCTTTCCCTGGGGCACCATCCGGACCTTGGGGCCCAGGTAACCCTGTTTCCCCCTAATTCCATAAGAAAACAAAATATTGCTGAACTATGACACTCCTGTTTATACACTTCATGTCACACTTATTGTATAGCCATAACTGAGGGGAACCTTTACATGTAAAGTAAGAATTCTCAGTTATGATTCAGACATTTTGGATGTGTATGAAATCTAAGAATTCTCAATCAGAGTATATTTATCTGAGAATTAATGACACTCTGTATAAGGGCATGTTGGGCTATGCGGTGTCATTGTTTACAACCCCACCATAATTCCTTCTTCCCCTGGCATGCCTGGGCTTCCGGGTAGTCCTGCTAGTCCAGAGTCTTCCTCTTACCCCCCCCAAAACAGTCGGCTAGCATTAGATAGCAGCATTAACGAGAACTTGTTCACCATTAACGATCCAGTCATTTGTTCTGAATTAAAACAACGCCTGGTGGTGTGGGGAGACCCTTGAGTCCACGCCCTCCCTGGGTGTGGGGAGACCCTTAGGTCCACGCCCTCCCTGGGTGTGTGGAGACCCTTAGGTCCACGCCCTCCCTGGGTGTGGGGAGACCCGGTCCACGCCCTCCCTGGGTGTGGGGAGACCCTTAGGTCCACGCCCTCTCTGGGTGAGGTGAAATAAATAAGTCTGTGATAACGCACTGTTCACATCAACCTCTTACTCAAAATAAGGTGACAGGGGAATGAACGCGTCCAACAACATAATTATGTGAGTTGTTGTGTGGTTGTTATGTTGTGGTGTAGTTCTGTAGTTGTTGTATTGTAGTTGTTGTGTAGTTGTGTGTGTCTTTAGGCTACTCTACTCATCACTGCCCTGCACACAGTTATTGTCCTTGTTGGATATCCCTCAGGGAGGTGCCAGACGTTTTATATATATATAAAACGTTCCATAAGAGCATGGCCATGGAACTGTCAGTCAGTTTTCACATTCACCTGCTCAGTCATGTTTCCTCTTGACTCCCATGCTGCTCTCAGGTGCGTCGATTTCATCTTTTCCTATATGCAATAGTGTTTTATGCAATAAATCTTTGCTCATAGCATAATTATAGCTCTGAAAAAAAATGAAGAGCACATTTTCTGTTTTACTCCTTTCTAAATTTATGTGCGTCCGGGAATAATATATATTTTCTTGCCAACTGCAGTCTGGTTCTTTCCAGTTTCTCATTAATGAAGGGCTTCTTGCTTGCTTTAAAGGACTTCAGTCCTGCTTCCGGCCCACTACCTGCCTGGTTTTTGGTCATTTCCAGCTGTTTCACTTTGTTCTTTTGTACTGTTCTAGTGTCTTAGAAATTCTGAGCCTGGAAGCAACCCCCTGTAAGTTTATTTTATCTTAGCTTTTAGGTTTTATAACCTTAGTTGGTTACAAAATTAGTTGGTAAACTGGAAACACCTCACGAATGCTCATAAAAACTAGAATAGTGTTTTGTAATCTGTAGTGAATTTTGGCTGTACATATGCAGTTTGAAGCCGTAATATTAGAAACGCTGAATGTGCCTTGTAAAATGAGTCATCAGCATGCCAGGTAATTAACAGCCAACCTGAGAAAACAGAGAAGCGCTTACCCTTAAAAAAACCCATTAAGTTATCCAGCTGTGTAAACAGGCCACCTTTACTAGCTATGCATTAAAGTCATTATAATGTAAGCCGGTTCAGAAGGGCAATGAACTGGTTTGCCGAGTCTTCTCTGGGTCCATGTGGTCCTGCTGGCCCTGAGGTGAACATCGCATCATGTTAATCAGCACAGAGAGGACTTCAGGGGAACTAGCAGGACATGGCAGGACCTCCTTTATCTCCCTTCTCCCCAGGAGTGCCACATTCACCCAGGTCCCCCTGGAACACAAGACCTCCACCTCTGGAAATGAGGCTCTCACTCCCCAGCCATGACACCCAGATTCACAGAGAATGTGAGAAGCTCACAGCTTCAGGAGCCAGAGTGCAAGAGCTGCAAGCACCAACGAACTTTATATGGACTTCATATGTGTTCATTGAGAAAACAACTGATCCTCATTACAGCTCCAAGCAAAGACAGGTGCTGGGTCACATGGGCTTGGCAAACAGTGCGGTGTTAAGTGAGACCCAATTTCTGTAACTTAATAACCCAAATACCTTTATTCAGTTCGGATCAAATTTAATTAGTGATTAACGTGCATCTCACCTTTTCTCCTTTCCAACCTGGAGAGAAAACAGTCCCCAGTACAGTTATTAAAAAAAAAAAGTAACTAACAATCCATTTCATTACCTAAAACTGGATCTTTTATAGGTCCCATTAAACATCCATCCATCCAAGGTGGCCAGCTGGATGCGGAGCTGCAACCGCATGACTCGAGGGCTGAAGGCGCGGACGAAGACCTTCGGATCCTATAATAGGGGCATTTGGGCAATAATAATAATAATAATTAATTACATTTATATAGCGCTTTTTTTTGCAAGGCACTCAAAGCGCTTACATACAAGGG
>JABFDZ020000138.1:17795519-17830472 GCA_019775955.2 Pollimyrus isidori | reverse complement strand
CAGCAAGAAATTCATCCTTCGCAACAATGAAACTATATTAAAGGTACCTTGAGAGACCTACCTTGAGAGCAAAATATAAAATCAGTACTTCAACCATCAGCTGGACCCAGTCACTGTTCCTCAGGGAAACAGCTGATAGCTGCTTTTGTCTAAGATAAATATTTACAAGGTGCCATTTACGGACATACCCAGCTCTGGAATCATGTCTAGCAAGTGTGTGTTATGTGCTGCACAGCTCATGGTAGGAGGGGTGGAGATCCTGCGGCCTCAAGGGCCAGAGCCTTGCAGCTTTTAGAGAACACACTTTAATCAGCTCTTGACTGACATTTGAAAGACTAGGTGAGGTGACTCCCTGTACAAATAATTACTTCAGCAAAGCAATTAAGCACTGACATTGATCAAAAACCAGCATATCCTTTAACACTTCAGGACAGACCCACTGCGAGAAACATGGGTCTTCGCTGAAAGATCTGCACAACCAAGTTTCCCCACATACTTTCGTGCACGGCCATTTAATAACTGCAAATGACCCATATGTAATGGACAGTAAACATTCAGTGGCCTACTGCCTAATATAAGTATACTTCTCATGGAAGGGAATTTGTCTGTGAATTGCCAGATACGTACATATTTTATTAATGTTAAAATGAATTATATGGGATTCACGTTCCATAAAGTTATTCTTATGCAATTCTCGTTAACGCTTAATGTAACAAATTTAAGGCGATCTGTCATTTTCAACTTATTTGATATATATTTATAGATACTGTAGATAAGCATCTGAACGTTTGGCTACACTACACATACCCGCGTGTGTGTAGAAGAATATTTTCTCTATGTCAATGTTTAGCCGGAGGATAGAAATCGTTTTCCTCGGGACAATTAAAGTCTAGTCAGTACAACTGCCGTCTGCTCACGCACAATGTATGAAGTCCACAGCTTACAGTGCGTCCTGTCAGTTAAATCCCAAAGCCAATAGGCTTTCGAGAAAAGCCCACGCCCCACCTTGGGAAAACCTCAATGGAGTTATTGGTCAGCGAAATACTTTTGTCCAATGGTTGCTGGCACCCTGCCTGTTAACTCCCAATCAGACGATCGCAGCTCGGTATTGTAGCCCGCCCCCTCGCGTCATTGAGTGACTGTACTAATGCAGCTGTCATTCGGAGAAAGCTTGGGAAAAAGCTGGTTGGGCTTAAGGAAGCACTGGATTATTGACTTTTTCGGCTCTCACGTTATTGTTTTGTTTTTTTTTTTTTTAAACCAGAATTACATTTAAAGTAATCGTTAAACATGAGGCGATTTGATTAATGTGAAGGATATATTAGTACCTTTAAACATTCTTATTGCTTAGCTAGCTAAACATTTAGAGAGAACAAGCTAAACTACTCATAAAACTTGGCACTGTTACTAAAGGAAGTTTAATGTTTATCGCGCACTGGCGTTAACTTTTTTTTTGAAGAAACGGGAACCTCCTTTCTCTTTTTCCTCAAAACTAGAAGTGTCGTCGCACTGGTGCGAACCATGTCCGCGTCAGCGACAAACTCCTCTCACCAGCAGCAGCCGCGAGTGCGGCTCAGCAACGCCGCTTCCCCCAACTCAGCCGGCGGCAGCGGCGCCCCCCGGCTGCAGCCCATCCGCGCCACGGTACCCTACCAGCTGCTGCGGGCGAGCCAGCACAGCCCAACGTGCACTCCCTCCTCGCACTCGGTGGCAAGCCGCGGCTCCAGTCCCCCCAGCCCGACACAGCCGCTGTCGAGCCCGGCGGCGAACGGTTCGGCGGAGCCGAGAATCGTAACCAGACAGAGACTGCCACCGGACAACAGGGACTCGCCGGAGCGGAGTTCCAACTCGCCCGTTTGCAGAGGTACAGTATGATGAGTATCGCACTGCAACACTCTCCGACGCTTTCTGTAGAAATGAACATTTTAATATCGCGTCTGTATTGGAAATATACTGTCGCGGTACAATTATTTAAGAGAAGTCGGCGAAAGTTAGGCGCACTCATGTTTTTGAGTAACTTAACGTGATGAGCGGTACTGTATTCTTCCATTAGTTTACTAAGCTGCGAAACGCCTGGGCCCTCAGCTACGGCTGTCTATCCGAAACACTCTAATCATGGATTGCTCGGCTGGAGACACAATCCGTTTTCTTTTTCTTTATTATTTATTTATTTATTTGGCCAGTTTCAAGTCGCTCTGCGGCGCTCTTTATGTAGCATGGATCGGCTCGCAGTTTGTCATGCTTTTGGTGCTAAACCACTGAACAAAAAATGGCTGAAGAAATATGAAAGTTATGAACTTCTTACGCTATAGGTTCGTGCACCCCTATGGGTACCGTTAATGCACCGTATCCAGGAAGTTGAAGGGAAACAATGAGCCCCTAAACGGCTGCATACCCATCTAATGGCCTAGTTGCAGCACCTGAGATACATTTGCGAAAGCTGTTGTGGCGTGGATGTTTGAAAACAAGTATTGTCAACGTAAATTGGCAGGCTTCTGAAGCCAAAATGGGGCTTTACATATTGACAGAAGCAGCAGTGAGATGAGATGTTTGGCATTTGAGCTCTGTGAGTGCAAGTGAAAAGTAGCTGTGAGCATTATTGAGGCATACCTAACTGCTGGGCCTCTAGTAGTACATGTTGTTTTGGGACATTTACTGTTGTAGACCATAAGGAAAGTCTTGTATCCCACAGCCGCCTTTGTCCCAAGGGGTTTGAAGAGCTTAGCACAGATCGCCCTGGATGTTTATCAGCCACAATCTGGCGGAAGCTTGGGGTGCCTCATTACACAATTTTTAAGTGGTATATGGACCACAGAAAGGTGGTGAACTTCCACCGTTGTGACACTGAGACCACAACAGTGCAATGAATTTGGCCAACAGACTTGTGTTGTTTAGGGCTGCCTTCTGTGAGAGAATTACCTTTTTTTTTTTTTTTAAAACAAGAATGACTTTCACTACAGTGATACAAGCACAGGTGATGAATCTTGCTGGAGATTGCTCTCATCCTCCCCGTCAAGGGCATCTCCTGATGTTGGCTGGGGATAATGGCCACCACCCATACCTCTTCATAAAATGGTAGCCTTCGTCTTTTTGGTGCAGTGCGGCTTCTGTGGGGTGTCGCATTCCTGTGTCCCTAAAAGCTATAACCTTCAACCCTGTGCAAGCCAACACGAGAGGTGACGGAAAACTTCTCCAGAGCTATTGACTGGAGTTGCATTCACATTTAAGCCCAAAGACCCAGTTAAATGCCCTCCGCAATGCAACACAATGAAAAACTGAAACAGGCAAAAGAAAAACATTGGATACTTGTTAAAAAAAAATGCATATGGTATGATATACATGTATGTTGGCTCCAACATGTACATTTTCTATTGATACATTTCAATACATTTGAGGTGTATAAGAGAACAGCTGATAATTATCAGCTGACAGGTGTACAAAAATCCCATAATGTCTTTGTACTCAAATCATCAGTGCAGCATAATAATACTCTTGATCTTTAAATCTTAAATCTTGGCATGTAAATTGGAACTCTGTGAGTTATTTGAAAACACTAAAAGATATTTTACTTTAAATCAGTCCTCTTAAGTGAGCATCTCATCTCACTTGACTGGCACTGAAAGAATCCTCAGGCAAATGAGAAATACACTTGAAGTCAAGGGACCGAGGTGACATTCCAAAATGTGACCTTTAGGCTCTGGAATGATGAATAACTCTATATTAGTTATTTTGTGTTAGAGAAACCGTCCACAGGCCAAACCTGGTAGTTTACTCCCAAATTGGTGATTAAGGTATGAATAGTTGCATGAAAACAAGAAAAAAAAAATAAAGTTACAGATGGACTGTCTGATTCACTGGTGGTGACAAGAGAAAGAACAGGTACCGGTAATAAAAATTTAGGAATTACACCAAAAATTAAGGAAAAAATACTTCCGCTTAAGATGCACTTAAGCCTCACAAAGTAGTTTTGACTCCTGTTTTCTGTAATGTGCATTTATCTATGCGTCGGTCTGTAAAAATTGACCTTAATCCCTATTCTGACCTGTAATTGTACCCCCTGGAGTCTCCTTAGGTTCAGAGTAGCATTATGACAGGGATTAGAACAACTAATTATAACATAACAACCCTCAGAGAATGCGGCCAGTGCTGTCCCTCCTTTTCACTGGTCCAGTTGGTGCTGTACTTTCGGATCTATTTAATTAAGCTTGACAAATAATAATTAAAAAAACAGAACAATGATGTGGTGGAGTTTGTTCTTGCAAGCAATTGGCATGCAACATTTTTTCCAGCTTCTCCTGCAAAACTTTACTGTCATGTTAGGTTGTTGCATATATATTGGTTGTTAAGGTATTATAAGCATGGTAATATATCATGGATCTTTGCTGAATGTACGGACTTTATCTGAAGCATTTACTACCCTGACATTTTTATGTCTTCATCCTTTGTCTATATATTATTAAAATACTTGTTTTGTAATTCATGGTATTTAACAAGACAAACCATGCAAATTGAGGCACTTGTGGCAAGGTTTTTTTTTTTTTTTTTAAATACAGTTGGAGTATATTGCCCAGAGATGTGTAATTATTGGAAAATAACCAGGAAATGAAAATACTGTCATTCCTTTGTCATAAATCACAATATGTGTAGTGCATGTCCTGGTATTATCAGTCTTTTTTTTTTTTTTTTTTGAACTCGCCTGCATCAGTATTGAAATTGAATATTCTGGCTTGATTGTACTTAGGTTTGGCTGTAACTAATACAGGCCATGCAATTTCACTGCTGTGTTCTCATTTGTCCATTTGATTGTGTTTTGATGCTTCTTAAATGTTTTTTTTAAAAATTGCAAATGTATTGGAAATGTGTCAGTTCCACTGGTTACGCATGAGCTGAAAATCTGCAACGTTCAGACTGCATTCAGTGAACTCTCAGCACCTGTCTTTCGCCCAGTGTGTGGAGAGCGCGTCTGGCGGTTGCTGGCGTGGCAGTGATGTAAATGCTAATGCTAACAGAACAGCAGGAGTAACCACAGATGGTAATGAGAGCAGTAATGGTGAGAAACATAGATGTGGTCAAATATTTGTGTTTGTTTTTATCTTCGCATTTGCTTAGTTGGACACACAATGCAGGGTGTTTTTACAAGCCTTTATTGTCTGTGCTACAGTGTTTCTTACAAGCATTTCATTGTCTCTGAAACAACTTGTTCAATCTTGTCCATAGCCCATAGGAGGACATTATGACAAATACTCAAATCTTGTTTTCATGCCTGCTTCACATTTACATTAGCCTGAGATGTTAACATTACAGAAATCTATAATATCCTAGATTCTGCACAATACTATGTTTCCTGATGAGAGATCTTTTCTATGGTTTTTAACCAGCCTTTTCCTACTTCCTCATTAGATTATTATTAGTCTGAGAATGTATTGTACCACTTTTGAGAGGATTTTATTTGATAATTTTTGCCAGTGACTTTTGTTGTAAACGAGAAGGAAGCGTTTTTTTTTGTTTTGTTGTTGTGGTTTTTTTAAGGGTAAATAGATTGCCTCTGTATAAGTTCCCTATATGTGGCTCTGTAGAATTGGAACAGGCTGTTCATTCAGCATGTGCACTGAAGCTGTTATAGGCAAGTAATCCAGTTTCACCTGGGGTACAAAGTTGGGGGTATCTTTCAGCGGTTTTGTTCTCCCTGCTACACAGCTGAACATCAGAAGCTGTTGGTTATTTGCATTTGAAACAATCCTCTTGAACACAAAGCAGCCTGGTTCAGCGCTCATGGTGATCTCCAAATGAATGCAGTGCTCTGAGATTAATTCAGAGGTGTACACTGTACACCCGGCCTGTGAATGCCGCCCTTCCAAGCTGGGCTGGCGTGTTTTACCTATTCTTCCCAGAACCAATGAAAACAGAATCTCACAAAGCACATTTGGTCGTAAATGGTATTGAAATTTGCCCTGCTCCTTGTTACATTAACACTATTTATTATATGTTTATCACTACAGTTAATAAGGAAATTGGGAAAGTAGAAGTCACTGTATTGCAGTATTTCATACGATTAGGTTTTTCTGACCAGTGTAGCAATGTTTCTGGACATATAAGCCTTATTTAAACCTTATTTTAATCCCCAAAATTGATTTAATATTTGTTTTGTGAAATGGTTTTAATTGTGTGTGTGTGTGTGTGTGTGTGTGTGTGTGTGTGTGTGTGTGTGTGTGTGGGGAATAATTGTGGGTAACCACTTCTACAGCTAGTTTTGCTCTTGATTAAGTATAATTTAAAAGCATGAAAACAGTTGATTGCAACCTGTGATATTCAAACTCTTGAATGTCCCAATTCAACACACAGACAATGGTCACATTGTACCTCCAGACCCGAAACATTTGTGTATGATTTATTATATATTGGTGCAAAACTTAAAATTCGTATAAATTTGTGAACTAACTGTAGTACATAACAAATGGTTATGTTCTGATGAGAAGTGACTCATTAAACCTAGAAGCGCCCCCCCCCCACCCCCATTTCAATGAAAGCATGAATTTAATTATCAGCTGTCGTTTTTGTAAAGGGACCAGCAACCTGCAGGGCTGGGAGACTCCTCCCCACTAGCAAGGGCTTGGAGCCGTGTCCTGCTTTTGAAGAAAGAGAATATGGAGCCTCCTTTTGTATGAGTGTGTGTGTGTGTGTGTGTGTGTGTGTGTGTGTGTGTGTGTGTGTGTGTGTGTGTGTGTGTGTGTGTGTGTGTGTGCGCACACGCATGCGTGCGTATATGTGACCGGCTGTACTCTCCTAACCAATTGTGTCACCCATTGGCAGCAGATCCACTATCTGTGGACTTTGAGAAGAACCACAAGCATGCTTACTTCAGATCTCACCAAATCAGGGAAAAAAATCATGGGAAATTTATTTTTATTATTTTTTTTTTTACATTTCTGACATCGTGGGTCCTCGCATCATACTTTGCGCTCACATCGCCTGGCACCCACTGAGCCTCTGTCATTGAGCTCTTCTGAAGGCTGGTTTTGGCATCAATGTCCGTGGCACCTACCAAGTCTCTCCTTCCATCTGCCCGGCAGTAATAAAAGGGGAGCGGGAGCGGTCCGGGCAGCAGTGCTGCAGTCTGTGCTGTCTGGCTGATCCGTTTAACCCCAGCGACAGCACGTGAAGGACCCCCGCTTTTAAACCGGGGTCTGTCACAGAGACAGTGCCCGGCCATATTGCTGGGAATACGGTCGGTGAGCCGTTGCCAAAGGCCTTTCGCGGACTGTGTTTTACTTTCCTCTTTCCTGCCACTCTTCTATTATGCCAAAATTACCGCTTGCTTTTCCCCCAGTATTTGAAGAAAACAATCATGCATTCCTCAAATATAAACCAGTTCAGTTTTTAATTTTCTGATTTCTATTTATTTTTTTTGCGCTGGCGTAAGGTCAGGTTGCTGTTAGTGGTCATTAGCTATAATGGGTTACTGAGTAATGTGGAGTAATGTGACCAGCTGCAGCAGAAGCAGCTGACTCAGATTTTTATCAGTTGTGGAACATTGGAAACCTCCCATATTGGCACTATAATGCTTGACTGGTTAAAAAAATCTTACACGTAAGCTATTTTTTTGTTTGTTTACAAAAAATCGAGAGCTGAACTCACAGCATCAGTTAATGAAACGCATTATTAAATTTGACCTGTGTATTGTGGAAGGTATTTATGAGGCAGGACTACCATGCGTGTCATTCCTGCAAGGCAGGAACACCGAGTTGACAGGTCTTCTTTTGAGACCATAAACCGATGTCAGCATGTCACCCATAGCTTGGCTCCTGCTTTGCTCGGTCATCTTTACTTCTAGGCCACCCGCTGCAGCCTGGGCTGTTGCAATGCTGTCTTAATTTGTTTTTGCTGTTGGGAAATGTTCTGGAGGGTCTGCTGCTACTGTCCTGCGTTTTCCTGGTCATCATGCTCTCCAGAGGCGTGAGACGACGGCGCTGACCACTGCATCGCCGTGCCGTCTCTGGATTTGTACTCTTCTGTTAGAAATGCAAGCATTTCATGTGACGAACGTAGCAACACTTGTCGGTTTGATGGCTGAAACTCTGACAGATATGATCATGGTTCGATTGGTCGCTGGATGATGGGGTCTGAAAAGGGGCTCCCTCGCACATGCTTTTGTTCCAACGGAGGTGCAGCTCCTCATTGCGTTTTGCCACATTTCTCGCTTAATCAGCCTGGCTTTCTAATGACATGAATGAAGCAGAACCGTAGCACAAGCCCGTGCATGTGGCATGGCACTGCTCGTACGACTGTTAGCGTCAGTTACTAGGAGGTGCGGACTTCTTGGGCATTCGCCTTGTCTCCATTCGTGGAGAATAGATTGAGGAATGATTCACTGGGATATATATCGTCATTAGACCCAGGGTAGTGGTGTTGCCAGATGATGCAGGCGATTTGTGTGCAGAGATCTGGCTCATCCTTTAAAGTTCCCTCATGTAACTGACACTGAAAATCCGTCTGAAGCAGTGTAGTGCTCTGATAAGGATGCCTTTTGCGAAGGTGGATAATTCTTCATAGCCTGTTGGTAGTTTTCGCAGCCGTTGCCACTGAAAGGGCTGCTTGGCGCGGTCCAGTGATTATGGTCTGTTCACAGCTGCCTTGTCTTCCATTGTGGTTGGCCTGGTCAGTAATGTCGGCTAGAGCCGCGGCTTGATAAATCAAACTGTTGCGGTTTAGGGTCACAGACCTGGGTGTCCCGCAGTCCGCATGGACGTGCTGCTTTTGCAGCCTTGTTTTTTTTGTGGTGGTGTTTTTTACAGCCCCCACCCCCACCTGCATGCCACATCGAGGGTGCCTTTGGTTTTCTGATGTACGTCGTATCACATCATGTTTTGCAGTATAAGATATACCAGAAAATGTAATAATGGACACTTAATTTCTGTGTGCTTCCGGTAGCAGCAAATTATGTAACACAGACTATTAATGTTTTTCCTTTTTGTATTTAAATTTATTCCAAAAATTAAGAACAAAACGCAGCCGATTGGTGTATGCAGGTATATTGTTTGCACAGAATCCCTGGCATGGTATTTTATCATGCTGCCCACATGTGACAGTTTATCATGTCAGAAAAGGGTTAATTGTTATTTTTATTATAAATACTATTCATCTGTCCTTCTGTCAAGGTATGATGGAAAGTTGGCGTGGGGAAAGCCCCTTATCTTGAAGACAGCCTCGAAACAAAATGTTGTGTGACTAACCAAGCATCTCAACGACCATAGTCACCTAAGTTAATAAGCCATAACCTCTTAACAAACACATTCCTGGCTTCACAGAGTCCTGCAATCACACGTGCGCTTCTATTCGCAGTCGTCTTTCAGTTTTAATGACACTCGCAACCCTTTCTCAGAATTTAAATGGATTGAGAAAGTGTAAGAAGTGTAATGTGATTGCTAATCTAGCCTGTATGTCTCCTTTTCTCTTTATAGTCTGCTTAGTGTGAGAATGCCCAGGAGTGTGGACCCCTACCCACTCTGTTTCACGGGTGGTGTCCGGCTTTGTGGGTTTGAAGTCTGTTGCTGTGTTTAGAAGGTTGCACGTTTAGGTCCCACAGCAGAGTAATCATATTACTGTTGGGCCCTAGAGTCTGTAACCCTGAAAACCGCCCCCGGGATGCGGGATAAGCCCGGTTCTTTGATCCCAAGCTGTGCTCTCGCTTGTACATGCATGTCTATGTGTCTCTAAGGAGAGCAAGATGGGAAATGCGATAACCAAAAAAATGGTTAGTAGGTGGAGTTCTGTGCGGAAGTGACTCTACCTGTCTTGTTGATTGCATCTTTTTAAGTATAAAATGAGGACCTGCCATTCAATCATAACTGTATTTTACCAGCTCTGTGTATGAAAGGCACCTCAAAAATGAATTATGTCCCCTGTTCTCCTTAAAGAAATTCTATAGATCCTGATCTTTTACACAAACCTTTTCTTTGAGTGGTTTGATATCTGTGTAATATGTAGCAAGTATGCTAGTTGGCAGGCTGGTTACTTCGTGCCATGGTTCCTGATGGTTATTTTTAATTGACAGATTTTTTTTTTAGACATCTGATTTTGGTTTAGTGCCTCGTTTGCTATTACAGGAGATTGCATCTGCTGTATGATTTATAATGACAGTAGGTAAGAGAACCTGCTTAATTAATCAGTTTTTCTTTTATCAGTCTCGTCATCAGAAGCAAGTTTTAGATCATGAATGGGGAGGCAAGTTTGATGTTGACACCTACGGATTTAAGGCTGGCGAGTTAAACTGGTTTTTTGTAGTATGGTGTAAAGCTACTACATTCACTTTCTTCCCCTTTCGGTTGGAGGGGGGGGATCATGGTTCAGAAAAGTTCTAAGCATACAGCAGCGTTAAGCTGTCGCGTTGCCTTTCAGTGTCCTTACTTTGGTTCTACTGGTCTCTCTTATTTGCCCTTCCTGCTTGTTCACCATTAACCCCTGTGTTCTCCATTTTCCTGATGTTGGCTTTCTGTGGCCTCATGCCCTTCCCATCCTCCCCTGTCCCACAGCAGAGCGTCAGAAGCCCCAGCAGGTGCGTGGCTCCAGCTCCGGCTGCAGCTCCATCCGCCGGACCTCGTCCCTTGACACCATCACGGGGCCTTACCTCACCGGGCAGTGGCCCAGAGAGCCCCACGTGCAACACCGGCCGTCCTGTATGAAAGACAAAGCCACGCAGGTAGGACCACCTCCCTAACCCTTAACCTAACCCTAACCACCTGTTCTCCGTCTTCCCAGTCCCCAGTTACCATCCACCTCGGGTATCTCCACGACACTCGCCCTCTCAAGGGCAGTCAGCTTGTGTCATCGAATATTGGAGAACAGGGTTCTGAGAGGAAGCACTATGGTTCTTGACGTACCCTTTAGAACTCATTGTTTTATATGGTACTGCAGATGTAATGGCTCTGATGGGTAATATCATTCTGCCACTGTGATGTTTCACCCGCTTGCTCAGCCTGCAGGGAGTCGGCCGGCTCAACACCCTCCCTTATAATCCCTGTACTCCAGAAAGGCAGGGCCCCGGCAGGACATTGTTGACAGTGTTGAGCCCGGTCATCCGAGGTACGCAGTCGTGACTCCTGAACGAACAAAATGCAGGTATTCAAAAACGTAGCCTAAATAGTCCAGTCATTGCAAAAGATGAATTTTGCCATGAACACATTTGTCCGTGTATGGACAGGTTGACGATTCCTGTGTGAGGCACTTATACCGAGGTATAGAAAAGCAGGGAAATATGGGACAGTATCTCTGGAGTATCTGGAGTAATTATGCAGTCGTCGCTGTAGACGTTGTGAAGCGGAGTTTGTAGCCCTTGGCAGTGCCAGCCCCGGCGCCTCTATTTGCCACCTGGCCTTTGTGCGCTGAGGGAGGAGCCCGCAGCGACATCCCATAGACATGCTAATCCGCCCAGTACTCGCATGCCGCAGCGCTTCAGTGGGATCCCCCTTGATACTGAGGGCACAGAGTAGGTCGAGGCATAATCAAAGGAGGCGCCTTTGGCCTGGCGTCCTGTTTAAGCTCCGGGGGGCTCTGTTTACCATCATCGCTCACACCGTATGTCGCTGGGGGCGTTTCTGCCTTCCAGCCAGATCACAGTGGACGGGTTATTGGATCAGCCAATTGCTGCCGTCAGTGACAAGTGTCAATGTAGCCCAGGGCTTCTGGGTATAGGGGAAACGCAGTGTGTGGGTTTGTCCTTTGCCCTCCCCTCCACCGCATATCGCCGTACGTGCCCTTTGCCCTCCCGTCCACCGGGTAGCGCAGTACGTGCCCTTTGCCCTCCCGTCCACCGGGTAGCGCAGTACGTGTCCTTTGCCCTCCCGTCCACCGGGTAGCGCAGTACGTGTCCTTTGCCCTCCCGTCCACCGGGTAGCGCAGTACGTGCCCTTTGCCCTCCCGTCCACCGGGTAGCGCAGTACGTGCCCTTTGCTGTCACCCGGGGCTACATGTCACTTCGCTTTTTAAATCCATATCTTGCGGACTATAGACGATTTGGCAGCAGTTGTTTTATAGCTTTTGTTCTATCAAATTGAGTCTATGCATTGGGATGTAAATTTGTGCTTATACCTGTGTGCGTGTGCGTGTGCGTGTGCGTGCGTGCGTGCCCATAACCACCACTGCTATAACAGTATATCTTTCCCTATGTATCTGTGGGGGGGTTGAAGGCATGTATATATTACATTGTAGAGATTAAATATCCCTGTAGTGTGATTAAAAAAAAAACTGTTATTTTGACCTCGTGGGGACACAAAGTTATTGCAGTAAAGAAACTAAAATAGGTGAAAGTCTAGTTTTTTTGTTTGGTTACTAATGGTTAAGGTTAGGGCTGGGTAGGGTTTAAGGTTACCATTCTTGGGAGGATTAGAGATTTTCCCAATAGATCATAGATCATGCACAATTTGTCCCCAAAGTGTTGTAAAACCTGAAATATCTCTACTTTCGGGGTTATCTTTTCAGGTTCCCATTTGTTTAACCCCAGTTTTATAAAAAATTTGAATGCAATCAAAAAAGTACAAATGCCAAAAGTCTTGTATTTGGGTTGGTTACTTATGGTTCAGGTTAGGGCTGCCGTGATGGGGATTAGGGTTTTTCCCTTAGAAATGAATGGATGGTCTCCATTTAGATAGGAAGGTGTGTGTGTGTGTGTGTGTGTGTGTGTGAGAAACAGCTGCTCCATGTCTGCTGTACACCCGTCACCTGTGCTGTCCTGCTTTTTTTATCGTGCCATGTTATCAGGGGCAGCAGGTGTTGCATAGCTAGCAACACGCACAGTGCTACCTGCTCATTGAAGGTTTGACACTGTTAACAGACAGCGGCATGCTGTTAGAAGCCTAAGTCCGCTGTAGCATCTTGTTTTTAGACATAATCATAAGATCAGAGTGATTACCAGACATTTACAGTTTCCCTGCTTGCATGCCGAAATGGCAGCTTTCCTGAACACGTGCCTCCTGTTTTCTGCATGCACCAGACGAAGAACCCTGTCCGTCTCTGGGCTGCATTGTTCAGTGTGAAGGCTGCCTCTCTGAGCTGAAACAGCTCTCTGTTTGCCTAAGCTCTGCCACTGCTTGTGTGGAATTACATTGCTTTCTACTGGGGGAAAAGTGCATACTATGCATCATGTATATCTCTTAGTAGTATGCTAAGCAGCTGTCTGAACTTGGCTGCCTGACTAGTGACAAATGCAGAGATAATGAAGACTTTGTAACTTGCTGACATTTGGTTGACCTGGTCAGTAAGGGCGCGCGGGGCAGTGTGCCCAGTGGGTGAAAGCTAGTGCCTCCCTGCCCTCATTGGCTGAAGTATTTCCCTTTACCTTTGCTACCGTTCTGCTGATGAAAAACCAAACAAACAATTGCAAACAATTTTTCATTTAAAAAGCAAGAATCACAAGGCTTCTAAGGAATGATTAAGGGGAAAAGAGATGGCCAGTTAGTTTTTTAGCCACTATAAGTCCTAGTATTCATTAAATCTAAATTACAGGAACACACAGTGGGATTATTTTTTTTTTTTTGCAATATCGTAAACATTTAAAATTAATCAAATGCTACCTTGACAACCCCACAGGTGAGTATCCAATTTGTTTTCAAATCACTGTCCGTGTGAAATTGGCGAGTCTGTGGAATTTACTCTGACATAAGCAAGTATTCATGAAACAAAGTTGACTTGAAGTAAGTGGATCAATTGATGCAGTAGATGGATTTTAAGAGCCTAAACAATCTGAGATGGTAACACAGCACTTTGCTATATCTTTTAAAGTAACTAACACAATTCTAGTGGCTTAGAGCTAGCTAGTTAAATAATAGCTGACAGCATAACTCTTGAGAGCGTTTTGTGTTCTCTAGCAACTGGTGGGAGCAGCACCGCTCCCTGGAAGCGTTTGCTGTCAAGGTGGACTGTCGAACTTTGGCAGACAGTGCGCTCCAAGCCAAGAGCATTACTGTGTGAACCCATATTCTATTTTTAATGCAAACAAAACCAGCCTGACTTCCAAGTTGTTTTAATTACTTGGTTAGCATTATGCAATGCATGATAATCGAAATGTGAAGTGTGTGAGGCCAGCTAACATTAGTTAAACTTGTATTGTTCTTGTGCTGGTTATACGTGCATTATTAATAGTTGGATAATGCAGCCCACGGCGTTTCACATTGTGGCAGGCTAAATAATGCCCACTAGGGACTGGGCACCAACAAATGCTGCCACACTCAGCAGCTGGTCCCAGGGCTGCAGTGAGCCTGCAGGTCTTTGACATTGTTCAGGTTCTTGCGCTTTATTTTGATTTTATTATTCCTCCCAAGTATGGTTGTCTGGTGTGTTCTTTTATAACTGTCAATCGTTATGCAACATTGAAGCTTGTGGGGGATGTATGTATATATTTCTATATAATTATGTGTAAGTCTAGTAATAAAAAAATGCTTCATTGTCCCAGTAATGATGTAATTACAGTCCTACTGATGTAGTACATCAGAATCAAAAATGAAAGGAGTGTTTCCAAAAACAGAAGCTGTTTCTAGCAGAGCTATATTTCTGCTTCAGGTTCCAAACTACATTATTATTTTTGCCATTTTGTTGTATGTAAACAGCGATTAAACTTCTGAAATCTGGTACACGATGGAAAAACTACTATTTGGCAGATGCCCTCTTTTGGGGCCTGAGCCTCTAAATCTCTGTGCGTGGAATCTGTGTTCAGATTACATGGGATAAGGGTCCTGTAAGTTTTAGATCTTCTAGTTTGGAGTTCTTCATTTTTTGACCCTGGAACAGTGCCCTCCATCCATATGGTGGCATGGTTTTTTGACTTTTTTTGAATGAGCAGTCTGCATGCATAGATGGCCCCACAATTTTCCTGGTATGAAATGCAGCGCTTTGTTGACATTACGGGTAGTGGGATGCTTCCTGTGTCCCCCAGTGATGTACTCGTATCACCTGGCCTCTTATCTACTCAAAAATTCCTTCCTTTTGTCTTCGCTTTCTGCATGAAAGCGAACATGTGGGCGTCTTTACGCATCACTTTGATGTTCATTTGTGATTGGCTCATTCCTCAGACTCCTGGAGGCTGGAGTGAGGAAGGCGGGGAGAGAATCATCCACCAGCGTTCAGCGTCATGGGGCAGCGCCGACCAGCTTAAAGAGGTACGCAATGAAGATGCCAGTGAGTGAGTTTGTTTGTGGTGGGCATCTCGTATATTGTCCCCTCTTGGATGGGCGGGCGGGTGGTGGTGGTGACGGTGGTGGGGGCCAGGGGTTATCCTGTCCTGGGGATCTCGCCTTCATAAGCCTTAGTCAGTAGCCCGACCTGCGTACGAAGTGACATGCAAGCTTGATGCTGCCTATCTGTGTCCTCCTCTGATTTGTCTCATTTGAACTGTAAAAATATTGAACATATTTAAGTAGAATTTAAGAGGTTTGAAAACCATAGTAATGACAATGTCTCTCTCGGCCAAGTATGGCAGAATAGACCAGCCTATTCGGTGGGAACCGTAAACCCTGCTTTTTTACACCGAAACCCTACGTTTTTAGCTGGTCGTTGCCGCATCATCCTTTCCGTTTTCTCATACCCTTCACCCTGTTCTATTTATAACTTCCTGCTGCGCCTCCATTTTTTTGTGGGCTGCTATTTTACGTAAGAAACGGGGGGGAAACGGCGTATTTGGCGAGCGCTGGGCTTATCAGCCCTCCGCGCTGTCACACAGCTGTCATGCCAATAGCGGGCCAAACGGTGATTGCATTATCTCCTTCAGGACCACCCGCTGCTGCCTGCCATTTATAAACTCATATCCTTTGGGACAGTGCAGAAGAGGCCATAGGGAGGCCCCAGCATCGCGATGCCTTGGGGTCTGTCTGCACATCCTTCACTATTAATGTGCTTCAGCTTGGGCCTCCTTTAATTAATGTCTGTAAGGGTTTTTTTTCTTTCTTTCTTTCCAATGTATTGCTGGCCTGGAGCCAGAAATAAATTTATTTGAGGGGGGGGCTTGGTAGATAGTGCCACCCAGGGGACTGAAGCATATTTTGAGGGGGATTCGAGATCACATTTTTACATTCTGACTACGTGCCTGATCACTAACAAAGCAGTTTGGGAGTGGAAGGGTTGCCCAGCGTATCGGATCTGTTTTGGATCTTTCATGCGTGATTTTTGGAATGAATTATTAAACACTAGTCACTGACAAACATAAAACAGTTCCTTTGGATTCTTGTATCCTCTGGAGGATGTAGTTTATGTAATTTGTTACATCCATTTGTCTTCTGCAGTGCTTTTTCTGTATACGATTGCGGGGAGCCTGGAAACTATCCTAAGAAGCAGGAAGAAGTAATTAGTTACATTTGTTTGATAATTTGTTACATCTGATAAAGCATATGATTTGTTACTTTAAATCATCTGCTGTTTGTTTTGTATTACATGATAAATGGTTTCTCCTTATTTTTGCAAAACCCAAAATAGTGGATAAAAATAATAGAGCTTTCCAACAGTCATGTAACATTATTACCGACAAACTCACCCTCAGTCTCCTCTTTTCTGAGCTGCTTATTATCGTACCAATGCTTTTTTTTCAGGGTAAACGACATGGATCATTAGTGATCAGGCATGATCGAACTTAAAATCTTGCCGGAACCTTAAAAGCCAAGTACTCTAATACAAACAGTGAAGCAAAATATATAATCGCAATTCCTGCAGCGTTTGCTGTAGACCTCGGTCTCCACGTCTGGTGAGCTCCACTGGCAGCAGTGCTTACGCAATTACTCTGAACATGTAGTCCCTGAAAACTGGAGTCTGGTAGCCATTATTGGTCCCTCATTTGTTGGTCAACCCGCTGGCATGCAGGCGGGCTAAGATGAAAGTTGAGCATTATCTCTAATCACCAGTCATTTTGCAGAAGGCTCCGTTGTCATGATGAGACAGTTTTCTCTTCTTATCAGATAATATACCCGACAAAAAGGATTTACTGAAGCCATTCTAGTGAATTCAAGGATCCTTTTAATTTGCAAAAGGGGACCAGATTTTGTATGTTGTGTAAGGGGAGGGCATCTACTAAGGAAGTAAGTCTCATGATTTCCTCCCACTCTTTTGTGTACCTTTGCTAAAATCTTATGTTTATTCTGTTCATAATGCATGCAAGTACCATCGTGGGGGGTAAAAGCACTGAAGATTTGCTCTGTGTGATTATATGCAAAACTATGACCTTTGCCTTTTAATTTGAGGACTTGAATATAGTTTATTGAGATGGTGGTCTCCCCCATTAAGGGAAAGAATGCACTTGCAGATCTGCTCACTTCTAATCTGCAATAACCACAAGGTACCTCTCACACTATAAACCATATTCAAGAAGCCAGCTCAATTTTGCTTACTTGTTATGACCTTAACTGTCCTCCCACACAAGGACTTCATGCACATACACTGTTCTTTGCTGATGAGTTACTGCTCACAATTACATGATTTTATTTGTCTTTATTAAGAATGTTTTGCATAACAATAACTGTCAAGGGTGTCCCACTGAAATTTCAGCCTGGCTCCTCCTGCCCCCTCAGTGCCAGCTCCCACTAAATATTTTAAAGGTGTGACTCATGTGCCAAGGTGTGTGCCGCTCTGAACACGAGTCTGCACGGCACTGCTCTATTGATCATCTGACTAGGACCGTACGACTCGCACTGTTCAGACAGAAAAAGAACACCCAAAGACGCAAGTACGTTAGGCACAAATGACAGTCATGCAGTCATGTCGCTGTAAAAGTCTGCACAGGAGTGTGGTTAATGCACAGGCCTACATGCACTATAGGTGTAGCACTACCAGCTTCCTGCCACCACGTCCCCCATCCGCAAGCTGCCCCCCCCGCGCTCGCTTCTCTGACAGGAGGCAGCAGCCCTATTTTTGATAACACAAAAAAGAATTGACATTATATTTGCCAAGTGTTTGTTTATGGTTTTGACTAGGGTGCAGGATTAGAGATGATCCCTTTTTCTGTCTGAGTGAAAAACTCTTTGTGGTCGTTGGAGACCCTCACCAAAATAATGTTAGGAGATGGGTCCTCATAAAAATGTAAGTATATTGATTGAACAGAACACTTATTTCCTTGTGCTGCTTCATTGACTATGGGTGGAATAGTGAGACAGGCTTTCACAGGAGTAGTGAACCTCTCCCTATGTGGGCAAATAGTGCAACAATTTTAAGAATAACGTTCCGCAACGTAATTCAACATCTGTGGTACATGATATTGTTAAAAGATTCTGAGAATCCAGAGAAAAGAGCACAGGGACCATTCAGCTTGGTGTCAGTGGACAATTTAAAAGCCAGCATCTGTGATGGTATGGGGTGCATTAGTGCCCATGGCTTGGGTAGCTTGCACATCTGGGAAGGCACCATCAATGCTGAACAATATACAGGTTTTGGAGCAAAATATCCTCCTGAGACCCAAGGAAAAAGTGTCCTTCAATTTTAGGTTATTTGTCTTTGTAAGATGTCTTATTTCCTCCAATTTAGATTTTTTTCAAATTTATTTTTATTTTTAACTTCACAGCATGTCCTCTTGTGCACTACAGGAATAAATACATTTGGCGCATCATGAAACAAAAACTACGACAAAGGAGACCCTGGACTGTTAAGCAGTTGAAATCATATATCGGGCAAGAATGGGACAACATTTGACTTTCAGAACTCCAGCTACTGGTCTCCTCAGTTTCCAAACATTTACAGAGGGTTGTTAAAAGAAGCGGTAAACATGCCCCTGAACGGACATTTTTTAACATGTTACTGGCATCAGAATTAAATGAAGCATGTATTAGTCATGAAATTGAACGTTATCAATGTCGATTTCTCTGAAGGCAGCATCGGCAGCAACCCGAATACTTCATTTCCTCTTCCGCGTGAAGGGCAAGTCTGGGCTTGAAACTATTGATTCTTCCCTATAGCCAGAGCCAGTGGGGGAATCCAAACAAACCCGGTTTCTGCGTGCGTGCCGGTTATCGCGAGCATGAGCAGCCATGCTGCTGCGATAAGGCCGCTGTCTGTGCACTTTGCACAGGTGTTCGGACACCTATGGTGGTCCCCCAACCACGTGGAGGAACCAAACGGGGGGAATGCTTTCCTTGAGGAAAGGAAAGAATTACTTTCAATGTAAAGGGAAAAAATGCAAATATTTACAGACACCGGATGAGACTAATTATAACAACGAGTTTGCTGAAAACAGCCCAAAGATGATGGCCTCACCAGGCTGGTAGGAGCACTTTTTTTTTATAGAAAGTCAACAGTAAAGTGATCCCAATGTTTAATCAACACGATCCTTATCCATAGGTGGGTTCATGTGCCTTGTAGAACTGAACATGGCATCGCATGAGATTAAACAGCCAATGGGGATGGTTAGTTGTGTACTCTGGACCAATAGAATGTTTATTCTGTAACTTATGGCGAAGTCATTTATTGATTGGCATATATCGTCAATTTTGTGAGCGTTATCTTGTCTGTAAATCAGTATATTTTTGTCTCTTGTGCCGTTTTTCTCGGCATTAGGCAGCAGGTGTTAGCTTTGCGCTGCGTTTAGAAACGACAGCCCCAGGGGACGGCCCACCTGCTGCCCTGTGTAGTTAGTGTGCTCGGCGAGGTTTGGCTTCTCACTCACATCTGCATGCCTGCTCGTCTGAGAGAGGGTGTTTACCATGCTGGCTGAAAACGGGATTCTGCGAGAGCTTCACCAGTACGTGAAGCCATATGCATCATACAGCCCGTGAAAAAGCAGCCCCTGTCCAAAAATGGTAAATGTGCACTCCCCCCTTGCTTCACATAGATGGTTAGCTAGGTAGGTAGGTGGGGTTGGATGATATCACTTTGCAATATAATTGATTGCATGGTGCATATACTGACTGACATGAGTGAGTGAGTAATGTGTAAGTGAGGCTGTCTGGGTGCACGATATCACATTATTGCATGTGCAATAATCATCAGGGCTTTAGAAGGATAGGTGCAAACATTTGTCCAAACGCCAATGGACATTTACTTGTGACCATAACTTGGCAAACGGATTAGTAGTACGCCTAAAACAAGGAATGTAACGATGCACTCAATTCACAATATGATTTTCTCACAATTTTTTTTCAACAGAACGAGCTGCAGACAAATTTTATTAAATATTCTTTTTTCTTAACTGTGCAAAATGTGTCCTCTTATTAACAGTAAAACTGAAATTGAATAAAATACTGTTTTAAAAAAACAATCTGAAGATTTTTATTTATTATTTAACAGTAACTCTTTACATGAACTGTACCTTCATAATGCTTTTATATTGCATTCATAAAATGTTTAGTTTAGTACTCTGTCATAATGTATTCATTAAGTATTCAGAAATCATTCATAAACATCATGCAAGTATACCTTTACATCCTAACATCCCTTAACAGCTGTAATATACATTAATAACAATATAATAATAATAATATAATAATAATAATAACAACAACAACAACAACAACAACGAACATTATAGTTGTATAATCATGGAATGTTTGTTATTAATGTATATTAAAGCTGTTAAGGGATATTATGATGTTAGTGTACTTGCATGCTGCTTATGGATGTTCTATGAATGCATTATGAAGGTGCACTTAATGTGAAGTGTTACCAAATAAACTAAGGCTTGCGTGTGCAGCTTTTTACCGTGGTTTGCCCTTGTAATAATCGTTGCTCTGACGGTGGTGAATGGAGCTCACTGTGGTGGATGTGCTGAAGCATGTTTGTTGTGCTATTTGTGTTTATCAGTCTTTTACAATGTTTGCAGTTTTTGTCTTGTCTGTGCTTTTCTCACCGTTTTCGTTTGTGATTACCGGAAAGCTAAAATGCTGCCACGCCGCCGATTTAAGAACGGGGGTATGTCCTCAACTTCAGATTTGCTCACCTTCTTTGCGTTCGATCAAAACCAAAAACTAACGCACGACATCGACGTGTATAGGCAGTGACATCTGATGTCGTGAAATCTAATGTGATATTACCAGTTTTTCTGTTGAAGTACTCCCAAAGTAGTGATTA
This sequence comes from Pollimyrus isidori, assembly GCA_019775955.2. Taxonomy (NCBI): domain Eukaryota; kingdom Metazoa; phylum Chordata; class Actinopteri; order Osteoglossiformes; family Mormyridae; genus Pollimyrus; species Pollimyrus isidori. The sequence goes on along the minus strand of JABFDZ020000138.1, from coordinate 17,809,448 downwards.
TTGTGCATGTGCAATATAAGGGAGATGCGATATCATGCAGCCCTATCATGCAGGGATGGACAGACACATGCTCACCCCTCGCTGTCAGTCAGTCAGTGGAGAGATATTTGGGATGGAAGTGTACATGAAACGCTTGGGCTTGTTGGATTCTTCGCTACAAAATAAATCACTGGGCTTATTCCAGTGCGGGACATGGAATGCACGGAGACCAGCATGTTTTTGAGTTGTCATGCACACTGCCCACCCATGCACATCTCGTGTCCCCCAGCAGATTGCAAAGCTGAGGCAGCAGCTTCAGCGTGGCAAGCAGGCTGGCAGGCCGGGGAGGGAGAAGGAGTGGCTCTCGCCCCAGCACAGCGGGGTCCCGGGCCCCGGGAGCCCAGCTCAGGTGAGGCTCTGCCAACTGTCGCCAGCGCACACACACATACATATCTCCTTCTTTGGGGCTGCAGACATTAGCAGGTCACCCCCCCCAGTTAACGACAGCTGCTCTCTATTGCAAACGGGCCGCTTGCATTTAAGAACAGGAAGATGGGCCAGAGGAGGGGGGGTGAGTTTGCACATGGCCTGTTGTCTTCTGTGGCAGAATGAAGTGTGTGGTGGTGTAGAGGGTGACAGGAGCCATTTGCCATTAGTTGCTGGAGTTTCTAAGTATAAAAGTTAGTATTAAATAGAACTAATGTTAAAAATGAAGTACTTGTACTGTGCACCTTATAAAAGATTTAATCATCATTGTATCGTGGTTAGTGGGACCTTGTATTCTGGAAGTTACATTGCCATGCTATCTGTCGATGAATAGAATGCTCCTGTGTCCCCAGCCTGCATCGAAGTCGATCCCTGTGCCGCTGTACAGCTCCTTTGTGACAAAATCCTGCATCGTCCGAGTTCCCAACAGCGTCGAAGGCATAAGCCACGAACTGGAGAGGGTGTTCATCAATGACAGCGCGGACAAGGGGGAGCTGAAGGTGCGTCTACACCTGTGTCAGAATGGGGGGGGGATGTACGCTCTCTCTCGCTTTAAGTTATAGAAGCATGTCTCTGTTTCATTCAAAGACACTTCTACTTTCTTTAGTCCAAATTCAGTGGACTTGATTGTCCGTTGCGTAGCCACAGATTAGCACGGACCGTTGTAGTAATTTTTCCCTAGATTAGTTACCCTCGGATGGCCCCCTCAAATAGCAGAACTCTTGTGCTTCATGCACCCATTATTCCCACGTCGTCCCCAGGTCCTAGAGGTCCCAGACGGGCGGCGTGCCCCCTGCCCCCCCCAACAACGCAGCAGCAGCACGCGGAGCATCGACACCCAGACACCCTCCAGCCCTTCGCCCTGTCCCTCGCCCCCCAACCATCCAGGCTTCCAGGATGGGAGCCCCTGTTCAGCCGAGGACCTGCTGTACGAGCGGGACAAAGGTAGTGAGGTCATCCCTGGGGAGGTACCCGCAGAGCTCTTACTTTGTAGTCATGGTTATGGAAGCCATTTGGTCTCGGGTCCTAACAAGGGATCCATGATGGTGATGAAGTTGATGATCGGTCCTTAATCTAATGGCAATATTGGAGGAAAACTTGATTATGTGTATGGTAGTTGTGGGAATGGCTTTCACCAGCCATTTTCCGACTGTAGTTCCTTCAGTTTAACAGCTTTGACGTAAAAAAACAGAAAAGTTTCTCCTGGAAAAACACAGCAAAGCTCCGAATGGACTGAGAGTCAGCGGGCAGACGCTGAGCGACCCAGCCGGTCCGCGATCAGAGCGGCGCTTACGAAAGTGGAGATGGCATCCAGCCCTAGAGTTTCCATCTCTCTGACATTTCCCTCCGCAGACGGTGGGAGTGGTTCCCCTTTGCTCAAGTTCGCCTCGTCTCCCAAGCCAAACAACAGCTACATGTTCAAGAGGGAGCCCCCGGAGGGCTGTGAAAGGATCAAGGTGTTTGAGGAAATGGCGTAAGTAGCTCAGCATTATCGTATGCGACACATTTACACATGTAACCATGTACCTTTTACCGTAGTGTTTGTTTCACCTAGTGAAGTTAGGGTTTGACCATGAGAATCATCCCTGGTGATTTATGGCTGCTAATTCCCCTGCCTTATGTGATTCCTTGATGCTAGCTGATGGGCTGTTGACAATCTATAGTGGCCCTTAAGCACAAAAAAAACAATTTAAAAATGCATCCATGTTAGGACTGCTTATGCCAGTCATTGCTAGTGTATATAGAAAATCAAAAACAAAATTATATTCAGAAATGAAATCAGCAAAAAATAAAAATGTCACAACATAAAAACCATCAAAAACCTAAAATACCAAAAACGGAAAGAAAAAACATTTCAAAAAACATCTTGGAAGTTAACGGACTGCAAACATTTCAGGGAAGCCTTTACCATGGATGAAATCACTAATATAAAGAAGAAGCATTTCAACACTGTGTTGACAGCAAACACAGACTTTCCACGGTGAAGTAGGCAGGTGCAATGAGGACAGAAGTCCTCGCTATTGATCGAAGAAGCCAGGTGTCAAATGCTATTTTATGAAAACAGAAGAACATATGAGGATGATGCTGGTTTAACCAAATGCTTCTAAACTTTATGCCAGGTGGGCTGTTTCTCATCTGGGTTTCTATCTGATGCAGTATTTAAACACTCCACAGAAATAATTGAATCTGAAATAGGGATGAAACTGTTGCCTGTTGCCTCATATAAGCACTCTGTGTCCTGGTTGCGTTAATCGGGCAGATGTTTCACCCAACGTGAGAGAGTGAGGTCAGTCAGTCCCTGGAGCAATTAGCTTCCTCAAGGACTCAACAGTGAGGTCAGTGTGCTAGCCGTGGGACTTGAACCAGCAAAATTCATATTACAGGGATAGCATCCTAAACTGCTAAGCCTCACACCGGCCCCTCATAGAACCATACTTAGGTTAGGGTATGTGGGTGGGGCCTGGACCAAATCCCTGGCAGTATGGGTCTCAAGACTGGTACACTCTGATCAGGGTGGACCAGTGATTCAGAAGCTGGTCTGGCAAGTTCTAGTCAATCAGACAGTTCCTCTGTACTTCAAAGGAAAACCTATTTAACAGCCTTCCCTCCCCCAGTAAAATGCCCCTGCTTGCTGCGCCATTGTAGTCTTCCATAATGTGGCTCTTCTGACAGGAACATCTTCCCGCTTCCTACTCCCACCAAATAATGACACAGTGGGAATCTATTTTTGTTAGTGTTCCTGTCGTTTCCGTTTCAGAAAGAAAGTTTCTGTGCTTGCCGTCAGTGTTAAATAGTTCCATGAAATGTTTCGCTGGGGCCAGTGTTGCTTGAATACACTGACGGTGATTTTTAAAATTTTTTTCCCTTTTTAGTCAGTGTTCTCTGAAATGCATTTGTGGTTCATTCTGAATTGTCTTGTTTTGTTGCACCTCTGGACCATGATGCTAACACACTCACCAAGGAATGAAACCGGAGAGTACTCATATTAATACTGAAACCGGAGAGTACTCATATTTAATACTGAAACCGGAGAGTACTCATATTTAATACTGAAACCGGAGAGTACTCATATTTAATACTGAAACCGGAGAGTATTCATATTTAATACTGAAACCGGAGAGTACTCGTATTAAAACTTATCAAAGGTGTTTTGCGTCAATTCCAGCTACAGTGAGAATTAATAGTAATGTGAGGTTTCACTGGAATTCCTCCTGCTGCACCTAACCCAATCTGCTGGCTTTGATTGGTTTTCATTTCTGTCTATAATTACATATAGGTCTATTGATTTTGAATACTAATGTTATTTGTCTATAAATCAAACGGAGGCTGGGATTAAATTAACCTTCACAGGTCTTTCTTAGTCCTGTCATGTTTTGTTAGCTAACTTGAGTGACTGAACTACAGCAGCCTAGCCAAAGTGGGCTGTCATAAAAGGTGTGTCATGATGTTTTTGTCTGAATATTTGCCCCCCTCCCATCTTCCTCACACCAGGTCTCGCCAGTCAGGCTCCATTCCTCTCTTCTCATGCCCTGACAAAAACAAAGTGAACTTCACCCCAACTGGCTCTGCCTTCTGTCCCGTCAAGCTCCCAGCCTCCTCTCCTTCGAACCCTGGACGTGCGCTAGGCCCAAGTCATGACGCTGGATCTGGCTCTGCTTCGCCATACTCTATGCGCGTGGAGTCGCTCGCTCCATCTGTAATTCAGGTCTCTGCTAGCACCAGCACAGATGAGTCCCTTGAGGGCCCTGCAATGCCCCCCCCATGCCTCCAGGGGGGGTCAGCTGATCCTCACTCCTGGCCTCAAAGCTTTATCATTAGTTAGTCATTGGCAGAGCTGGTATCTGCTTCTCTCACCCACCCATAGCTGATGGCAAAGCCCCCCCCCCCCCTTCTGAAGTCGTCCCAGCTGTCCGATGATCCCCCACTTTCTGCATGGTGTAGCTACAATCTTTAGAACAAAAAAGGCTAGCATAATCTAGCACATTCATAAATGATGTTTTGGCAGGGATAGGAATAATCTCATGTTTACTCTGTAATAAGCAGATGCTTGCAACTATGAAAGTGGAATTAGCGCTTGTCGTTGAACAGTGTTAAAACAGAGTTATGGAATAGTGGGTGGGTGGGAGAGAGATAAGCACCTACAGCTAGAATATTTAATTTGGTACCTTGATGTCCTGTGTTGTTTCAATATTCACAGTATGAATAAGCTGTATATCTAAACAAAAAAATGCCTGTTAAAACTGAATATAAAACTATATTGCTGTATCATTTTCAAAAAAAAATCCACTGTTTACAGTGAATCCAGGTTATGTACGTAAACTTTCTATAATGCAAAAAAAAAAAAAGACAAAGAACAGAGACGTGAGGCCTCAGTGTTGCCCAGCGGCTGCTTCAGGGTTCTCACTCCTGTCTAAACTCAGGTGATTTGGAATGTATCCGTGCACGGATTGATCCCAGTCTGCAAAATTTGAGGCAGAGGAAAAAAAAAAAAAGCATCACTGTATTGCCTTTCCATTTTGTACATTGACCTTTTTCCTCATGACATTCCATGTTGTTGGACATTGTGCTTTCTGCTCTGGGATTTATCTCCTGGAATCTCAGCAACCAACAGCGCTGGGGAACAGCGTCAGTATCACGGTATCGTTATTATCCACTTGTCTGTGGGAGATCCTTAAAGGACAATACGGACCCTCCCCGCCTTGACTGATGAGGTGTCGCCAGGTTATAGCGGGATATTTTGGCGTGAGGCTGTTCCTGAGAGACACTCCTCGCATTCCTGCAAATAGAGTTCTTAGCCCAAACTGCAAATTAAAACATTCCGGGCTCTAAAGAGTGGTCTTTGTTACCTGCGCTATTGATGCGCTTGCACAATGGCACAGCGCACATCACCGTGAGATTATCAGTCACGCATGTGTTTTAATGACACCAAATGCATTCCATTTGCTGAATGGAATTAGTAGGATATCTGGAAAATGGTGACAGATTTGGTTGCCCGGACTCTAACAGCCACGTTCCCACTCACATTAGTGGTATGTGCACCTTCTGGGGTTCAGACCTAGTCATGGCCTTACAATAGATAGTTGATGCAATTTTATCTAGTCCCACTTTTATGTTTTTCAAATGGATAGCCACTGACTGAGTGTCTATTTAAAGGCAACTGTTTATTGTTATTCTTAATCTAAAATTTAAATATTTTCATGAAAAAATATGAAAGTCCTGGGCTTTTAATAATAAAAACTTACCATAAAGTAAAGCTCTTAAAAACATGTCAAACACCTTGCTGAAGGGGACAGATGTAAAGGGAAAAACAAACTGCATATTATTACCGTGGTCTGTCTTTACAGCCAGTGAAGAAGCTTCGATGCGAGACAAACTGGTTGTACATCCACAGACAAGAATGTTTAAAAAACAGAGGAAACCACACAAATAGCACAAATTTCTCTCATCCACAGTTACTTGAGGTTAGAACCTGCTATAGTCCCCCAGCCTAGTGTTTGCAGAGATGAATGTAGCAAGATATGGTAATGTATAAATAAAAGCTCAACTAGTTTGTAAAATGTTGACATAAGTTATTTTTCTTATTCTTCGTTTTTGTATATTCATCTAAGAAGCATAGTAAAGCACTTTCCTGCATAGTTCCTTGGTAACGATCAGGCACCACAATCAAAGCTGTTTTGCCAGTTGCCACACACATATTCAAAATTTGTTTTGTATTTTAATAGAGAGCTTTTGTGTCTTCAGTCAAATAAAGTTTCAACAAAACAAGAAACCGTGTGTCCCCTGTTTCCTTCTATGTTGCGGTCAAATAACTAGCAGTTATTGAATATTTAGAATTTTTTTTATCATCGTTGATTTCTCTGAAGCAGCACATTCAATAGTAATAAGACAGAAACAGTGGAACAAAAGAAAAAACTAAAGTCACGCTTTATTGATAATGGTTGCATTTGTTATGACCAAAAATAATATTGGTAACTTAAGTGTAGACAGGAGAAAAAGCCAGTACGGAATAACATTTTTATATTGGTAAAAATGCAACACATGGCTGGATTACAAAGAACACAATTCATAAATGAAGGATCAAAAAGCATTTGTATACTTATTATATGATAAGCTAAAACCATTTAAACAGGGATGCCAACTATCATTCATCTGGTGTGACATGCTTTTAGACTCACGCATGCAAGAAATGACAAATTTATATTATTCCATTATATATTTAATATTGGCTACATTGAAAGTGTTGGGGTGGTTGGCAAATGTTAATGACTATTTACAAAGTAATAAAACTTGCATGTAAATGCGTGTGTATGTGTGTGCAGATGTCTCAAATTAAAAATCTCATGCCAGCCAGCTGGCCGAAGTTGGCAACCCTGTTTAAAATTTGTATATATTTAATTTTTTTTACATTTTCCATGAATATGTTTTATTCTGCAAAGGTATTAGCTATTCAGAATAAGGAAAATAACATGCTCTACATTTATTTCAATGACCTTTCCCCAGCGGCCGTGGACGATGGACCATCATAATCTGTCCCATTTAAAAGTGAAAGTGAAATTATAGTGTAACTCGTTCATATTGACCAGGTGAAAAACAATTAGTCACAAAAACAATTATGTGACCTTGTATCATTAAAATTGTTGTGCTATTTTGTGTACTGGAGGTCCTTCAAACACGTTTAACATTAAAAATGCAAGGTGACACGTGCGTTACTGCTACAAGGTTGGGTGTGTATTGAGTCTACATCTTCTCCTGGTGTGTGGGATTCCTCCAGGTATGCCAGTTTCCTGACTGGGCTCTACAAACACAGTTAGACAAACTAGTGCCCTTAAATTGTCCTGGTGCCTGTGTAATTGTACACATGTATATGAGCTGTGATGGACTGGCATGCTGTCTGAGATGCAGCCTGGACTAGTGCCCCCTCAACGACCCTGATCAGGATTAGCAGTTACACAATGGATGGATTCAAATGTACATCAGCATACTACAGAAATAATTATGTTACACTGGAAGGATATATAGTACAGGGATGCTGATCTTTCTAGATTCTAGAAGACGAATGATCACCTCAAACTGGAATAAACATATCAGGAATCTGACATCAAATATTACTTTTTTTAACCAATGCAACCAATATTTAGTGATTAGTCAGATACACCGGGCATGCAAGTGCTGAAACTTATGACCTCAAATTGAAAGCCAAACTAAAATGACGCAGCGCGGAACAGTTCTGCATGACAAAACAACACACACTGCATATGAAGATACTTTCCAGTTGCTTTGGTATTGAGATGTAAGATCTACATCAAATTCGGTGAAAGTAAGAGGACTGGCTGTCTAATATAAGTGACATCTCAGCATAATCAATCACACCTGTCAGTACGTAATATTTATCAAGTTCAAACACAATTTGTCATTTAGCAATGCAGCATTTCATTGACCCCTTGCATTATTAGAATTTAGGATTTAAACCTGCGACACACCACAGCACACAGTGCACAACAATGAAATGTGTTCTCTGCATTTAACCCATATATGGCATAGCAAGGGGCAGCTAATTCAGAGCCCAGGGCTCACACTATCGATATCGACTAATCAATATCGCTATCACTGCGGTTTCATCCAACAACAATGTCCAATTCTTATTTCTGTTAGCAACTTATTAGTCACAGAAAGGAAAATCACAGGGGATTTCTGTTACACTAAGTGCCTAAGGAAGGAATCATGAGCTTTAAGAATTATAACAGTAATTATTCTTACCATTCAATTATTACTTGTCCAAGTTGCCGAAGCTGAAATAAGGAGATAATCATGGGGATTCTAGAAAAAGAATTAAAACTACTCATCCGTATGTATATATTTTTTTCATGGCAGCTACCTGGTAAAAACATGTGACCTATGAATCATCTCTGCCTAACAGACAGGTACCAGGCACACCTGCATAGGTGTAGACCTTTTACTAATATTGGGACAGGACTCTTAGATCTTTAAGGCAGTTGGTTAATTCTGACAGGAGACCAACACCTTTTATGTTAAATAGCGATGTTTCAAATTCATATAAAGTAAAAGTCAGTAAATGGCATACATTTGTAAAACAGTGCAGTATTCATGAGTTTCATACAATTAAAGGCAATATTATATTAGGAAAGCTTACAAACATCCTTTGGCTAACCAACTATATTCATCTTTTTCTGGCAGTAATAACGACACATATGCATATATGGAGTTTGTTATCGAAATTGTGTACAAACACATCTAAATCCATCGCACTGCAGCATTTAACGCAAAAGAGCCACGCGGCTTATGCATTCAGAAGCTCGTGCTCTTTGTCAGTTTTCCCGACCGCGTCTGGGTTCGCAAGAGGGTCCAGGTCGGCAAAAAGGCTGAACCATGTAGAGAGATCTTTAGAGGTCTCCAAGGTTCCTGTGGAATTCCGAACAGAGGAAAAAGTCCAATTAACGGTGATCTCGGACAAACTTGATTCAACTAATCTATGGATTTAACGGCGAGCGCATAACATTGATATCACGCTATATATTATGAAATATGACCACTTACCATTACATTATCAGAGTAACTGTTATATGGTCTTGTTACTGTGATCTGTTAATAAGGTTATCCACAATACCTGTCGGCCTGCTGGAGTTCTGACTGCCCTCATCTGACTGCTCATTTGGTGTTCTGGCAGATTGTGGAACATTCCGGGACCAGTCTGTAATTTAAGTTAATATTTAGACAGCTCTAAAGTGGCATTTATGTATTTCAAAAGCATTAAACTGAAAACGGAAAAAACGTTACATATATATCAATGCAAAGCCAGGTACAAAGGCAGCTACGTAAAAGAAACTGATGTCTGCGCAGTTTCAAAACGTTTCTTCTAGAAACTAGTAACAGCTGTGAAATAATGTCCAAATAAGGTAAATATTTAGGAAAGAGCTCAATCAAATATAATTGAGTGCCAGGTTTAAACCAGCAGTCACAGAAAGGTTTTCTGATGGGGCTGAGAGAAGTCGTTATATGGGGGAGAATTCAAATCTAAACAACAAATAAAAATTGGAAAGCCACTTCCAAATCAGTTTGGCAAATACATCCTGTTTGCTCAGAAATTCCTTCAGAAATCTTGTTCTTTGGGACTGTAATGGAATCCCTTTTTACTGGCATCCTCAAGGTCGTTTGGGAAGGTGAACAAGCAGACAAACCGTTTGGCTTAAACCATGTTATACCAGTTAACCTGTTACATCCTGTAGTCTGGACCCCTCCACTAATTTGTATTATACTCTGAAAATACGACAAAGTATGGCAAAGTAAAGAGCCTTATTCCCCAATCTTGTCCCCTCATCTGAAATATCCACACCCTCTCCATGCAGCTTACATTTTTATGGTGAAAGTATTAGATAGTATTATTAAAATATTAAGTGTTGCTGCCTGAAAACATTACAATTAAAAATTGTATTCTCTGAGTCTTTGTCGTACTTCAGGGGCATGGGGCCCTGGCACCAGCTGAAATCTGATTGGCCCCTGGAGTGCCCCCTTCCCTGTCGCTTTCCCGATTCAAAACATATCATTGGCCAATGATAAGCTTATGGCCCCTCTTATGCCACCCACCTTAAAAATGAATGTTCACAGAGCAGTCAGCTGGTGTGGTTCACAGTGCTTACAAATCAAGTACCATAAATAAGTAAAAAAAATAATAATAATAAATAACAATGATACTAACAAAAAAGCATTGAATAAAATTCTACATGGATGTAATGGAAAACATATGAAGAAACACACCAGCGAATGAGGACTGGAGGTTGTTCATGTTCTGGTCCAGCAGCTGTGAGGGGAGGAAGCAGGACGATGACTCCTCAGGCGGAGCCCCCGCCACTCCTGTCATACTGCTACTGCCCGTGGGCTCCTCCTCGCCAAACACCTCCTGCCACTCCTTAGAGAAGTCGCCCTCGTCCAGCGTGGAGCTGGTAAGGATCTCGTTAAGGAGCGCCATCTTGTCCCTTTGACCAACCTCTGCCTCCAGGTAGTCTGATAACAGGTCTTTTGTCCCTAGAGAAGACAATGTGGTGCGTGCGTCAGGCCAGTCGAGGTTCCTCAGCAATATTTATGTGTTGGACCCTTGAGCAAGGCCCTTAACCCCCCCCAGGCTTCCGGATAAATGACCCCGTGCTCGGAGCCCAGGCTTTGCTATGATTTGTTTATAAAGCTCTGGAAAAAATTAAAAAGTCACTCAATTTTTATTTATTTATTTTTTTTTAATCAGCATTTTTAAATCCTGGTTTAATCCTGGTTCTGCTGGCAGAGGCTACGCAGGCTGCTTCCAGGCTCAACGCTTCTAAGACAGCAGCACACAAGAAGCAGGTGAAGCAGGAGACACCGGGAACGACCAGAAACCAACCAGGTAATGGGCAGGAGCAACTTTGTAATGCTAGACACTAAGACCCACAAAGCAAGGAAGAAGTTCATCAGTGAGCAGCAAAACATTTTCAGACTTTACACAGAAGCACACCCGCAAATTGAGAAATACATAAAACAAAAAATTTACCAGTGCTCACTAATTTTTTCCAGAGATATGTGTGTGTGTGTGTGTGTGAAAAAGAAACATCGTCATGCATCTCTAGTCATACTTGTGCAAATAGCAAATAAAGCTTCATAAAATTTTTCATTTGCTTTTAAAACTATGGAGTACAGAGCTGAAAATTAGTGCATTGTACATAATCATTGACTGGAAATAACTAGACAATAACTTAATAGTAAACCTGTAGACCGCAAACTCTATTCAACCGGATATGATGCCTTGATTTTTTTCCAAACAGAGATAGTACTTTTAGTGAATCAAATAGTCATTATTATGCATCGAGTGAATATATTTACACCTTTGTATTTCTATAGCATAGAATTTTAACAGTCACATTTCACAGATTGAAGGCTGCATTTACTTGAATGGAATATCCAGTAATCTTCAGAAACAGACAGTGCAACATGTCTTCATGCCTTTGAAAGATTTGCTATGATTAGCTCAATTCATGTAACCCATGCCTGTCTTTAATTAGGCAGCAATTAATGGAAACAATAAGGCATCAAAAACGGGGAGGCTTAATTTAATCTGGTTGCCATGGTGCAGCCACACTGGCCTGAAAAGCAGTGATTCAAACTTAACAATGCAACAGTAACGTAAAACACCCTGCTGTTCCGAAGACAGATGGTGCGTTTATGGGCAGAGGAGCTGACGCAATGCCACACATTGACATGATCCGTAAATCTCTTTACACGCCGTATAAGACGTGAAAACAGGAAGCGCTAACTCATAACAGCATTAGCAGAATCAGTCACACTGAAGGCAAATGCCGCTCAGCAGTGTCTGATGTGGTGCTCTGTTCTACACAGCTTTCCTGTTATTCATCCACCTCCGATTTCAGATATAAAATCAAAGCACAGAGGCGCCCAGTACAGACTGTTGTCACCTGCGTTTTGCTTCTGACTTGCGTTTACATCTTCGAAAAAATTCTGCTCCAAGCTATCCTCAGCATCAACTTCACCTGGATTAATAAAAAAGAAAAGGTATTTCATACACACATGCTCTTTACTCCTGAAAAATAAACCAACAAAAACCAAAAAGACGGGACCCACACTGCTAAATCTCTGAGAATTAAAGTTCATGCAAGCAAAGACTTATTTACAGCAAAACAGCCACATGAAATATAGTCATGATATAACAGCAAATGTAGCAAAATTTATAGTACCGGCTTGATCTGACCCCTTATTGTGATTTTCATCATCTATCGAAACAAGTCTGTAGAAAAAAAAGGAACGTATTTTAGTTCATAATGGTGAAAATTTATGGATTACATTGGTTGTAAAAAACCTAATAAAAACTAAGTTTTTAATCTCAGCATATTTGGTATAAACGCAAAGGGATAGCATAAACTCAATTATACATTACATACATGTGAAATCTGCGTTTATATGGTCAAAATGGTACTTTTATTATGTGTTTCAGTAAGTGGGTTTCTATTTAATTCTGCGTTCATTTAGAATCTTGATTGAATTACACATTGAAAATTAAATTACTAAATGTTATGACAGGGGAGCACACAAATATTTGAACTTACTCCTCTTTCAGATCTGATGGTTTTTCCTCCTCTTCCGGCTTTCCCTTCATTTTTTTCTTTCCCTTTTTCCTTGCTTCCTGATCCAGGAGTTTGTTTATGGGGTCCTGTAATGTCTGCAGAACAACAGCAAAGAGCCTGATATTTTATGAATTATACATATGTGCCATTTGGTCTCTCCACTCCTTTTTACATTTGTCTTTCATTCTAACCTAAAAATTAGGATTTCAAAGTAGTCAAGTCTAATGAGGAGAGTTAAGAAAATAACTGTCTTTAACTCTGTAAATAAACTGAACTAGCTACATTAATACATTATCAGTAATTATACATTAGTATTACTAAGTACAGTGAAGTACATCATGCAGCTCAGGTAAAACAGCAGTCATATTACAAGTGCAATTTGGTCACATGCTGATTTGGTAAAAAGTTAGATAAGCTTGCATTAATAAGTAATAACACGTGTCTGATTTTCCATGGTCAAAGAGCCAAATTCAGACAATGAGTTAAAATTACTGGAGACTGACAAATTCTCGGAATATAATCAGACTGGCTTGAACAAATCACAAATAAACAAGATAGGCAGGACGTTTAAACTGATAATTTCTGCTCATTGTAGCTGAAGTTTGTCTGAGACCTAAGTAGTTATGGCTTTAAGGAATGTATAAAGATGTTAAGCTGACAGTCTAGGAAGAACCTTGAGTATCAGAGGGGATCTTTAGGCATCATCAACCGTGATCATAGAGAGCCTGGGGATGAGCTGAAGAGCAAGGAAGGAGAAGAGAGAAGTGGTTCCAAAACAGAGCCTTGGGGTACCCCAAAGACCCCACCAACGGACTTGGAAAATGAAACCATGGTAATAAGAGGATAATACAAAACACACAGATTTCCAAATAAACGCGAGATATCAAAGCAAATTTCAGATCAATAACTCCAGTTAGATAAATAAGCAAACAAACAAAATATTCTGAAGTGGAAAAAAGAGAAATGTATAATTTCTGAGCTGATGGAGCAAGTGTAATGTTTCAGGGCTCTTGGAGGTGAAAGATAAAATAAAACACTATTTCTCTGCCATGTAACTCTTCAGTTCAGCTGTCCACACCTGCATTAGATCAGCAAGCACTTCATTCAGAATGAAGAACCCATTTGATCATTTATATTCAGAATCAAATAGTCCTAACTGGTCCAGTGAGAGATCAGATGCAAGTTCACATTAAACAACTGCGATAGTTTCTTGCGCTGCTGTTGTCCTGTATAGCACTGTTGTTTGTTCGAGGCGGGGGGGGGGGGGGGGGGGGGGGCGGGGGGGGGGGGGGGGGGGGGGGGGGGGCCGGGGCGCGCGGCTCGGGGGGGGGGGGTGGGGGGG
>JABFDZ020000138.1:17756826-17771366 GCA_019775955.2 Pollimyrus isidori | reverse complement strand
CTCCATTACAGAACTGGCCACTTTCTTAAAAGAGTTAGCCTCAGACAAAGAGCGATACAACTCATACTTCCGTTGGCATAGTGATTATGATGTTAAAACATTTCATAGCTGGTCAGAGCAATTTTGCAAAATTTGTGAAATATATGAGCTCCTGCCACCCACAAAGACCCATGATGACCTGGATTCCTGGTCTAGGCATGAACCATGAACTTAATTCAGGACAGCAAGCTGGAGACCTGGGCTGAATGCCTACAGCCATGAGAAAAAAAACTAAATATACTGTATTGTATGTGGTTTATTTTTTTATTAAATATATATAATAATTAAGCCTTTATTAATAAATCATTATGACTAATGCATTACAGAATTTTACAGACAATTTGTTAGTAGACATCTGACAGATGTTTATAATACTGTTAATGTTAATATTATAGCTGTTTTTTCTACCTGATTAATGTTGCTGTGATTTGCTTTTTCATAGACTATTTTTGTACATATTGAATTAGTCCAATTTCTAAATTTCCATCAATTGCAATGAGTTCAAAAACTGAAACTTCTAACTTTTCCATTATTTAAAGACAGTAGAAAATGAAAAATGTTGAACAAACACAAAGTTAGAACCTTTCTGTTATGGTATTTTATGAACATTTCAACACAGTGGAGATATTTGACTTCATCTGATGGAACTTAAGAAGCTTTACTGAGGAGATGATGCACTTTGGTGTCCCTGTGTGCCAAACCCATCCAAAACAAACCCAGAATTGTCATGACCTGCGCGTACAATCCTTGTGTGTGCCATGCTCCCTGATCCTTGTGTATGCCACACCCCCTGATCCTCATTTGAGCCACACCCCCTGATCTGTAGTACCATGTGTGTTCCCCTGATTGTGCCCAACTGTTTTCCATCAGTCTGATATGTTCTGGTATTTAGTCCATGTCTGAGTCTGTTTTCCCCAGATCCGTCTTTAATGTTACTTTGTCGCTGCCTTGTACTTCCCTGGTTTCCCCGTAAATAAACCCTTGTACCCTGGATCTTCGCCTGCCTGCCTTGTCTTTACCCGCTTTCTGCCTGCCCGCCGTGCAGCAGTCGTAACAGAATGATGGATCTCCCTCAAGATGCACCGTGGCAGACCAAGGACCAGCACCTTGGTCTGCTGCAAGAAGTATTTTACTGGCTCAACCAGCCTGCGGTCTGGGAGGACCCCACAGCGTTTAGCCAGCTGGAGTGCGACCCTCCGCAGTGGGATGTCCCTATTTGGAAGGACGGACACATTTTGTCTGTAAAAATCTCTGGAAGCTCCAGCTGGTCATGCAACCTGCCTACCTGAAGTTTCTTAGGTGCTTCCAGCTTTGCCGCCCCAAAAGAACCAGAGGAAAAAGAAGAAGCGGAAACAGAGAAGAAGAGTTCACCATCTTTCTGGCGTCCATCGTCGGTCCATCGGACGCCCTCTCGATCCGACACCCAATAGTGTTCCCCCTGGATGTTGCCACAGCTGCTTCGTGGACTCAGGTACCCAAAGCCCGCATTATGCCCACTGAACTGCCACCACTGGCAGCATACCCCTTCAGGGAAGCATGCCTGGATTTTAAAGGGGCCAGGTCAGTTTGGAATGACATTCCATGGGTTTCACAGGGGTTTAAAGGGCAACACCTGCTGCCATGATGCAACCCCTGGGTCTCTTTTGCAGTTCCTGTCCCGGCCATCGATGTTCAGACCTCTGCAGGGCCTCACTGGCCCGTACCTGATGTTTCTGACCTACCCACGCAAGATGTTCCTGACCTGCTTCACGTACAGTACCTGTTCTGCTTGTCCCACCGGCGCCTGACATGTCTGTCCCGTTGGTGCCTGATGTGCCTGTCCCACCTGTGGTTCTTGTGCCTGACCCACTTGTCCCGCCTGTGGTTCTTGTGCCTGACCCACTTGTCCCGCCTGTGCTTCTTGTGCCTGACCCACTTGTCCCGCCTGTGCTTCTTGTGCATGACCCGCTTGTCCCGGTGGCTACCGCACCGCCCAGTGGCCCGAGTTGTCAGATTGTGCAGCGCCCCCTGCTGGTCCTGAGTTGGTGGTTCCTGCAGTGTCGCCGCTCTCTGAGGTTTCTGCAGGGACATGAAACCAGAGTCACTGCCCTCTAAGAATCCTGCTCTGTCCATCTCAGCTCTGCCTGCTGCTGCGCCTCAGGCCCCTGCTGCAGTCCCGACTCCTGCTGCACCTGAGGCTGCGGCCATGCCCGAGGCCCTGGCGCTGCCTGCAGCTCTGCCCGAGGCTCCGCCCATGCCTGGCGCTCCAGCTTTAGCTCCACCCGAGATCTCGGCTCCGCCTCCTTTGATGGAGGGAGAAGAGGACCTAGAATGGGACCCCTCAGGGATCTCCTTGATGGCCCCAAGGGGTCCCTCCAAGGAACTGACTCCTCTGCCCTCACCTCAGCGCTGTCAATCCCGGCTAGAACCCCGCCTATCCGTGTCCCAGAAAGAGAGAGGACATAGGCACCCCCCCTACCCCCTGCTTACCTGTGGCTCCCTGGGATCCTGCTCGGCTGTCACCTGTGGGTTCCCCTGCTCTGACTCTTCATCTTTTTTAGTTGTACAATGTTAGGAATCCTCAAGAATATTTTACCTTCGTCACGAACACTGCAGTTGTTGCAGCTGACAATAGCACACTGGGCCATAAAAAATGCAATAAAACAGCACAGACCATACACACAGAGTATTATTCACCAGACATGGACTCTGCTTAGTGTAGATGTGAATCTTTAGTAAACTAGCTTCAGATGATTCTACGACTGATTCATATATATAACACAGAACCCAAGGAGGGGGACAATAATGCGATAACATCAGGGAACAAACCAACAGGAGGACCACCAATACGAGGAGGAACAAAGGGACCAGGTGGGAACAAAGGCAAAGAGGGACGAGGAGCAAACACAGGGAGCAAGGAGGCAAAGGGTGGGGGAAAACGAGAAGCCAAACTGGAGGAAGCGAGGAGGGAACCGAAGGCACCACCACAGCCAGCAAAGGTACAGGCGACCAACAAGTTGGAGCTGGGGGTCCCACAGATGACCAACGAGGTGTTGGAGGTGGGAAAACAGACATCCAACAAGGCACTGCAGGTACCTGAAGGCAACCGCCCAGCCGAAGCCAGGGAGACCACAGGTGACCGTTGAGCAGGAGCTGGAAGGCGACCGCCAAGCCAAAGCTTATCAATGTCATCAGTGTCTTTGAAGAAAACTGTTATGTCCAACATTTAAGTGAACATTGAACTTTCCATACACATCACCTGGCATGGGTGCAATTTAGACCATTTTTGTGGTGAGTTGAGGCTTTTCGTGTACAGTTCAGAACAAAACGTACACGTTGTTTCCACAGGATACAGGTGTAGAATACTCAAGTAGGGATTCTGGCTTATTTACTGCTTCTCAGAGGAAGGTGGCTAATTTCTTCTCATCAAAGAGATATTGCATAATGGACTGTCTGCAATTGAATGAACAGGCCATTGTTCTTCCGTTGCGGTGTGTGTGCACATGCACACTGGTGTCCTCTTTCAGGCGTGTTGAGCGGACCTCCTCCTTCCGCTGCTTGTGGAGTTCTAATGTCAGCTGGGCCTCCTGAGTGAGGCAAGCCCACTCACACCCAGCATTGCGGCTTCAGCTTCCTGCAACTCCTCTGGAGCAGCCAGGTTCTCGAGCCGCCTCACGCCTCCTCCCAGCCGAGCGATGCGTCTCATTGCCCCATACTGCTGCCTCTGCTGCCTTGGGCAGACAGACTGCATTTCTTATTGTGTAACAGAGTATGATTGTGTATGTGACAAATAAACACCTGAAACTTCTATGGAGCCTGGTTGTATCTTAATATAAATCATCTGGTCCTACCTTTAACTGGCTGTCAAGTCAGTGTTTTTAAAAGATTTATTCCTCAATATTATTCCTACTGGTGTCTGGTGATGTCATGGCATGCTGTTGCCTCACAGCTTTAGAATTGAGTTTTCGAACCCTGGACCTGCGTGTGAGACTGCATGTTTGTATGCATTACTTCCAGGTTTTCCGCTTTCCCCCTACTGTCCAAAGATTAGCTAGGTGAGCTGGCACCTCTATACTGTCCTTAGTGTCTGATTGTGTGCATGTGTGTGCCCTGTGATGGACTGCTGTCCCATCCAGGTTGTCTTCTGCCTTGTGACCTTGCTGTCTGGAATAGAATCCAGCCCTGTCACATCCCTGTACTGGATAAGTAGTTGGAATAAAGATGGTTTGGAAAAAATGCTGTGCAGATGGATTATAGCCAACAGAGGGCAGTGCAGCATTGGATAATGTAGCTAACATTGCATCATCTATGATTTTTGTCTTCTGGGAAGCCATGGTTCTTTCGTAAAGGGAAAGTAACCATTAATAACAGTTTGACTCTGTTTCAAATCAGGCTGAATGGATTTGTGTCAAATTCCATTTTCATATGTAATCTAATTTTCCAACGTAATCCTGAAATAATGACAACTGTGACAAGAGTAACAAGATTACTTATTATGAGAATATTTTTCCTTATTTTACCATTGATTTTATTTAAACATTTGTAATGAAAAACGTCTTATAATCTTTTATTTTCCTGAAAAGAAATAGAAAACACAAATTTTAGGCAAACATTTGTTACATTACGTTTTGTTAAATAATGCTCCAGGTCTTTGTAAAGGAGCAGCCATGATTACAGACACTTATAGTATTGACAAACATTTCTGCAGTATTAATGAAATATGCAAAGATCTCACAGCGGAACCTACATGCACATTAAGTTAAATTTAACATTGTCTTGTCTTAATGAACAGGTTGCAATGCAAGTTGCATCAGTGCAGCCAGGGGCAAACTTTGAATTTCTGATCAAACGTCATCTTGGGCCCCCCTCCCTAAATGTAATTTTATATATTGAAAAGCCCCTGTTAAGCACCAGGCCCCCAGAATCGGCCAGAGTATCCCAGCTCCTCCAGCGTCCCTGATTGGACCCGACCAGCAGCTTTAAATGTCCTGATGTCTCTCTTGTAACTTTGAGCACCTGCTTCTCAAAAACGACCAGTACAGTGGGTATTACACGGATCAACAATGCAGATAAATAATTATTTAATTATTTAGATTTAATCGACCTGCTATATGGGGGGGGGGGGGTTCTAGCTTTTGAAAAGGTCAGGGTCTAAGTTAAGTTTGCCTGGGGCTTCACTTTTTGTTTTAATTGGCATTGGGGCCAAAATATTCAGCTAAGCTTAAAATACTCGGGGCTAGACTTAAAATACTCAGGGCTAGGCTTAAAATACTCGGGAGCTAATGATGCTCATGCTATATAACTGTAATTACATTTTTTTTTGCAGATGATCCAGTTTCGAATTCATTCTTACATATCCTTTTTTATAAAAAAATTCATTGCTCATATAAAGTTTCTCCAGTCATAACTCCTTGCAAAGGAGATTTTTTTTCCTGCTTATATTAATATCTAGGCTACCCATATTTCAATCTGCTTTGCAGGTAAGGAGGTGTGGGGGCGGGGCTGCTATAGGATAAATAACTACGTAACCCTATGTAATCTGGGGAAGCACATCAGTGATTTGTGAGAAAACTGGGCAGTTCCCTTGATACTGGGTTTCCAGTGTGCAGACTGCAGGAAGGACAGAGCGCAAATGTTTGTGACGCCTTCTCTGGGGTGATGGAGGCCTTTACAGTCAGCACGTCGCAGTGCCAGATCCTTCGCTGATGGGCTATTCACGCCCCCCTTTGAAACAAACGTCCACAAAATAACAGTATGACAAAATAATAAATTGCCTATTGTTTTACGCTTCCCCTCGTCCATGATAGGTAATTAATTTATGGTAATGCAGCTTTATCAGATGCGATCCAGACGTAACCGTGACAGTATTTTCGCACAGAGGAGAATACCGTGAGCCTGCTAGGCCTATTTAAAACCAAGACGCCAGTCTGTTTGTAGGGTGTGACAGAAACCCAAAGCCCATAACGAATGGTTAGGGTCAGTCCTGCATGACAGTAGACAGGAATGCCGGGGGAAGACGTCATCGTTAGTCTGTGCCTAAGCCCTCCGTGGTTTTCTGCATTTCTGGGTGCAGCTCTGAGACTGCCCTGTCTTTCTCAAGACTCCATATTTATTATTATTCATAAAGAAAATAATAGCCGCACGCTGATTCTTTAAGGTTTGGCTATATAACGAATCATTGCTGAAAAGAAAAAATTCAAATAAAACACATACAATTTAATACAATATTATATTTCAGCGGTCTAATCAAAAGTTATTGCAGTTATATTGTGTTTGCTTAACGTTCAGATGAATTACAGCTTATCTAAAATGGAAACAGTAATATATCACGATCACCATGATGGGCTGGGAGGGTAACAGAGAGTTCTTGCTTCCCAGTTTTCAGCTGCCAGCTGAACATACAATCTGATTTGGTATGCTTCCAACTTAATTATTTATGTTTTTAGGATTGTTCTTGGAACATTACAGTTTATGTTGCCCTCCAATAAATTAGATGAGTTTTGCATGCATTTAGGGATGTTCTGTTAAGCCAACAGCAATTGTCCCAGATGCCAACCCTGTATGTTGAAGAGAGTTATTTGGCAATGTTTCCCTTGCCTGTTTGAAACCTTCTGACAAATAGTTTGGGCAGCAGCAGCTCTATGAGAAATTTTCCCAAAAACACAAGCTTCCTGATTCCCACCGTTTCTCCTGTTCGTAAAGTGCCAGATCTTGGTCAGATGGTGGAACAATGACTGATCTAGCATGTTGAAATGTCAGCCATGAGAAGTTCTTATGTGGATATTTAACAAACGCGACTAGCGTCCATGTCCAACCATCTTCCAACTGCTTACTGCATGTATACTGAGCAGGGTCCCGCTGGGAGGGGGGCAGAGTATAGAGTATAAAAGTCTTGCTATTCTTGCCATACATTTGATGGTAGACTATACAAGACAGCTCAACATGCCCAGAGTTATTTAATGTGTATTTAGAGTTAAATTATTTAGGGAACATTATAATTGTGATTGTCAAAGTTTTGATGATCACTACTAAAAAAGAATGCGAAAGACAAGGCCAAAGATTTGTTTTAATGAGGATCAAATGTTCAAAATACCTACAGCAGTGCAATGGCCCTTTTCTCTCCAGAATTAGAAGTTACGTACATTGTGTTACTGCTGCTGGTCCTGGATTGGTACTGACTTGTAATGTGTGACTGTATCAGAGTTTCGATTGGTGCTGCATCTGTCTGGCCCTGCAGGGTGACCTGTCACATCTTCACTAATTGGGTGATGAATCGGAGCATCTCCGTGCTTTACAGCCAATGGAAGGAGAGCGTCAGCCCCGGGAATAAGCTGCTCATAAACAAGCACTTCAGTGACAGGGCAATTTGGTGAGGCGTGCGACTGCAATTACCTTCAGTGCTGAAACTGTAGGCGAGCCTTTGAATATATACACTTTGGAAAATGCTCCCATGCGCCAAGCCTTCTATTTAAGTCAGGGAACATTTCATGCTCAAGTTATTGCTGTTTCTCCATTCAGTTTAATGGTCCATTTTTTTCACTTTGTGCCAGGCTTTTTCTTCTCTGCCTTATACTTCCTGTATATATTTACGCATTTTTGTGCTTAATGCTGATTCTTTTATTCTTTTGCTTGCTCATCTGTTTTTCCATCCTAATTTTCAATCTAGACTGACCTCTAGTGTAAAAACAATAATAATATTTACCCTGCCTTGTTCCATATGCTGATGACTACTACTCTTACTACTACTACTGTACTGTATTCCTACTACTACTACTACTCCTCTTACTACTGCTACCCACGACTGCTACTACTATCACTAAAAAGAACGACATTATTATTATGATTATTATTACATTTAACAGAGGTTTTTGTCCAAAACAACGTACAAGTGAGACAAACAGCACATTACAAACATAATACTGTCAAGGAGTCAACTTATGCATAAGTGCAGCTAGACTGAGGTTCCAGTGAATGTCCAGTTACTAGTGTAAGCAGGACTGGAGCAGGAGCTATGCAACGGGTAGTAGTAGTAGTAGTAATAATAATAATAATAATAATAATAATAATAATAATAATAATAACCAACTGTGTTTGAGCTTATTGTTTTTTCATCAAACATTCATCTTGCTAGAAATCTGGTATTGTCCAGATGATTCAGCTGTACTGGCTCCAAAGAAATACATAATCTGAAGGACCATTTAAATATAGTGAGTTAAAATGATCTGAGAGCCTGGTTACTTTACGGGCTCAGGTCCTTGAGTCACCTGTGAGCAACACCACCACCACTGGGCGGCAGAACACACTTCACCAAGGATGGCATACTGTAATTAATCAGGGTCTCCAGGATAATTGGTGTGACGTGGCTCTGTGCGCCCATCAGGCCCCTACAAGGTGAGGTGCTCATGCTGGCTCTGGGGTCATGCTGCTGCCCCGATCCACAGGGCTCTGTGGCATGGCAGCCATTCAGTCATGGCCCAAAGAGACTAGAGCTGCGTTCTGGTAGGTTCCAGACCTGTGTTCTGGTTGGTTCCAGACCTGTGTTCTGATGTCTGTCTAGGAAAGCAGGAAGCAGTAGTGAACAGGAAAATTCTGTGGAGTGGTGGTGGGGGGCAGGGGGTTGTTGTAAGTCTGCTATCTACCTCAGGAGAGCGAGTCAGATGGTTCCAGGTATCTAAATTGATTGTTTCCACCTGCATCTGTCTCTCCTGGTGTTTTGTCCCCAGCTCCCTAAACTGAAGTACAGAGCTATTAGCTCCCATGCCACTGAAACCTGCTGTGTATTTGGTCGACTCCCCTATAAAAATGATACAAATTGTCACTTTATTGCCATTTGCACTATAATTGCCACTGTTATCAATTCTTACTTACTAACCCCTACACATCATTTATGTGCCCTGCTGTTTCCATGAAAGCCCATTCAAAAACATTCCAATGCTGTTCACTTTATCATTGTGTGGCAATGTATTACCCCACTGCACTCTTCCTGTCCATCAACATACTTTGTGTATTCTTGAAGATGCACCATGGTCTGGGAAAGGTTCATTAAATGACTATATGCTGTGTACTGAATATGGCTGGTGTGACAATAAAGTTTACTTGCCCCAGTTTACTTGATTTGATAACATTTTTTCTTCCATGTTATAACAGCCAGATCAGTTCGGTAATAATAAAACAAGCAGCACAGTAGTCGATAGCTAACAAAGTGTAATAACGGAGCCTAGCCAAAGTGACCCGTCACTCCGCTGTGCACTTGAAATAGATCCGAACAGCAAGCGTCTGCTAGGTAATTGTGAAAAAAGTCGGGCTGTCGGACCGCTGTGAACACCGCCAGGAAAGCCCAGGTCTTCACACGTCTCCACCGACACCGTCGCTTGGCACCTCTCAGCACAGTGAGGAGGGGCCATATGCCTGACGTTAGCGCAGTGCTACCGCCCCAGACGGTGCGCTCTGATGGCCCCTGAGCCGGGGAGCGCCGACCCCCCTTCTCTTCAGGTACCAATCAGCCGGCGTATTTTTAGCAACTCCGAGCGCAGCAGAGTTTGTGACGGCAGATGGTCTTTAAGCGGGAGCCGAGTGCAATTTACAGTAAACAAATTTTTTATCCTTGGCAGGTCATGGGGAGAGTTAAAACGCTCGGCGATTTGATAAGGGGCGTTCATGAAAATACTGACAGGAGCCAGTAATGATGGTGAGAAATTTCAGAGCATCCTCTGCTGGGAGCGAGCGAGCGAGCGAGCGGCTTAGCGGGCATACACTGCAATGCTGTAAAATAAAGTAACGCGCTGCATCATGTTAAAAAGGAAGGGTATCGATTTTCAGTTCTGAGTACCTATTTTGAATGCGTGGTGAATAAAATCTTATCTAGAACCACCCATTAAATGATGTGCGTGGATTAATTTGCCTCATCATCCAAAAGAAGTGCTTGTCGCAAAGGCTATACTTTGCCTCCTCATAGTTACCTGATGAGTTTTCCTGGCTGTAGACATACCTGTATACATACTTATCCCTGCCTGATAAATGATCAAGGAGAAGTGAGGCGGACCTTGCGGCTTCCCATGTACTTGCATTTTTTAGCAGGTGGGTTGCGATGTGATTCCCCTACGAGGAGCCTCTCGGGGCCAGAGGGGCCACCGTCCAGCCAGGCAGATTAGCGTCTGCAGGCGAGCTCACTGCTGTTTGATCTAGTACTGATTCGGATTCATGTGGTGAGCCGGTCTGTCGAGCAATCGTTCCCTGTGTCCCGGAGACCTCTCCCCACTGACACGTAAAAGTCGACCTGTCCTTGACTGCGACCTGATGGCTTTTGTGGATGCCGCCGTATGGATTTACTTGACCCCAGGATCTCCTAATTAATTCTTTTCACTCTCGGTGTCTCATATTTCAAGGTGCCCTGTTCTGGTTTCGAAGGCACCACCGTTTAATTCTACGTCATTGCCTTGTATCTGCAGCTATTTACCTCACATTTAAGCTGGGGTTACCAAATCTCACGCTTATCTGGCGTGATACTCACGCTTTCAGACTGTCATGCCCATGCAAGAAATATTCGACACATCTATATTATTCCATTATTATTAAGACAAAATTAGCCAAAGCAAATGCATTACCATACAACTGAAAAGACAGTGGGGGGGGCGGGGGGGGGGGTTGCAACTCGCAAACACAAGAAAACAAAACCACTTTTTCCAGTAAGATTGTTTGGAAAGTCTGCCCTTCTAAACATGTGGCATTTTAAATGATAACGAGGAAATGCTTGTGTGACTATAGACTCTGTGTGGGAATTATGGGTATTTTTCAGGCTCACATGCTTCACTGATTGTCATAAGCAACAATCTGCTGTGAGTTCATTTTATGTATGAGTTTACGCTGAGCTTCATGAACAGGAATGTAAATGCAGAACATGATTGCAAAAGCATGAATAGTTTATATTTCAATCATGACATTAACATGTCCATTGAGAGGCAGTGATCTATAGTCAAACCACAAAGAATTAAAAATATAAAGGTTAAGTTGAAATAAATATGACAATCATTAAATAGCCTCATCTACTGAAAGTATTGATTCTGTGCCGCATACTGATAAGTTGGTTTTGTAATGGAACTGATGTTTATGTGCCACTGAAAATTCTAGATTGTTACTGATTCGTGTGAATTTAAAATATGTAAAGCTTTAAGAATAACTCTGTTGTAGCAATGCAAGCTAGTACTGCACAATCAATTAAACCAACCATCCATCCATTCATCCACGTACATCATTAGGTCCAATTACTCAATGTCAGTTTTCCTTAAGAAGAAAAAAAAAACAACGGCAAGCCCCAGGTAAACTTGACTTAGCCCCTGATGTTTTCAATAGCTAGAAACTCCCCTGCGTCCATCCATCCATCTATCCATCCATGCAGAGGGCACAAGGCTGAGGCCACCCTGGCTGGGATGCCAGTCCATTGTAGGGCACATATGTGAACAAATAATGAGAAGAGAGGCTAGAGATCCTAGGCCCCTGGAAGAAAATCCACCCAGGGTGAAATATAATCTCTACTCTTACGTTCCAGGGTCCCTGAATCATTCAGGGTTTCCACACCATTTCCACCCCCTGCACACAACTTTATGGGAGAAGATGGTGGAGCAGGAGGTAGTGTTATCGTTTGGCATCTAGAGGGTTGCAGGTTCCAGACCTAGTTCTTCCATCAAAGTGTCCTTGAGCAAGACACTGAACCCCAAATTGCTCCCAGTGTGCCGGCTGGCATCTTGCACGGCAGCCTCCGCCACTGGTGTGTGATTGTGTGTGTATGGATGGTTCAATGTGAGGCATGTACTGTAAAATGCTTTGAGTACTCGTAGGAGTAGAAAAGCACTAGATAAATGCAGTCCATTTACACTACAGGCAAAAGAAAGTCCATTTAGCCTAACTACATGCTTTTGGACTGGCTAGAGCTAGATCTTCCTGCAGCAACCACAGGGAGAACGTATAAGCTCAACACACAAACAATAAAATTAATTAATTAATTAATTAATTAATTAAACAAAAGAAAAATCAAAATGTTCTAGATTCATGGGGGAAAATAATTAAAAAAGAAATGTAGCCAAAATTTCTGGAATGCTTCTGTTATTCGTCATGTAGGTCAGTGTTTCCCAATCTGGTCCCCTGGGACTCATAGACAGTCCACATTTTTGCTCCTACCGGGAGTTGAAACGGAGGGAAAATGTGGACCGTCTGAAAAGAAGTTGGGAGGGAGCAAAAATATGGACTGCTATGGGTCCTTGAGGACCGGATTGGGAGACATTGATGTAGGTCATACTGTAAGCATCAACTGTGAACAGCACTCAAAGAGAAAACTTTTTGTACTTAAAAAGAAAACCCATTCCTAACGTGACACTTTAGGCTATGAATAAATAGCAACGATGACAAAGAACAACATAAGAAATTGGTAAAGTAAAAGTACTCTCATAAGAATGTACCGCGACAAACTGCTTTTTGCATAAAATGCATTTCAGCTGTCTAATCACACCAGTTGTACTCTTTGGGTCATTATCCATTTATTATCTATTCATGAATAGGATTTAATTATAGTCCTTTAGTGAAGACATCGCCGCAGGTCCACAGTCATCTGGACTGAAGCTACTTTATTATTCTGATGGATTCTGACAATGAACAACAGGAGGAATGACATTAAACGGCAAATAGTTCCGTTATTATATGTCTAATGACATCCAGGGTGGACAAGTGGGCCGCAGCTCACGCTGTGAACCTGACCACAGGGGCTCAGACGCCACACGCTTCCCAGATTCCCTCCCGAATTTCAAACAAAAACACCTGCTACAGATCATTGGTCTCAAAGGATTCCTTCTGCCAGGCTTTGAAACCAACGATTCAACAGCTATTCTGTAGCCAATGGAAATGTACCCCTGATGCAGTGTCAGAAGCAGAACCAAAACTGAAAGTCGGGCTCAAGATGTTCATGGGGGAGGGACGGGGGATTTGGTGTGGAGCAATGGCATTACCAGGATGGCACTGGGGGCAATGGCACTGTGATAATGGTAAAAGCTGTTGGGGATCAGCCCACCACAAAGCTAAAAGATGCATCACCTGTGCTCAAGGCCACTGTATAGGAGGGAAAAGTTAAGGCAATTCCAAGGGGTGACAGGGGTCCTAAAAAATTTGAAGGATGTAGCTAGAGTTCACTTCCTCATCTCCCTGCTGATGGAAAGAGCTTGTGAATGGGTCACTGCCATCAGGAAAGAAGACAGCCCACTCAGTGACAGAACTTCAGTGTGCCATCTGGGAGGTATTCGCCCACCCCACTATGGGACACAGTCTCGTCAGTCAGACCCCATGCTGCTTGCTCACATCCCCTTCTCCTCATCAAAAAAACAGAGGAGGTATCAAAACCATCTCTGCCTCTATTGTGGAGAGCCCCAACATCTCCTCCCAGCCAGCCCTGTGTGACCCCAACACCAAGGCAGGCAAGGCAGACCCAAGTTACTTCACAGATCTTAATCACTATCAGGGGACAAAAATACCTATGTTAGAGCTTTATTGGGCCATGAGAAGCTTTACTGACCACTCCTTAGCAATCTGGAGAACCTACCGACTCCACTGGTGGTGCACAGTGTCGATGGAAAGGCCCTGTAATCTGGGACAGTCACACACTGCTCTGCTCCATTAATGCTCCATTAGAGTTGCACTGCAGATGAACATGATTATTTATTATACCGTCCACCCTGATCCTGCGATAGTGGGGTACCTGTGGCTGTGTAAACATAACCTGCAGGTGGATTAGCAATGGACACCCTTGTGTTTGTCTTGATGTCTGTCTCTGCCCTGTAAAATCTCTTTTGTAGCGAACCCTGAACCGGAGGAGCTATTTACAATAGCCATATGGGTCCGATGATTACCTGGATGAGTTTAGTACAACTTGATAGTTCCAACTACCTCCACATTGCTATTGACCTCCTGTAGGGGATGTCTGTTTTCCCCCTTGCTACCCTAAGAGGAGGCCATGAACATCTACATAAGAACATAAGAAATTTACAAACGAGAGGAGGGTATTTGGCCCATCAAACTCGTTTGGGGGGAGCTTAACTAATAGCTCAGAGTTGTTAAAATCTTATGTAGCTCTGATTTAAAGAATCCCCAGGTTTTAGCTTCTGCTACACTAGCCAGAAGACTACTCCATACTCTAACTACACGCTGTGTAAAGAAGGGCTTCCACAAATTTTTAAAATGTTCTCCCACTAATTTCCACATCACCAAGGGGCTGAAGCAGGGTATTATCCACCCATCTTCCCCACCCTTGACGTCTGGGTTTTTATTCGTGAAGAAGGAAGATGGTGGGTTGCACCCATGCATGGATTACTGGGCATTGAATGCAATTATTGTGAAGCATAGAGAACCCTTGCCACTTATGACATCCTCTTTGGAGAAACTGTGTGAAGCTGTGATATTCAAGCTTGATGCAATGCAATGCAATTTTATTTATATAGCGCATTATCACAACATTACATTGTCTCAATGCGCTTTACATTTCT
>JABFDZ020000138.1:17738872-17752886 GCA_019775955.2 Pollimyrus isidori | reverse complement strand
GGCACAAGGCAGGGAACAATCCAGGATGGGGCACCAACCCATCACAGGGCACAAGGCAGGGAACAACCCAGGATGGGGCACCAAACCGTCACAGGGCACAGTCACACACCGTTCACTCACACACGCATATCTGCAATCCCAACTAACCTCAGCATGTTTTTGGACTGGGAGGGTAAACCAGAGTACATAAAGGGAACCCCATAACAGCACAAGGAGAACCTTGATCCTGCAGACATGAGGAAACAGCGCTAACCACTGTGCCACCAGGCCACCCCTTTTAGACATTTCATGCTACGACGTGAAGATGTTACGTGTGTTTGTATTTAGATTATGCTTATGTGAGCCTTGTCATAAGCATTTCAATGCATGGCCTAATCTGCTCATCGCGCATAACATATAACAGACTTTGACTTTAAAGTGGCATCTCAGAATTTTCCATAGTGAGGGTGTGTGCATGTGCCTGTGTCGTCTGCTTATTGCAATCAGCTACGGGCCCACTGTGACCCCGCACGT
The DNA here is from genome assembly GCA_019775955.2 of Pollimyrus isidori. NCBI lineage: Eukaryota > Metazoa > Chordata > Actinopteri > Osteoglossiformes > Mormyridae > Pollimyrus > Pollimyrus isidori. The sequence continues at coordinate 17,752,373 of JABFDZ020000138.1, read as the reverse complement.
GATAATCGTTTGGAAGAATGATAGATGGATGAAGGTCCTAGAAGAAGGGGGTAATAAGAAAGTCAATGATACACCCCAGGAAGTTGCACCTATTCATTTTTATTAGTGTGACACCCCTCAGTGTGAAACTCATTTATTCATACAAGCTTTATGTGAGGATTTGCGACAAAAAGTTAGGAAACCTGGACCTTAGTCCCCAGTCTTCTGCAAAAGGACTATCGATGCTGTGGGAACTGCAGTCATGAAGCTGCCTGCGTTTACTCCTGCAAATTGGCCCTTGAGCTGTGTAGTTCCTCAGTCCTTCTAGTTAAAATGATGGAGCTGACTTGTCCATTGATTTTTTTTTTTTCCCGGCGAGCCGCGGTCATTAAACACACTGCGGCCCCATCGGGACAGCCTTGTGTTCACAGCTGCCTTGTAATTGTATTACATCACTCTAATGTCTAATCTTCTGCACTCTGCCCCATTATGTTACCATATGTAGGTTTGTTACACTTTCGATATCTTGATTAGTATGTACAGCTAATTTGCCCCTTATTTGACAAAACAAGTTGCTTCACAATCTTTTATCAAAGATTCACCTTTCCACTACCTACTGTGTGATTCTGACAGACACACTTGCTTGCAGCCGTTGATTGTCAAAGCTCCCAAAGACCTTTATCGCAGAGGTTGAACAAACTTTATTTATGGAGCATTTGTTGCCACATATATAAAACTCCTCTCATAACATGGTAGCTGATTCCCTAAAGCCCGTTTTTGGATGAGTCGAAACCACCTATCGTGGGCTGTAAATAATGCTTAAACAGGTTAGTCTTCAAGGTTCTGTCATTTTATTACTGCAATCAATGCAAGTGGCCCAGGGGCCAGTGTAAGAAAGTCTCTCTTCATTTGTACAGACTTTATCTTAAAGAACAAGGCCTACCTCTAATAAAGCTTTTATTACTGGATATAAATTTTGTATAGCTTAGAAACAGACTAATAAAAAGGCCAATAAAAAAACAAACAACTCATGGTGAAAATATTTTAAAAAATACCTGAAGCAGGACCAGAAACTTTTTTGTGATCTGCATAAAACATAATACAAATGAAAAAAATAATTAATTGGGGATGGTGACCCAGCACTGTTCACCCAGAGCTCCGGGCCTGGCAGTTTGCACTGTTCTTTTGCTGCGTATGTGGGTTTCTTTTGGGTACCCTGGGTTTCTCCTGCAGTCCAAACACCTGTACTTGACTAGTAGTGTGTGTATATTCCCTGTGGAGGACTGGCATCCCATCCAGGGTATATACCTGCCTTTTGCCTTACGCTGCCTGTGGTCGGCTCCAGGCTACCCTACCCTAGATAAGGCAATTGGTGGATGGATACATAAATTGAAAAAAGAAGAAAATCAGAGATCGAGTTGAAGATTTAGAATGAAATTCACAGAGAGCCCCCCAGACAACAAAGAGCCGCAAGCCATACATTCATCTCTTAACATTTATTTGTACTTGGTGTGTTGGAGGAACCGCAGAGTCTTGCCAGAAGTATTAAGGTCAAGTTACTGACCTTTAATTAAAACAAGGAAGATGAACCCGGAGTGCTTTTAAACCACTGTTACTTGGGGCTAAGTAGTGCTTTAATGTATATTTATTCCTCTGGTCACTGAAGGCCCAGCAATGTCTGCTGTAACAAATGACCCCGGGCTTCATGCTTGTGACCACATAGCTGTTCCAGTTTGCAGTTCAGCATTTCTTCCAATGTATGCCAGAGTGATGACTCAAGAAAAAAAATCAGAGAATGTAGAGATGATTTCTGGAGGTGATATTTGGATATGCTGAAAGTACTCATGACTGAATTCTGTTTTTCTCTTCAGTTCCTCCAGTTACTGTAATTTGTTAAATGCAGAATTTCAGTGTAGCTGCACCTCATCGCAGCCTCACAAGACTGAGGTGTCATTACACCATCTACACTGTCATTATTCATTTGCTTAACAGGCACCTTTATGCATAGCATGATAGTCTTGACCCCAGGACAAGTACAGCTAATTACTTCAATCAAGAGTACCACACAGTAAAGGTTCCTTTTGGTTTCTTTTGGCAATGAATATTTAAATAAAGCTAAATAAATACTTTATTACTCAGAACAGAAACTGACACCTGATGTAGTCTTTATAAACATAGATTGGGACTGCAGGTCCAAACATAATATGCCAGTTATAGGCTGGTAGAACTTCATAACTGACAAAGAAAGAAAGAAAGGAACAAGCGTAGAGTATTTTTAGGCAAAGTGCTAAATCTCATGGTGCTTGTGGACCGAAGGAGATGATTGTTAAATTGAACTTGAGGTAGATGCTGTCTGGTTTTATAGAGGATTAAAGGGGGATTAAAAATAATCTTCACCAAACTTCAAACTGTAATTTTGCTGTTTGTCACGGTGCAAATGAAGCTTGGTTTGCAAGAGGGGGGATGAAGTGTGTGGAATTAGGAGGTGTGGGCAGGAACCTCGGTGAGACAGGTACACTGGCGCAGATGAAAGCCCCCCCAGGCGTCTCTGGGAGGGTAGGGGAGGATGTCCTCTGTTAAAGGCCTCCAACACATGTTTAGGGGAATGCATCCAAGACAAATTTCTTATCTTAACAAAAGGATGTCCAGAAACACTTTATACAGCAAAAGCATAATCTCTATGTTCCTCTCATTGCTGATGCTGAAGTCTCATATTTTCCACAGTCAACTATCAACTATTTGTCTTCCACTTTGATTATAGTTCAATAGTTGCCGAATATAAAACAATAGAAAACAATAACACAAATACTAAAATAAGGTCATAGGATCAGATCCCAGTGAATGCATGTGGATTCTAACTTTCTATTTGATAAATGAATAACTGTGAATGAATAAATGCACCTTTTTATCAGTACAGGGTCAGGGCATGACCTCACACCTTTTCCAGGAAATACAGGATGCAGGACAATGGTCAACCTTGAGTGGGATGCTAGCCCGTCATAGCACACACACATACTATAGTATACTATAGATGCATCATAAGCCACTGTCTTTTTAGATAAACTTGAATTTGATAAGTTTTAATTATCAGCTTACAGTAAGAATTCATATAGTCTCAGGTTATTGATTTATTTTTCGGGCACCAACTAGCTAGGTGACTCCACTTTGCCTCGTATGGGGGTCGCCAGGCCCGATGCCAGCCAAGGGCACACGGGCTAGGACCAGTCCTGAAAAACTGTACATGTGGCGTTAAAAATGTGTGGAATGCGCGCGCACACACACACACACACACACACATGCAAATGTACTTTTTATGACAGAGCCCATTACACTGAATGTTCTTCACTAATGTGTCTTTAAATGTCACTGGCCATCGGTTTCTCATAACTGTCTGTAACCACGACAACACTTTTTATGCTTTCTATATATATCGAGTCACTTGTCAATAATCCTGTTAGTGTTGGCTGGAAGACACAGATTTTAAAATGGTCCTCATATATTTTATTCTATTTTTTGATTTTTGAATATGCATCAGATTTTCTCTGGGTCACTATAGTGTTTAAAGTCTTTGTTATTCTGTGGAACTGGCAACATCTAAATATTTCTAGCTGAAGGCTAGGAGGATCCTACTGTACTTTCCTTAAGAACTTTCATACTCATAAATAGTCTAAACGTCCCAGTAAAATATGAACCTGTGCACTCACACTATGAATCACATTTAATAGTTTAGTAGTTACATGTATACGTCATAAACCATACTATCGCAATATAATGCATACATTTTTTAAGGAAATATAAGATAAACTGTAATATCTGGAGGAAATTTCAGTTAAAAGATCTGACCCATTAAAACTAATTTGAATCTATAGAAGCAGAAAAAGTGCAACAGAACTAGAACAAAAAGTCAATTTGCATCATGCCTTGCATAACATGTAAATATATTTCGGGTTATCGATAAGTTAATAGTTCACAAGCCCTAACTGGCTCCATACAATGCGCACTTAAACAGCAACTGCATGCCTTTAATTGCCTCTTAGCATTACTGACATTTATGGGTCGGGGGTTTCACTTTGAAAACGCTTTCCATATCATTTCATGGGAAAGAGGCGATTCGGCTCTGCTCAGCAATCCTTGCACCTTGATTTTATTCCGTTGTCCCCTCTCTTCTTCAACTAACCGGTTCCTGCATGCTGTAAAACTAGGTATACGCTACTCCAGCAACTTGTCTAGGAGGCTGTAATGTTGGCGGAGGCAGGTGCCGGTATTCGCACTTAAATTGCGTTTATCTGCTCAGCACGCCGCTAATATATTAATTATATTAGGTCGCTTTGTGTTCTGTTGTCACATGGCGGCTTTGGATTTTATTACAGCGATCTTGGTTGTACCGTAATCTTTGATGGGAGATATAACACTACGAAGGGAAGGAATTCTCTCTGGGGAGACGCGATGATTTATGCTGGTTTATTAGTGTGTGAGGAAACTTCCACTGATTGCTTTTGTGTTTCTCTCACTTTCTTTAGGCAGGACATTTTAGTCAGGTCCGCATCATTCATGTAATATTCACCGCCGGCATCGGCTCAATAGACGCTGATTAGAAATTATGCCAGAATAGGAACAGTCTGTTATCTGTTCCGAATACATCAAGGAATAATCTTTCGTTTTTGTTAAATAAATGATTAGTGTTATAATTACGGTCAATTTAATAATTTTCGCTTGATGAGTTCAAGCATTTAGAGTGACTTGCAGTTCCACCTAAAGCGCAAAAAATTATCCAACAAAGCGGTAAAGTTTTTCTTTTATCTGATCTTGTATTCTCAAATAGTAGATCATGGTATTTGTTCATATATAATTAAAGCTGGTTTATGCAATGTTTTTAAACAATTAAACCGAATTCGACAAAGACTACAAATAATTACGTGGCACACTAAATATTACAGTTTTCTATTTCGTACAAGTAGGCTAATGAAACATGGTTACGTGTCATTACGGAGTGTTTTTTGACCAAAATACATTAACGTAGCATTTTTATCGTTTCAGTAAGTTGATTAAAGCCACGTGAGCCTACTGTATGACTACTCATTCCATCTACTGTAGTTATTATACCAACAGAACAAGTGGAGAACTTAATTGCTTCCATATGATTGTATGTACTACTAAAATGAAAAAGACCTTTTTTTTACAGCTGAAATTCAAATTGCACCTCTAAAATAGTTTAATTAAACCATCAGCATTGGTTCATAACATGACCCAACATTGTTAATCTGGAGAAATCCATTGCCTGGTTACTATTATTCTGTGTTGATATGGGAGTGGCAGGTATATTCTGGCTCCTACTAGCTGCCTCACCTGGGAAAGGCAGTACATGTCACACATTACAATAAACATGCTAAAGTGCATTCATTGTCAGCTATTTTTATTGCTGGCAAAAATTTTCATGGATTTTTCACGCCTCAGGTCCCACACACTATCCTGTGGCAGTACACAGAGCAGAACCGGCCCTTTCACAAGCAGCAGCGTTCCGGTGGTGAGGCTGAGGCATCGCTGCCAGCTGGAAGTCGTCTGTGACGTGGGCACGCTCAGTCTCCATCTACTTCTTTATTTTGTCAGGAAACACTGATTTCCCAACGATTCTGGTACACAGTCGCACAATTTAAATCATGCACCAGCCAAAGAGCAAGTCTACTACGAAATCATTGCAAGGGGGGCCAGAGGGTGATTGTGTGGCGGTTACAGGGAAAGCCAAGCCAACAGAGGAGACTCCAGAACAGCCCAGAAGCCTCTGCATGGTAATAGAACTCAGATGCTTGGCCACTCTTTTTGCACTGTCCAACTTCAGTCCCGGTATTCTTTCGAATCGGAAAAATGGGAAAGTCAGCAAAACAAAATGCCACCATTAAATCATCCTCTAGAATCTGGTGTCAGAACGGTAATGGGAAATTTTTCTCGTCATCGGAAAGGTTACCGCTCTTCCAGAACATTCCTCCTCTCGGTACCATCCCATAATACAGCTGTAGCGGAGGTGCTTTTTTTGTCCCCGGATTTCAGATAAATGATGAAAGATTATGGCATTTTCAGCTGGCCATGGTGCACCGATTTTATCTTTCTACCTCACTTGAAAATAACACCACGATCTGGAGAAAACACAATTTTTTGTGCGCATGCAAAACACTTGTCTGCCAAGATCGCACCGTGTTTGGAACGTTTATGCGGCGACTTTGATTTCCTCGGAAAACCTTCTTATTTCCAAATGACAGACCGCTGGGGACCACAGGGGAGTGAGGGAGGCTGCCTTTTTGGCTTCTCAGTCAGAAGGAGATAAAAATTGCTGACCCCATACACTCAGGAAGTCGTTTCACATAAGTAAACTAAGTGCGGCAGCCACGTATGGCTGATAATGACGACGGAAATTGTTATATGCATAAAACTTTCAATCCAGACTTTAAATATTATCTTAAATGTCACTTTTAACACATTACTTGCCTTTGCAGCTATCAGCAGAATAAAAAGTGAATCGACTCTACTGAGTGAACTCTGCATATGGAAGTACATAGCTATATAGAACTTTTACGACCTTTCTCGAGGGTCTCTGGATGGGAAGGAGTTGGCACTGACTGATGACACCTGTCAAGAAGTCTGTAGTGAACTATAGAGGGTAGATGTGCAAATGACAACCTGGAGTGCGGAGCATAGGAGAGTGGCTTAGTTCCAGGTCCTCTCAGGAACATGTGAACAGGATTCACATTCTGCTGCTCATCTTTTGGATCCCATACAATGATATGAGTCAACTCACATGTACAAAATACACTGATTGTGCCCTCTGTTCCATAGTTCCATCTTCCAGAAGTTTCATATATATGTCTGGCATAAGGAAGATGTTGTGGGACGTAGCCATCAAAAGACCCAAACAAGACACTGTAACCAGAAGGCATGCTTGCTGTCTTGAAGAGCTTTGGCGAGATGATCAAGATTAGATCCTCTGCTGAGCAGTTTTCTGAGCAGTTTTCTGCAAGGAAGTAGATGGCCGCCAAGGAGCTGAGAGCAGTTCAGCGTCTCTCAGCCAACTCAATTTGTTTTTCATTGATATATAATATGTGTGCTGGGAAGCCTGCTCAGGTGTGCTCCACGGTCTGAAATGGTGAGATGGAGGGAAATAGACAGTGAGTAGGACAGTCAACAAGGAATCGTTTTTTAAAGGAAGACATGAAGTGAATTCTGCTTCTGGTATCAGATATTGAAATTAAATAGTCACTGTACTACAAATGCTTACATTTAGCAGGAAGTCTAACTTAAGTATCAGTTATTGACATTTTAAAGATAATATGTTTGTATATAAACCTTAATATTTATTAACACATTAATTTTTGTATATTTTAACATTCCATTCTGTATGCAGCAATTCCAGGGGAACATTATTAAATTAAATTCCCCCCCTTTGAAAACCATCCCCTAGAACTGTGAAATGATACGTCTAGGTCACTGAGTAGAATAGCAGCATTGAACATCTTTTGAAATGCAAAGTAAAAACCTACAACATATTTAAACAGATTGTGAAAACAATTCCATCTGTCGCCTTTGGCTTGCCACCACGTACCAGATGGAATGGTTATCATTATAAATGCTAACTGCTATAATGTTGCCAATTGGCATTTAAATCCACTGTCAGCGCTCCCTCAGCTGCAGTGCCGAACAAAGAGATCAGTTAATTCAATTACTTATTCATTACAGTGAACTCAATTAAGGCAATTATAAAGGCATGGATAATATCAATGAAAGTTCAATGTCAGGAGTGACTTCTTATCTGTCCTTCTGGGTTCAGATGAAATGATGGAGAATATCTTGAAACATGCTTTGATATTATATCTCACACCACACAAAAAGAACCCTTGCTCATGCTGAATCATTCATTCTTTCATTCATTCATTCATTCATTCATTCATTTGTTCATAATCTATACTGCTTGTCACATTCCGGGTTGTCGGGGTTCCAGAACTTCAGTCAGAAACAATGCGCGCAAGGCCATCTCAGGCAAAACAATACAAAATAATACAGAATAACAGGTGAGTAATTTATATGCGGAAAAAATTATGTCTGGCCTCAGCTGCATGAAAAGCCCTAATTGATTACGCCATGTAGTGGTTATATTTATGTGCAAAAAAAAGAACACACTCAGACGATGTTCCCACTTGCTACACATCCTTTGCAATTAAAGCGTTTTGAAAATCACGCCACATAAAGACAGCTGATAATCCATGTCAGTGTGTGAGAGGCAGGGGACCGAGGCTCCACGAGTACTGGTAGATCATCGAGCTCCATCGAATGGCGGGAACCTGGCCACAGTACTGCAGGGCAGCCTGCCGCCATCATCGCCTGCCCGGGCCAGCAGGAAGTCTATTATCTGCTCCCGCTCAATTGAAATGCCGGTTTTGAGTGCCGCAGCCGCTGGGGGACTCTGTTAAAACATTAAAAATGCAAAACAGGGGCTTTCGTTCCTGGCCATCTCACAGCTTGCATTTGAAGATAATTCCACACTGAAGCTCCTTCACTGGATATGGGGGCTGGTGCAAATCAGAATGGCTTAATCCTCGGGCCCTACAGGAAAGTCCTTAATGCACTTCAATATAGACATAAAATAACTGCAAAACATATTAATATTTTACTGAGCGACTACTGTGCTTGATTGGCACATACTTCAGTTTTTACCACTTTGACATTTGCCGCAAGGAAAAAAGATTTTCTTTTTCCCCCCGTCGTCACTAAAAGGGGGTATTTCTTGTCCCTGAGCTGTTTCATCCAATTACATATTCAAAAGGGCAACTAGCAAAGTTTTTTTTTTGCTCTAAAGAGTAAGAAGCTCATTAAAAAACAAGATGACAAACATGTGGAAGTAAAAATAAATGAATACTCTGTAAGTATCCTGTTAGCAAAGGTCTTTCAATTGCATTTATTTTTCCGTTCAAAATTGGCTCTAAACACAATGTGGCCAGCTGTTAGACCTCGGCAGAGATATGGCCGCCTTTGTCTCCATGGACAGCTGGGAGAATGGGCAGTATCAGGCTATCTGGGCATGTTTGACAGTGATAAGTAAACACAATAGAGTGATGGAGACAATGGAGGAACGGGGCAGAAGAGGATACAAACAGGCTCCATCTGTATAGCAGGGTGCGGAAAAAAAAAAAACACAAAAGAGGGGAAAAATACAGGGAGCCTTCATGCAAAGGGTCCAGAAACAACCCCAGTAACACCTTCATAAACTATAGCCTTCTCGTGAGTGGTTGGCACTGCGCTTGTTATGCTTAATTAGGCTCATGGTCATACATGAAATTCATAAAAAAAATATTTATAGCACTCAGTAACAGTATTAAAATATTATGGAAAGGATGCAGAACACTGGCTATAGAGTGTGAGTGAAAAGAATACAGAAAGTATGTCGCACAACAAATACATAAGAGGAAAAAATGGGCAATTTCTTTCAATATATAGTTCTAACATGTAGTAACTTAAATATGCATTTTTTATATACAGTATATATATATAATGGTATGTAATCCAGTGATGGGCTGGCATCTTTTCCAGGGTGCATCCTTGCCTTGTGCTCTGTCCCTAGTGTAGCCTCCAAAGCTACTGGTCTTGTACTGGATTTGGAAGATGGGAAGATGGATGGATGGAAGGAAAATGCAATGATTGAACACAAAATTACATGTTTAAATGACTATGGATTTAATCCCGAAATTCGTTCATTAACGACTGTCTTCACTGATGGTTCAGTACAAGCAAAAGTGACCGAGATTAGCAATGCTGTAATTCCCTGTCTCCGTGGATGACGTTCTACCACTTGAAAATCACTGTCAGATTGGCATTAGGCTGGTATTTAGCAAGCGTCTTCCATTAATCACCAGCCTTAATGAAATGCGTTCGGTGTTATCGGTTTATATGGCTCCTTGAGCGTCCCATGGACATATTTTTGCCATCTGGCTGTGTTTCCATGGTGACGCAGCCTCTTTGCCATTGGCGGGTCATGTTGTAGAAATGTCTGGGGATTTTGGCAGTGAGGGCCAGGGTCAGAGTGTCATCCCGGTAACTTTGTTGTTTTTTTAAATCGATTTCCCCATCTGCGGACATTGCCAGACAAGCCATTAAACTCTCGCTCTATTTAATCTGCTGCGTAAAATGTATTACCCTTTCAAAATGATAATTACCTTAATGTTGAATAAAAGAAATGCAAACAATGTCAGTAGTATTACAGACGATCAGACGGAATGATGTTTACTGTACTTTGGTTTTACTCAGGGGTCTTGCATTTCCACCCAAGACCTTTGTTGAAGCAGGATGGCTGCCTGTGTCTTTTCTTCTTTCCCGGTTCCGTCTAGATGTCATAAGGTGACATTGTATAAACAGGGGGCCACTGGTTGGGCTCATGGCTTTTCCTCACCGTCCTCCTGTTCATTTCCTCTTCCTCAGCCTGGGCTAAGCACGTCACGCTCTGCTCGCCCCTCTCATTACCCGGACCAGGCTCACATGTAATTAGTCCAGGGCCAGCTACTGTGGCACTCTCCTATTCAGCATTTCCCATTTTATTACCCTTCCAAGCCACCCAGGGGACAGCATATTATCATTAAAAAGACAATAAGCACAATCATTTATTGGTTACAAGAATACATTTGTTATGTGCCCTGTCCCCCGATGGATGTAGCTTTGAGTCTTCTCAGCCTGCATAAGATAGTGTTGATATGAAATGAGCTGTAAAGGATCAATATATTTGCAATTAATTTTAAAGAAGCTTTTGCTTAAAGTAATGTACAGTTCAAAGCAGGATCAGACAGTCCCTAGACCAAGTGGGGGGGGACTTCAAGACCTTGCACAAAAGCTCAATGGTGACATCACTCTGCTGACCTTGAGAATTTGAACCAGCAATCAGTATAGCATCCTAAGCCAATGAGCTGCACACTGCCCCAGTATTTGGCAATGGATTCCATATTGTACCATAGTATGTTTTTGAGAATGTGGCATAAGTAAAGTCTGAAAACTGCAAAGCAGCATTAAAGTTAAGCTGTCAGGAGGAAGGTGGATTAAGTGCAGTGACTGTCCAGGCAGTTGCACTGCATGTCCACACTGTCACTGAGGTAAAAATCACAGACAATCGTGATTTTTCTGAAAATTTATCCTTTGTCAAAAAGTCACCTTATACATACGGATTAAATGGTGTGTTTTCTTTTGGGTCCTTTCCAGTCTGCACACTGCTTTATGTCATCAATAGTGGGACGTACTTTGGCTTGACCATTTATGGAGCCCGAAGAAACAGAACTACTTCATAAAACATTTTTAGGAATCCTGAAAGGATCAGGGCCCAACTGTCCCCTGGTGTGAATGTGTGTGTGGCCTGTGACGAACTAGGGCCCCATCCTGGGTAATTCTCTGCTGCTGGCGCCACAGTGATCATTAGGTGACACTACTTGATGGGGCACAAATACTTAGTAATAACTCAGTTACTACTGAAGTACAAATTAAGTTCATGATTTGGAGTAACTAAAATTTTACTAAGCATTTCTTCCCTGTCAAGTAAAGTGTTACCATTAAAATTAGCAATATAAAATAATTCATATTGTGTTATAAACACAAATGTTAACTAGCAAAATAAAAATACTAGTTAAATAAATTACTTCACAAAAGATATTTTCGTCGGTCAATTTGATGTCAAACGCTGTCAGTAGTCAGAGGAAAAAGGCTGTATTCCATCTATATTAAAAAGTCACAATCGTCAAAAAGTGAACATATGCATTTTTCAGCGAAAACCAATGGTATGTTTTTGCTGACCTGTACATATTTTCTGGGAAGGAAGTAGTTAATATTACTTACCTGTATACTTGGACACTTATGGGTTAAATGCTCCTTCTCCAAAAAAAATAGGTTTTGAGGACGCACAACAGTTTTTTGACTTGAATATGTATAAATGTCCCTTTTTCAACTTTTAACACATGTGACCCTGCATAAGGGCAAGTGAATATGGGCAATGATTGAGTGAGTAATTGTAAGGAGGGGATTTCTTTCCCTGGTGGGTCAATGTCCATTGGCTGAACGGCAAGGCACATGGCCCCTGCATTTTAACCCAAAGCAGTCGTGCAACCAGCAAGTAATGAAAATCCATACAGATAACATAATCTACTATGACAGTGACGTAATGGGCTGCCAAGGAGGAAATTAATTTACTGCAGGCTTTCTTGCAGTAAATGCAAGACCCTGTTTTAATATGCCTGATGTGGGTTAAAGAGGTATGAACCATTCTGCTGTTTACTGCGCATGTGTAGTCTTTTTAATTACTTTGGATTTGCTGTGGCACACTTAATATCTTTTCTAATTCTTACTCAGCAAGGTGGAACTGCATCTCTGATTTTCATTCAAGGATTAAATTAGTTATTCCAATCGCAGGCAAATCGGGTAACTGTCTTTTTGCACCAGAAAGCAATCTAAACAAATACACAAAACATGCGAGGACCTGCTGTACATTGAGAAGGCATTTAATATGTCATACTTATCCAAACTGCTTCCAGAGTAAATACCACAACTCAAGACTCCTGCCCTTAAAGTTGCAGAAAATGATGAAGAAACCTTTACTGCGAATCACAGAAAAGGTGGCCATTCCACGTTCTTGATTCATGGAACGGAGATCAGCAGAAGGCCATCACAGTATGGAGCAGAGAGGATCACAGAAGATGGGCTTCAGCAGCAGTGAGCGTCTCTGCTTTTTCGTGGGCGTGCCGGTGAGCTGCAGGTCAAGCTGGGCGGCTTGCAGACGGCGCCATAGCGGGGCGGAGATCCTCTCCTGCAGCTCCTCGCAGAACCAACAGTTGGATCTATGCAGAAGGCTCACACAAAATTTCATTACATATATCCTTGCATTTTGCATTAAAATTAAAATGTTCCATCTACTATGTAGCAGGTGTGCTTATCTAGAGCCCAGGATCACTTTTTATTAACGCCGAACTCTTAATTGAATAGACTTGATTACCCACGTTTTAAATCAGACTTGAGCTTATCTGGTGACATTTCTGACGTCCTGGAGGTGTCAGCCAGCCCTGGTACCTGCTGAGCCACCACACAGCCCACGATAGCTACATGCCCTTCAGGAATCATGAAAGTGCACGTATACCTTTTTAATACCGTCGAGGTTCACAAATAAACCAAATTAACAAGCAGGAGAATCACATTTTATCTTTTATTCACAGAACTGTACCTATAACTCTACTCCTGAGAGAGCAGCAGCGCGTAACTGAGAAGTTGCAACCTTTACATCATAATAACAGCCCCATCCACTTTCATTAACTAAGAGGCTGTTTAACAGAATAAAATGCTTTTTATTGTCATTGTACGGATAAAATCAATCACAATTTAATTTCCACACAGCCCGTCCTGCTCTCCTGTGAGACACACACATATATAGCTGCTGTGCTGTTCAGAGATTTTTCAAGGCATTGGCACTAGAATGGGTGGGGTGGGGGGACTTATGGAAAATAGGCACTAAAACCTG
>JABFDZ020000138.1:17726637-17738772 GCA_019775955.2 Pollimyrus isidori | reverse complement strand
GGGGGGGGCATTTTCAATCATCTGGCCGAAAGGAGGAGGTGTTCAGGCACTCTAAGCCACTCCCCCCCTCACTTATTGGTACGGGTGAGAGTAAAGCTTGTGGTCAGAGCACAGAGTTTATCAAGCATCCCTGGGATAGTTTGTAGGGGTCCCACGAAAGGGGCCTTCTGCTCACAGTGTTATACTACAGAGACCCCCCAGTCCCAAACTATTGGTGTAGATTAACCTTTTTATGCATGTTTTTTGAAGGTTACACTCTATTTGTACATTTAAGTGCCAGTTTTCAGTCGCACCAAAATGAAACAGAAAACATATTGCTGTCAAATACACCAGAGAGGTGCTTTATTCTCCTCAGCACTGTGAAGTCTCTCTTCCCTGGGTTAATTAGGACAATTATCTTATTGGGTGAAACGCTGCCGCAAGGCAGGCAACCCCCCCCCCCCACACACACACACACACACACACTCTGAACTGAGCACGCTCACAGCAGCCGGCTGTAGCCATCCATCAATGTCAGCGCAGCCGGCCCCCACAGGCCTGGAGGCTGTCTGCAGGATTAGCAGACAAAGGCAGCCAGTACGGCAGCATCGTGACCGAATGCAGAGGGCCATGGCTTAAGGACCGCTGTCCTTTATCTGGATGGGCGTGTCCCCAAATCAGAGGGTAAATGGCTCCGAAAGGTCATCTGCTTTCAAGGAAATGTCACAGTCGGGGGCCAGCGGGGTCCGTGGCGACACAGCGATGTAGCGGTGTGCAGAGGCAGCGTGCAGAATGAAAACTCATGAGGGAGCTGCTCTTGAACTTTTGAGAGGAGCCCTTAAAGCAAATCATAAAATCCCTGGCATATAAAAGAATGAAATGATGACAAAATGGGGACCAAAAACAAGTGCTAAACAGCTAAATGCTAAATGTGTGCTAAATATGACTTAAGAAAGTTGGTACAAAATAAGTAATAACACACTGTACTATAGAATGAAGGGCGTGGGGTTAGCTGGGCTATTCAGTTTAAGCTGCTTGCGTTAAGTTTCATATTTTCACAAAGTACATAAAAATAATAATGGATATTAGAATAATAATGGAAAGTGGGTTTATTTTATCATTCTGTGCATTCTTATAACCTGGGTAGGCGACACTATGTGCCATGCCCCGATCGTCCACTCCTCCCGTGTGCCGCGCCCCCTCGTTAACCCGGTGTGGATTCCCCGTGTTTACCTGCTGTCCTTGATCGTTGTCATTGGTGCATTGTATTTAGTCTGCGTTTTCGTTTGTTTCCCCAGTCCGGTCATTGATGTTATATGACATTATATGTATGGAATGCACGTTTCTGCCTTCACCTGGGAATAAACCCCATGTTCTCTGACACCTGACTTCATTGTGCATATGTGGACGCTCCGGGCGCCCACCGCTATAACACCATGGATGGAAAAACAGCCGATTTCAGGGAACAGGCACACTTAAGAAAGCTCACAGGTGCCATTTTGACTAAATGCAGATTTTTGAACTATGGAAAAAAAAAACTCGGTACCCATGGCTAGTCTGCGTGCTTTGAGTTTGCATGCTCTGTCAATCCCCAACGCTGTACTCTGCCTTTGCCCATGACTGCGTGGTCATATTCAGATGCAAATGCAATATCAAGTTTGCTGATAATGCTACAGTAAATGGTCTCCATTGAAAACGATGAGCTGGCATAACGCAGCAGAGTGGGTGAGCCTTATGCTGGACGTCAATATAACAAAAGAGAGTTACTGGCCTCGGGGGGGACACTAGGAGTCACACACTGACCACCACTGATGCTTCTCCTGTGGAAACTGTCAGCTTAACATCCTTTTACATGCATTCCAGCCAAGAACTAATCAGTTCTTCTTTGTGACTTCATCCCTCATCAAACATCCCTGGAGTCAGTCAGTCTGTCACAGCAACAGTGAAGAAGAGCGATCAATTAAAAACCCCCAGAACATTTTTTCAAATTAATTTAAACCACTTTATGTGGATTGTTATACTTGCTTTCACTGCACTACTGCTTGTGTATTATCTATTTATGGCTTTCATTTATTTGTATACAGCTAGTTGTTGTTCATACTGGTTAAAGCTGACCGAGAAGGTATTTCAAGGCACTTGTTACAGACAGAGAGCAAAACATCCTTAAATATAAAAAATTGTGACATTTTTAAATTCTCTCCACATGAACGTATCCCGTCGACATGTATAATCTGTAATGTGCATCCTAAAGTATGCAACACAGAAATTAATGTAAAACAAACTGCATTTCAGTGATGGAGGAATATAGTTTTTGTGCATGTGATTTTGATCATGTGATTTATGTCTCTCATGATGACAGTCATACCTCCCTCCCTGTGATGTGACTTGTCACCAGTTTTCCACGCTCTTCTCCTTGCAAACTCCCATAAACCCTACGCTCTCTTTATCATCCCCAACTCACCCCACCCTCTCTTTTTTCCAGTTTCCCCCCATCTAGTGCTGTCCTTCTGATTAACACTCTGCCAAACATGGCTGAGTCTTTCATCTGTTTTCTGTGACAGTGCTCTTTCCCGTGGGGCAGATACCAAGTGTTTCTGAGCGGAGCGCGGCGACCCTAGCAGTAAGAGGATGAAGCGTGTTTCTCAGGGCGATGGAGCCAGGAACACCATGCTTAGCCAAAGCCCTGCATGTATGAAAACTTTCTGTCTCCACAGGCGGCAATCATGTCACAACAGCCGATTGCAAAAAAGTTCTGACAGCGACCCCAAGGTCCTGAGCTTTAATTAACAATTACATTGAATACAAGCCAGGCATTTCATTGCTATGCTGAAAACTATGTCAAACTTGTTGATGTCAAGAATAGGAATTTTGTTGCCTGTCATGGAAATAATGACAAAATAAAAGGAATAGGCCCATATAATAAGGAGTATATACTAATTTCTACCAATACCCTAATAAGTAACTTAATTTTAGGCATTTCTTTGGCATTTTTCTCATTCACCACTTCTCTGTACTTCAAAAAGGGTGGGGCTGGGGGGGTGGACACCCTCAATTAGGCAGGTAATTTTTTTCTGTTAATTTTAATGACAAACTAAATGCCGCTCATTTATTTAAGTCGATGACATGATGATATACATTTCAAGCCTGAAGGACCATCATGCCCTAGAGCAAAAGGAAAACCCTAACGATACTGAAACTACTCACCTAACATTTCCTTATTTGATTTGTAATACACAGAACGGACTTTGCATGCCATATTACAATTTCACAAGGTATAATTATTAAAAAAACAACTGATAAATTGGAATATTGAATTTGATTATGTGGTTCATTACTTGGGTGGCATAGTGGTGCAGTGGTTAGCATGTTTGTTTTGCACCTCTGGGACCTGGGTTCAAGTCTCTGCTTGGTTTCAATGTGTTTGCATGTTCTCCCTGTGTTGTTGCGGGGTTTTCTCCCCAGTTGTTTTTTTCTATCGTGTTTTACCATAGAGAATCAGTGGCTTTCCTTATCATTATGAACATGGGCTGGGAGGTCCATGTATTGTATTGCATTATTATTTGGCTATATAAAGACAACATGCCTCTAGGAAAATATACAGTGAAACAATTTGCAAACCTATGTTTCTCAATATAAAGTATACAAGTATATAAAATGTAAAGTATTTAGTGGTGTGCTGACACCTCCTTATGTACAATTTTATTTGAACCAACCTGAGAAAAATAATGACATGCGTTTTCTCAGATTCACGACAGGATTCCCTGATGATTCCAAACACACTCAGTTGCAGGACACCTTCTCGCACCTTAGACTGTTCCAAGAGTGACTAACAGTATTTGGCTTTATCAGTGTTAACTTCAACCTACTTTCAGAAGAACTGCCCTTCCAAGAATATAATGTTGCACATGTAAATCATACACACTTTAGGTTTTAGAATCTGCATCTGTATTTTAACAATGTTTTGACATTCAAACAAAAAGGATTAAGCATAATAAATTGTCATAATGTTATGGTTCAGTGATGGACTAGGGTGCAGAACCTGACTACAATGGATGACTGGATGTTATGGTGGGTGTTTCAGCGGGTAGCAGTACCTCCACGACTGCAGGGTCGAATCCCTCCTATACTTTTTGTATGTTTGCCTGTTCTCCCCAAGTGGTGTTTACTTTGAATTTTCTCCTGTGCTGGGTCTCCTCCTATGATCCATTCACGTAAAGTTATGTGGACTGGCATCTCCAAGTTGCCCTTGGTGTGTTTGTGTGCTCTGTGATATATCATGCCCTCTGTCGGGTGTTTTATCGCCTTGTGCCCGATGTTGCCTGAAACAGACGTCTTTTACTTCAATGCAAGGTTATTCTACACACAAAACCATAAACTGGACTTCTGGCCCGTTCGAAAAAGGCGCTAATGGAAAGACTTGTCATACTTGTGGCTGTCTACAACACATTTTCACCTGAACAACCAGTCCCAGCTTGTTGCAACTGATGTCAACCAATTGGCATTTGGCACGCTGACCCAGTCCACCTCACAACCACACAGAGAGATGGAGCTGTGTGACTCAGGCAGGCAGTCTGTGGATTTGCCTTATCCCCGGGAATCAGTGACAGCGTCTGTCGACGGGAGCTGACTGCTTCTGTGGGGATCAAATGCTGAGCCCGATATTGGTTTTCATCCAAAAGTCCAGATCTCATGGCGAGCCAGCTGGTATACACACGTAAACACACAGCTATATCCCATATAACTTGACTTTCTTAAGCATCTTCTTCCGTGGTAGGTGGCAGTGATTTCCTCCACATTACTAGAGAAATGAGGTTTTCTCAAGGTCTTCACTTTTCCTTGGTGCTCTTCCTGGAGCCGGCACATCAACAGCTACCCAATGAACACCTGGCAATATAAACAGCTTTGGCCTTGAACACAAAAAACTTTATACAAAGCCATTATAGTGAAAATTGGCTAATCCAAGCCTAATGAATCTGATTCAAAGAGGAACAGATGAAAAAAAATTGTCTCTGGCATCAGTCAGTAGCACGACAGAGAAAAAGACAAAATGTTGAATTTCCCACAAGGCTATGCGTATAACAGTAGCCGGTCCTGTGATCACATGCTGCTATACAAAACAGCAGAGCAGAGACTCCTTGTTGATTAGAAAATGTCATTTGTATTTCTCTGAAGTATACTGTGACTTCTGCAGAGAACCACTGAATTATTTTTAGCATTGAATGGTTGCCATAGAAAAAACGGTTTAAATCTCTAAACCGCTTTAGTCTGAAGCATAGGTGAGTCAGGGGGAGCATGAACTATTTAGAGAAATCCAAAAGTGAATAAACAATTAGCCGGAGGACTACTCTTAGCATTTATACAAGGTCATGACAACACAACCACTTTGGCGTCAGAACATTTATTTACATATTCATTAGTGGGCATTCTAGCTTCCTGTGTATGTAATGGAAACATTTTAAACTCATTCACATTGCCATTAAATACAATTAATGTAACTGAAACTGAAATGAGCAGCACAAGGTGAAAGGACTCCCCTGGGTTATGATATTTCACATACTATTGTATTACACATCCATCCATCCATCCATCCATCCGTCCATCCATCATATAACTTGTGATGCAGCAATGGATACTGCTTGTACTCTGATAACTTAGCATTCATTAGAAGTTTAGCCTAGCCTAGCTTATGCCTAGTTGGCTCCTTGACAACTGTTTGTAATGTGCTATTTGCCTCACTTGTATATTACTTTGGACAAAAGGGCCCTGCTAGATTAAGTAAATGTAAATGGTTGTGATGAGCTAGGAGTCTATCTTTGGAAGCACAGCGAAGGCAGGAGACACTCTGGATGGGTTGCCACAGCTGTTAAGTTATACTTGTGTTATTTTTATGTTTACTAAAACCTGCACGCTCCGGGGTCCTGCTGCTGAGACTGCCCTAAGCGGCATGAAAAAACTGGAGGGTGTGTCCACTTCCGTGCGTGCCGAGGTGTGTTGTTTTCAAACTCTCTCCTCGCTGATGAAAGTCACAGTTTGGTGTCACCGCTGAGAGAATCCTGGGGAGGAGGGCGATCCGTGCAACCTGAAGGAGGGAATGGAAGAGAGGCGAAGATATAGAGCGGAAGATTCCGGCTGCATGTCCAGATGGTAGATTCTGTTGTGCGCCTGCAATTTTTGAGAAAGATAGTCCTTATTTTTGTTATTTTTTGACCCCCGGCCCCCAAACTTGCAGTCACCACCTATAATTGACCCAACTGACACAACACAAGCTTGTTTAACTTTGTGATTTTGAGATTGTATTCCCTGCCTTGTTCCCATTGCTTCCAGGATAGGCTCCATGATAGACCCCTATGACATGGAAAATGAATGGATGGATGGATTTTGAAACTAACAAACTTTTGGTTATTTTGAGTAAATGTTTAGCGTGGATCTAAATACAAATAAAAGTTAAACCAGACACTTTGTCTCCAGTCCATGCCTTTAGCTGGACAATTTTAGTCTAAAGTGGTTCTGACAATTCTATCAGTAACTTCTCATCTAATCATAACCGCCCTTATCACTGCCTGAACTAAATGTACACCTTTAAGTCCATGTTCATTGCTGTGAATGGGGTTGCAGTGTCTTTTTAAATTAGATTTAAAAAATAGAGGCAAACGGTACCAGAGAAAAAAGCCCATAGCAGAGCCTAGAAGTACTGTGATATAAAGCAGATCTTTATTCTTTATTGTGAGGCCTTGAGACATAAATGGTGTTTTGTGACATTAAAATTAAATATCAGCTGATTTATCACACGGCACACCGTGGCTGACCACATAAAGCTGACCACTGCAAGGAGGCTTGTTCACAATAAAGGGATTTATTAGGGACAATAAAGAATTCTGTAAAGCATGAACTTGTTTTATGTCATCGATTGCCGCTGTCCGTGAAGTAGGTCGCAAACTCCCTGCAGTGAAGCCACGGGCCATTTTTTAAGCACTGCTGCGTCTTTTTGAGTCGGGCCGACCCTTGGGAAGGTGCCTAAGTGAAGGATGCTGCACACAAGCTCAGGAGATGAAGCTATAACTTTAAAGCTGTAAATTCACCCTCGTCGTGGTCCCCTCACGGAATTCACGTGCTTCTGCTTAAGCATCTGCCTGTTTAAATAAGCAGGATATCAAATACACAAATTAGGGGTCTGAAGATGTTGTGTTAGTTGCTGCACTTCGGATGTGAAATCAGTTGCTTTGGCTAAAATTGACTACTGGGGGGTATGATGAACTACTACAGAAATTAATGTGTTACGTCCTGGGCTGGAGTTTAGGTACAGTGCTAAATGTTTAAAAGTAAAATACTACGCGCATGACACAGATGAACTATGATGGAACTGCATATGCACTCTCTGGACAATTTGGATTTAGCTTTTCCACTCCCTCATGGAAGAGCCTTTGGTATGGGTCACAACAACGATGCAAACACCTACAGAATTAAACAGAATGTGAAGCTGCTGAAAATCAGAAGACTGTAGGTATGTAGGTATGCTATGGTGATTTAAATGTGTAATGTAGTGAAACTAGTGGTCTGTCCGCCGAAACTGCGAGTGCGGAGGCCATGATTGGTCTGGTCAGGATCTCGAGCTAACATGCTCACTCATCATAAAGCTAATGACAAGCAGTTAAATAGCTACATTTCCATCCTTCCCTGAAGGTGGCAACCGGAAAAAAAAATGACAGAAGCTTGAAAGTGAGACTGCAAAACAAAAGAGGAACATCACAGACACATAGAACACGACCATTCCTCTTAGCCATTGGCTAAAGCAATTTTCGGCAAATTGGAAGGCGCCATAATGGAGATTGTCTTATGGGTCAAGAGTTCAAAACTTTGCTTTTCTCCCCTGGGGTGGTGCCCTGCGGCGTGTCGCTAAAACTCCATCATCTCCCTAAAAAGGGAACCTCCATTTGGAATAAGGTCCCCATAAAGGGGAGAATTAATCTCCAGCTTTGGCTACAGCACCAGTGTAGTAGCACCAGATGAGGCCAGAATAAAAATCACCAAAAAAATCTTCAGGTTAATTTATAAATGTCCATTCCCAGACTGCTGATCTTAATTTAATTACGTTTCTCATAGTCTACTGAGTTGGCACATGTACGTAATAGCAGAGAAATACTAATGGTGATGTCGGGGTTGGTGTTTCCATCTCATGAGTGATTTCTAAAGTCAAGACTCTAGGTGCCTACATCTCTGTCGGTGGGATACACAGCCATCTGTGTAGCTCAGAGGCACAGCTTCATCTGTACATGGGGAAGCGTATGGCTAAGGGAAGCAGGGCTGTTTGTCCATAGCACAATGTACTTAAATGGAATCACACAGCAAAATACATCCTGTATGTCATCACTGAGAATGTTGAGGCAGCACAGAAGATGTTAGAGAAAGTACTTGTCCCCTGGCCAGTAATATACAGATATGACCCAAGCATGTGGTATTGAAGTCAAAGATTATAAGGACAATTCTGATTTAAGTTTACTTGTTATGATCTAAAAATCCTGTGGGATGAGGGGGGACGAGGTCACAGAGTTTCTATTGTGCCTTGTAATACAAAATAGGCTTAATGGCATAAATGATGAAGGAATTTTTTGTTTCCTGTCGAAAGAGGGAAATAGGATGTAATCCAGGTTGGAGAATGGGGAAATGTTAGGAAAATTCGCAAACTTTAATGTAACACAGGCACAGAAGTCAAATTTGAGAATTTTTGTTCATCCAGATTAAACATCAACAGCTAGTGTAAATATTGTCTATATCCTGCCAAATAAAAAAAGAATGTTTATTCCCAGAAAGGGATCATACAGGCACACATTTATTTACAGTAAATACATGGGAGAGGCATGGATCTGCATGAAAGCCAAACCAACATATACTGTGACAGTTCCATTTAGTTACAGGAAGCGCTTATTTTCTTAAAATAATATTCCTGACATAAAGGAAGATGAGGTTTTCAGCTTAATTCTGATAGGACTTTGAACCATGGGGATTGCATGCTAAGTGATCAACGAGTGCGTTTAATCTGCTTACTCCTGAACTGCTGTCTGAAGCTGCTATGTTCCTTTTGAACTCAGATACAGAGCTCAAATCGCTTTGCTATGGGGTGTTTGCTAATATAAACTAAGCTGACAAAAAGTGATGACTACTGGATAACTTTGTAATCTCCAAAGTAAAGATTATCCTTGTAAGGATAGGAATGACAGTTTTTCAGTTTAGTGTGTGTGTGTGTGTGTGTGGGGGGGGGGATGACAAAAAACTTTTCCAAGATTGATGGGGCTTCAATTTCTCAATTTGGAGAATGTTGCTCTCCAGTACTTGTTAACAATGGGAGGGAGTCTGCACATTTCATACTGTTGAATGGCTTGTTCAGAGAATTAATTTTTATTTTTATTTTATTTTAAAATAATTTGACGATGGAAATTTTCTTCCTGCAAAAATGTATATTGAAAGATGCAATTAAATTGGAGCCAAAGAAAAGTAAACCAAACTATTATTAATAATTGATATTTAAGAAGAAAGACAATGTTTAATTATGTTTAACACAATGCATAATTCTTCCATTTTTTTCAGAAAATTTTTAAATGACCATTTCCATCTGCTTATCCTTGTCAGACCTGTAGGGGGCGTCGGGCACAGGTACACCCTGGACAGGATGTCAGTCAGTCACAGGGTACATGTACCCTCTCATGCACTACAGGCAAATTAGAGATGATTAGCCTAATTGCATGTTTGATTGTGGGAAACCAATGCAGCCAGAGGAAACCTAACTGACACAAGAAAAACACTGAGGCACCGTGTCTTCCTGACAGAGAGGTTGTCAATGTGTAAATGGAAGTATAATTGCATAGTTATAGCAATATGGAAGGTGTATTTGGTGAAGAGGACCGAACTGGGGATTGTAGATCGTAGGTGAGTGGCCCCATTCCTGGAAACAGGATGCTGGGATTGTGAGGGATACAAAAGGCTATCTGGTGATAAGGAATCGAGTTTGAATATTGTGCAGTTTGTGCAGTTTCCGAACTTTGGGTCAGACCTCCCAGAGCAGGAGGGGAAATTTGCACTTTTAAAGCAATTACTCCCAGAGTCACTAATCTATGGCATTTTCTCATTACAGAGAAAATCTGCCTCCTCATTATAATTCAATTAGTGTGTTTAATTGCGCATTTTAATTTGATTTTTAAAGCTGACTTTGAAGGGAAAATAATAACAAACTTTAATTCAATAATGTTTCTAATTCAGTGATCCCTGCCTTCCAGTCTCATTCACATGCGGGGGGATGAAATTGCTGAACTGGACATCGGCTGACGTTAGGAAATCTTTACCCAATTTATTTCTCGTGTTCACATGGCAGAGTCAATTGAATTGTGTTTGAACCTTAAACTGTGATGCCACATTTCTTAGGGAGGAAGTGACTTTTCAGGGAGGTTAGACACAATGCACAGACCATAATAACAATCGTATTGGAGGGCATCTTCAGCTATTATTATGGTTGTGTTGTACATAGTGGTGTGGCAGTGAGGAGCAATCACTTTTAAATCATATCTCCTATAAATTTCGGTGCCTTGTGTGCTGAAAAAACTGTTTCCCCTCTGTATACTGTATAAGGCAAATGTCATGACAACAAGAAAAAGTTAAAGGGGAAGATGGTGGTGCAGAGGGCAGTGCTGTCGTTCAGCAACCAGAGAGTTGCTGGTTCGCGCCCCGCCCGATGACCCCATTAAAGTGTCCTTGAGCAAGACACTGAACCCCAAAATTGCTCCCGGTGTGCAGGTTGGCGCCCTGCGTGGCAGCCTTCGCCACCGGTGTGTGAATGTGTGTGTGTGTGTGGATGGGTGAATGTGAGGCATAAATTGTAAAGCGCTTTGAGTACTCGGGAGAGTAGAAAAGCGCTATATAAATGCAGTCCATTTACCATTTAAAGATAATCAAATTTATTGACAAGGTCCTGAAAATGGTGCATTCTCGCAGCCGAAAGGGGTGCACCCTGAAACATACATGCCCACCTCCTTGTTCTTCCTGCCTGTCAGTCCTCTCTGCTTCCTTTGCTCTGAATTCTCACCCTAATGGTGACCTATGTAGCTGAGGAGGCTAAGAGCAAAATCCCAAACAACAGACCAAAAGCCAGAACCATAACCAGTCGAATGAATCCAAATCATGGGAGCAAACAAAACAAGAGAGGCAATACATTACAGGAAAATGAAATAAAATAGGAAACCCCAAGGCTAAACAAGGAGATATTGGCCAGAATGAGCTTAAATACGCGGGTTGCATATGTGGAGGATTATACACTGGAATCCTCTGGTCATGTGCGTGGAGAATAACCAGGTAACTAGTCAGCTGGATTGTGGAGCTGATGTGACTCTAGACATTATGCTGGAACATCAGAAAGACGACTTCACTTGTAATTCATTCCAAAAAGAACTTTTTTAATCTAGAACTGACTGGCAGAGACGGTGCATGCTCACATTGTACCTCGGGCTGCCTTGAGGAAAACCAGCTGATGAAAACTATCTCCAGGACGGCACTTGCGGGGTGTGCCAAGTGCTTTGATCATTTTTAAAAATGCTTTTTATGTAAAATGATTCAGAATGTAGTAAATATTAATGTGGCCTTTACACAACTTGTGTCATGATTGTTTTACTATGCCATCAGACATTTGCGCCCTTTTCTTCAGTGACACATTCCTTTGACAGAAGACATTTATATATGAGTAACTGCTCCTTGAAATCTATAGGTACTACATGGGTTCTGCCACATCCGTGTGCTGGGCGAGCGAGGAGTCAGGATTAGGCAGCAGAGATGCAAGAAATGGGGTTTATTCAGGACAAACAGGCATCCAAGGTAAAACACGGTAAAGACTTCAGTGACCGAACTGGGAATACCAACACTGACGTGGACTTAAATACACAAGACTAAATGAAACAACAATAAACAGCAGGTTATGTCGGGATATCACACAGGGTTAACGAGGGGGCGTGGCACTCAGGAAAATCATACGAGCAGGTCATAACAGGTTCTTGGAGGATATATTATGACTATAACAATTAGCCAGCAGCCATATCACCCTGTAGCCCAAGACTGGTTGCCCACTGAAGCTAAGTAGGGTTGAGCCTGGTCAGTACCTGAATGGGAGACCTCCTGGGG
>JABFDZ020000138.1:17711234-17726537 GCA_019775955.2 Pollimyrus isidori | reverse complement strand
TATGGCTGCCGTCGCATCATCCAGGTGGATGCTGCACACTGGTGGTGGTTGAGGAGATCCCCCCCTTGTATGTAAAGTGCTTTGAGTGCCTTGAAAAGCGCTATATAAATGTAACAAATTATATAACATTTATATTACATTACAAACATTTATTTAGCAGAAACTGTTGTCCAATATGATGTCTAATTTCAGGCTCATGTCCCGGAGCTTTCAATGGTATACCAGGATCAGACGCAAAATGGTTATGGGAAAAATAACATACAAAACACTGAAATAAATAAATCAAAAACATGGTAACAAATTAGTTCCCCAAATAGAGTACTGACTCAATGGCCAAAGAAGCACAGGGTAATAGAATTTTATTCATCACCATGGGAAAATTCTTTTTTTACCTGCCCCATCTCATTCTCTATAGTGCAAGGTCAGTGCCCCAGGAGTTGGGGCTTAAGGGTTTTCTTCAGGACCTGAGCCCAATGCCCATTATTCTGTTGGCCTGGAACATAAAATATCAATATGGGAAATATATCAACACTATGGGCAATTTAAAGAATACAGATTAACTGTATATCCATTGACTCCAGGAAGAACATGAGGAATCCCAAACGACAAGGGAAGACAACGCAAATTTCACAGACACAGAGTGAGGGGAGTGTGACGCAACCAGCAAACAAATAATTGAGTACTTTGCATACATAATACGTATTTGAGCTGAGCCCAGACTTTCTAGAGCTGGGGTCTGTCTGTGTCAGTCTGGGGCAGCCAGCTTTCCATCAGAAGAACGTCTTCTCCAGACATTGGAATGTTTGACATGTGACACATGTAATGCATAATATCACAGACTGGCCCCAACTGACCCCTGCTTGAGAGAACAATGGTCATTGTGTTTGCAGCGTTAGCTGTCAGTACCACTCTGCAAGAGCAATCATCACAGGAGAGGAGTGTGCCGCATTTCTATATGGGCGCTGTCACTGCGTAAAGTTCTTGACAAGTGCAAAACACCTGTATGTTCATAAGGCTGGGAACAGTTGCAACAGGTCAGTTAAAAGGATGGTGGCAAGTTGAATTAGTGGATTAATTATGGCCTTAAAGCAAACAAGAGGCTCAAAGTACCATGCAGAGGAGATTCATGAATCCAGAAAGGCAACGACGGTTGACATATAATTTTACTCCTGTGTCACTGCAGTCTTGCATTTCAGAGTAATTGCACCACAGTCTCATCTAACTCATACTAGGGGCACTGTAACTTCAAAACCCGCCTATTCCTTTCCAGAGTATATCTACTGAAAGATTGAAGAGAATCTTCCACAGACGTTTCCTCAAAAACATATACCATGGACTGAGTGAGTTTTGGAAATTTGTTCTTCGATTGATGGATTCTGCAACCAAGCACGTGTATAAATGAATAAAAGGGCCACATGCATGCAAGACATCGGGTGGTTTCCATCTTGGTAGAGGCATCATTTGCTTGAAGTTTTTTCAAAGCAGAGTTAGACTTCTGATCCTTGCCCTCCATGTTTCGACACGCTGTGACATGGCTCATAAGCAGAACTGCAGGGTATATTGAGGGACAGCTGTTATCAGTCAGGGGCCTCCAGCAAGGAGCTCATACCTGCTGCAATGCCACTCTGTCTTCAGGAGAGAAATAAATGAGTAACAGTGTGTTCTTTCTCCTTGTTGCCTCATTTGTGGCACATGGCATGGCTGCTATTGTCAAGAATTGCAACTTGTGCTACTTGTTCGCAAAATGTGGCAAATGTTTTGACTAGCTATCGCTGGCATACTCATTTGCATTAAATAACTTAACAGTTGCTACCCTTGTTCACGAGACATGGCCCTGGCTGCAACGGAAATGGATTTTTGGAGTTTCTGCTGTCTGTAATCCCTACTGAACAGAGACTGAACCTTCTGTTACACAATGGGCATGGGGCACGGGGCACGCTCGAGTACGGTTGGTGAGGGTCTGCTGATCCAAAATCATCGTTCTCCTCTTCTGCACTCATCTTTGCACATGGTGAAAAGTGTATTGCCCGCCAAGATATTTAAATGAATTTCAAATGAATTAAATATTTAATAGAGGTAAACAGTGGGAAATGGCCTTCTAACAAACAAAGCCTGATCAGGGAGTCCTCTAACGCTGTCTTGCCGCCCCCCTTTCCTCTATCCCAGGGCAGTGTTGTGGATGATTATCACGCTGGCGCTTTGGCACGGGAACCACCGAGGCCTCAAGGTCGCTTTCTGACTTGGTCCTCTAGAAAGCTGCGGTATCCCTGTCTAAGTCTGCCACTCCTGCTGTTCTCTCATCTCATATTCCACTGTGGTGCTGGGAAGTCCTCTGGAACCCGTAATCCATTCATTTCGAATATGCTGACCCCAAACTCTACACCGTAATGCAGCACCGGAGGCAGGATCTGATTGTAGCAGACGCTTTCAGATGTACTATATACCAAAACCAGGCATCTGCTGTGGCGCTGGGGGTGCTTCCGCATCTGCCCTTTTTGCCAGAAGAATAGAAAGTGCTACCTTTTCATGTTATAACTGCCCTTTTTCTGAAAATTGATCATGCAAAACTGCTAAATTTCCAATCAGGAAAGCATACTGAGGGGAACCTCCCCTCCCTCCATAGCAGGCAAAAAATGTACTGTGACCCCACCCAATCAGGAAAATTTACCTGGGGGGGCAAATTGTACTGGTTAATTGCGCACATCTGTGCACATCACTGGCAAGAAACAATTTGTTTGGAAAGTCAGACAATGTTTTAGGAGATTTTAGTTTTAAGGTTGATCTGGGACACCCTCTTCACTGTAAGCCCGCTGTCCTAGACATCCAGAACTGTCCCAATAGAACGAAAGGTCATCTGGCCACATACCAGTGTCACACCCTGCAGTGGACAAGATGCTCATATAAACTACAGCACCACCCTTCTGGCTGCCAAATAAGCAGATCTTCTGAAGAGACAGGCTCATGTCCCGCAGCAATTTATTTCTGCCCTTCCATCCCCGTAGAGTCAACATGGCCACACCCTGGGCTATTATGGCATTCTTCGATTCCATTATTAGCTTTTGGCCCATCTGCACCTCTGTGGACCCCGACACATGAGGACATCTCCTGCCCGGGCCGGGGTCGCCATCTGGTCAGTCCATCCTATGAAGATGGGCTGGGACTCCCCCCACCAGAGTGGGATGGTCTTCCATTGTGCCCGGTGAGTGCCGGAGACGTGGGAGCGAGCCGATAGAAAAATGACTCAACTGGTCTAGGATGGCTGCACCTGGCCACTCTGGTCAGCATGAAGCAGTGAAAAAAACGCCTGGCAAGGACAGTGCCTGCCATCTGCTGCAGATGTCCCTAATGGAGCTCGATCACTGGTCTAGTTGAGAGTAAATACTGCAG
This sequence comes from Pollimyrus isidori, assembly GCA_019775955.2. Classification (NCBI taxonomy): domain Eukaryota; kingdom Metazoa; phylum Chordata; class Actinopteri; order Osteoglossiformes; family Mormyridae; genus Pollimyrus; species Pollimyrus isidori. The sequence continues at coordinate 17,723,150 of JABFDZ020000138.1, read as the reverse complement.
CAGAGAGTGATAACATTGTCACATCCTTATACATAAAACAGTGAAACCAGCTTTTTTCAGTGCCCTCTTTTTATCAGTTTAAAACTAATAATCCGTGTGTGAGTGTTGTGTGGGTTAGACTGTTATGCCTGTGATTGGAAAGTCGCCAGATTAAATCCCAGCATTGGCAGAGTACAGTCACTGTTGAGTCCCTCAGCTAGGCCTGGAGCCCCAAAATGCCCTATAGACTGGCTGACCCTGCCTTGTTTATTGTATTTCTCTTTGGTTAAACGTGTCTCCTAAATGAATGCAATGTAAACTCTCCCAAATTAACTGGTTAGAAAAATAATTGCAAGGAATTCCTTTGCATTCATATAAATAGCCAAGTGACATGAAACAAACTGCAAAACTTCACATCTGATGGTCTGAAAGCTTTACTTTAGAACATTCCACATTTAAAGACTCAACTGCTTGTTGAGCTACTCTGGGGAGCAGATAAGTCAATTGCTCAGAATGGGCTCATGCTGTTTAAAGCCATCATGTGCTTTCACTTCAAATATTATTTTGTTTAACACATAAAATCCCTTTTGGTATATCTGAGCATTAACAGATGGGATTAATATCAACTGACTAAAATAACAAAACAAATAATTATAGAGATCTTATAATGCATGGCACCAAATACTAAAAGGATAACTAGTCTTTCGCAGACCTCACTATTAGCTGGAAGCAATGGAGTTGTGGTGACTGAAAGCAGCGTAAAATTATGTTAAAGTAATAATGTAATAATAAATGTGTTGATGGCCCATCACCACTAGCACATCTGCAACACAGTCAGCTGAAATTCAATACTTTCCAAGTAACCCTTCCACTGCTGTCTACTCCCGAAGCTTCAATCAAAATCCATGAATATGTCGAGGAGGTGAAACTTCAAGAAGAGGCCAGCACGTGTCTGACAGCCTTCAGCTTCTTATTAAATGCTATGCTATTTATAAAATGTCCTCCTGGTCCATGAGGTGCCACAGACTGAGCTTTCATTTGGATGATGGATGGACTGTCACCCATAAGAAATGTGCTCCTTGCTTTTACCATATTACTGCGATTTGACTCTTCATGATGTGTACTGTCATTTTCATCATGCATCCTTTGACTGCACCCAAAAAAACTGCAACGTGCAAATCGAGTTTAACTTTTACCAACTACATATTAAATTCAATAGCTGCTGTCCTGGGTATGACGTTAAACAGCATCCAGCTTTGCAAGAGGTCCTCCAACTTGCAAAATTTGTGAAATGGTAGCGAGACTGGCTCTCCAGAAAAACTCATACAACTCAGAGAAAGTAGACTGGACTCCTTTCTGCTCTCTGTGAGAGTAACTCTGCTGTAGCCACACACAAGAAGACCACATACTGTACATCATGAAGGGGATGGGGGAAAGATCTTGGGAATGAAGGGAAGAGTCAGAACCATCAGGGAGCCAAGGGTGGGGTCAGACCTGTTGGGGATCAGAACTGGAGTGGTGTCCATTGCAAGGCAGCACTTAGGTTCTAATCTGAGGCAGCTGGAACATGTAGGTGCGTGGAACATTTGGCATAACGATCAACTCCTCCTGCTGCTGTCGGGAGAGGTTCATAAACTCTGCATTTCAGTGGCGGTGCTCTCTGACGTGTTCAGACAAGGGAGTGGCCAGATCTCTGTAGGTAGGTACACCACTCTGGTGGCATGCTCCGGTTGGTGTTGCCTTTGATCGATCGCCTCCCTCCGATGGTATCTGAGGTCACTCCTTTCAACAAGTTTATTATGAGACTCAGATTAAGGTAATCTCTTGGTGTCTTATCTGTTGTCTCTGTATACAGTGGGTACGGAAAGAATTCAGACCCCCTTCAACTTTTCACTCTCCGTTATATTGCAGCTGTCACGACTGTCGGCAGGCAGGCGAAATAAGGCCAGTCTGGAATACGGACAAATGGGGTTTATTGGAGCACAGGACAAACAGACAAACGACAGCAGGGTAACGTTAATGCCGGATCTGCCGGAACTACGCTGACGCAGACCTTACATACACAAGACAGGCAGTCGGCAACACAAGACAGGTGATGGAAATCAGGGAAAAACACTTGGTAATGAGGTGGGCGTGGCACACACAAGGATCTTCTGGAGCGGGGCATGACTTAACCCCCCCCCCCCCCCAAAGGCGCGCACACTATCGAGAGGCAACGGATGAGACTAGAAGAACCCAGAAGACAAAACCAAAACCATCAACAAGGACCGGGGAATAAGACCGAGACACAAAACAGGCACAAGGACAAAACCCAGGACAAGACACGACACAGGACAGGGAACGCAGACAAACAGACAAGAAAGGAAGAGACAGAGGGAACACCCACAGGGGGAACACAAGGGCCAGGAGTGAAAGGAGGAACAAAAGGCCCGGGAGTGAACGGAGGGACAAAAGGAGGAGCAGATGAGAGACACAGGAGGAGAACACCAGGGCGCCCGAAAGCACCCAGGCAGGCGACGAGCAGTGGCCAGAGGGGCCGCAGGCAAGGGGGAGGCAGGAGCAGGAGGGGGCCCCGCAGGGGCCAAGGAGACGGGTCAAGGGACAGCCGGAGGGGACCAGGAGGGAGCCAGAGGGACCACCGGCGCAGGCAGGCCAAAGGGGGAAGCCACCGGTGGTGACACCGGAGCCCGTGAAGGCGCCGTCCGACGAAGCAGGAGGGCCTGGAGGCGGCCGATGTGGAGCCAGAGGCGGGATAGAGGACCAGCCCTGAGGAACCGGAGGGGAATCCAGCGGCGACCGGCGACCCAAAGCCGGAGGACCCGCAGGCAGCCACTGGACGGCAGTCAAGGGCCGCACGGGCGCCAGGGGGCGGGATGGGAGGGACCCTGACCCTCCGTTTGTGCCCCCTTCCCTTCCGGGACACGGAGAGACGGGGACCCCGTTGGACTCCCCCTCTCTGTGGCACTGGCACTTGCCAATACATTCACTGGCCAGGGTGTCCCCCTGGGTCCGGGGAATCCAGTAAGCAAATACCCGAGGGGTCCCACTCAAGCTCCTCCCCCAAGTCACTCCCTCGAGGAGGAGCGAGGATGTCACTGTCCAGGACCTCCTTGGGGACAGAAGTCACAGGGCCCTGTGGGGCCGGAACAGGAGGGTCCGCAGGCGGGGCCGCGGGCTGCACAGGAACAGGCGATGCAGCCGCGGGTGAGGCTGCGTGACAAGCAGGAACAGGCCCTATAATCCCCCCTCAAAGGCATGCCCCAGGAGAGGCACGCCAAGGTGTCCATAGGCAGGGCAGCTGCGGGCATAGGCGCGGGTGTGGCGGCCTCAGGCACAGCAGCGGGGGCGGCCTCAGAAGCAGCTGCCGGAGTGGCATCAGGAGCAGCTGCGAGCGGAGGTGTGGCTGTAGCGGCCTCAGAAAGTGCAGCCGCCAAAAGAGGCGCGGACGTGGCCACTTCAGGAGCGGCAGCGGCGGCTGCAGGTGTGGCAGCTTCGGGAGTGCGCTGCGGCAGCTGCGGACGTGGCCGCCTCGAGAGCGGCAGCGGCGGCTGCAGGTGTGGCAGCTTCGGGAGTGCACTGCGGCGGCTGAGGGCGCGGCCACCTCGGAAGCGGCAGCTGCAGGTGGGGCCGCCTCGGGAGCGGCGCTGGCAGCTGTGGGTGGAAGCGCCTCGTAGCCCAGCTCAGGCAGGGCAGGCGCTGGCAGGTCCAGCACCGACCGGTCGAGCTCTGCACCTTTAAATGCCCTGGGGATCTGCGGGATAGCGCCTCTCACCGGGCTGATCCAGTTCCCGGCGTAGCGTTCCACCCGGGGAGGCAGGGCACCTGGCAGGCAGCGGTGATGTCTAGACGATCGCAGAGCTCCCTCGTTCACCCAGGCCGGGACAAGCGAGCAGGCTCCGACAAAAACGGTCATTTGCACGGCACGCTCCTCACGTCGCTTGCACAGTTGGCTGCCAGGAGGTCCTCGCCCTGGCTGGCTAGCTCCAGGGCGGCAGGGTCCTCTTGGACCTCAGGCTGGGATCGCCAGTGCACAAATTCTTGCAGCAGACCAAGCCGCTCGGACTCGGTCTGCCGCTCCGTGCTTTTTGGGAGATCCGGCATTCTGTCACGACTGTCGGCAGGCAGGTGCAATAAGGCAAGTACTCCAGTCTGGAATACAGACAAACGGGCTTTATTGGAGCACAGGACAAACAGACGAACAACAGCAGGGTAACGTTAATGCCGGATCTGCTGGAATTACGCTGACACAGACCTTACATACACAAGACAGGCAGTCGGCAATACTTTCCGTACCCACTGTATACTCCGACTGCAGTGAGTGATTATTCACAACTTTGCTCTACGATGGAGGGGTGCCCATGAGGTGATACTCCTCTAGTCACTGATTTTAGTGCGACCACTGGTACTGACAGGGTTCACAGGCCTGTCATTGCCAGTGAAATGTGGGCTTGGTGAAAGTGGCTCCATGTTGCTCGACTTTGCAAATGGTCAAGTTCTGCAGGTCACTGGATTCTGGTTCCAGTACCCTGAGCTGCATCATTGGACTTGGTACTCCAACACTGGCTGTGCAGCAAAGGAGATTAATTACATCCTTATGCAGATGCTGGATGCTCCTACAGACCTGCAGGATCTAAGAATTGCCCAGTCTCTGAATTCTGATCATAGACTAGTTGCTGCCTCTCTGAACATTCCGTTTAGGTCCAGTAGGATACCACCTACTAAAAGAGTGAAGTGGACTGTTTCTCTTTCTAATGAGTTTAAGCATAGTTTGTGAGAAGATCTTGCATACAGTAGATGGGTGATCCTAACGTTACGTGGGTGTCCTGCTGTGAAAAGACGCTGAAGGTTGCTGAGGGTTGTGTTGGTGTCGGTGGTATTTCCTGAAGCAGATGCTTCATCTTGCAGAGCACCCTGGATATTATCAAGAGTTACAGACCACAACTTTATGGAAACTCTGATTCATACCGATAATTGGGAAGAACAGCTGTGAGGGCTCAAAGGGCAGATGAGGTGTTTGTTAGAGGAATCTGTGAGCAAGTCACTGACTATCTGTGGTCCAGAGACTTATATTCTGCGTATAGAAGAATCAAAGCATTACACAGACTCAAATCCACCCATAAAATTCCTCAGTCAGGGCAGGTGATGGAAAGGTGATGCTGCAGTTGTGGGCCGGTGACTTTGACCAGCTGTTTAAAGCTAAGCCTCTGACTAGGATGTTGGGTTGTCTATGGTTCTTGAGGCGAATCATTTGAATAGCTGTGAACCACCTATTCATACATGTTTTCAGGGGTGGTGAACCAGCTTGGGGTAAGGAAGGCCACAGGAAACTGAGAAATCTGGGGTGAACTTCTCCAAGCCAGTGGTAAGGCTGTCCTCCTTGCATTGCAAGCAATCTTTACTTCCAATTGATACATTGGTGCCATCCCAACTGACTGAAAACAGGACTGGTTTTCTCTATGCAAATATTGCAGGGTTTTTTTTTTGCAGCACTTGTCATTCAATGTTTCCAGAGAGTAGGACTGGACTGGATAGCTTGGGGGGATACCAGTGGAGATCCTGAGGTCTGCTTGCTTCCCAACCTGACCTGTCCTTCCAGAAGGGAATGGTAGCATTAAGTTTTCAGACTTAAACAATTTGATATATACAGTGTGTGTGTGTACATACATACTCGTGTGTACATAATTCTTAGATGGTGCAGTTCTAAGGCGATAAACACGAAATGGCTTACCAAAAAACATTGGATTAGGGACATACCACCCAAAAACTAACCAAAACCTATGAAACTATTACGTTGATTACACTCAAAACTCATTCCAATCAAAACTAGGGATCCTCAACCTGTCTGTACAGAGAGAAACTTGTTCATGCCAAAATGTTACGATTGTGAAAAAAAAATAATATTTAGGTTATCTTTTTAAATATGGTGAATGGACTGCAATTATATAGCGCTTTTCTACTCTTCCGAATACTCAAAGCGCTTTACAGTTCATGCCTCACATTCACCCATCCATACATACATTCACACACAGGTGGCGGAGGCTGCCATGCAAGGTGCCAACCTGCACACCGGGAGCAATTCGGGGTTCAGCATCTTGCTCAAGGACACTTTGATGGGGTCAGGAGGAAGCGGGGCTTGAAACGGCAATCCTCTGGTTGCCGAGCAATAGCACCACCATCTTCCCCTTAATATAATATAATATAATGCCTGTGTTAAAGCTTTTATCTGAATTTTAATTGGTATGCTTCTTAAACACTTTCTTGTAACGTACAGTATTTACTGCAGTGGAGTAAAATTTGGGTAGAAAATGACACTTCCAAAAAAAGACTTTTGGTAGCCTGAGTGCTGACTTGTATGGTCAGGTGTGCTACACCATGTCACAATACATTTCAGGGATATATCTGAGTATAATCTAACAAGAGATTCACCTTAAAGACATCTCTCTCCTATTTTCCAGTCGCATCCAATGACATCTTGGAAACTCCTGTTTGTTTGCGGCACAAAACTTAATTACCATGCAAGTATCGCTCATAAGCTCAAACGTGATTCATTGTAATAATATTATTCCCTTGTCTGTGTATCGCCATGGAGATAAAAGCATGAGAAATTGTTATAGAGTGTTATATAAACACACACACGTGTATGTATATATTATCTTTGTTTCTTCAATATAACCTTAAGTACTTTGTAGCATTCAAAAAAGGACAAACTGTAAGGTAAGTCAGTTATTTGAGTTTGAATCTAAATAGGTATTTTTTATTCTCCTCTAACTCACACTTCCAAACTTTAATATTAATAGGTCTCAAATGCCCATCCATTTATAACATGATTGATAAGACCATATCATTCTTGTTTATAGAAATAAATAATTCAATTCATCACAACCAGAATCACAGTGAGAGCTTCATAGACATGACTTCTTCAAATGAGTTGTGAGGCAGGCCATTGAAAATAAAGGTACAATGTAGATGTTACAGATATTTTTCTTATTTAAGACTTTTTGAAATTTTGAGTCAAAATTATAATTGTAATTCATACCATCAACAATTTTTGCCAGTTAGGCATTGTTATTAGACCCACCACTGGTGAAAGCCCATGTTCAGTGCTGACAACGCCTGTCTCAGACAAAGAGAAATCTGCCTGCTCAGTCACTCAGAAGATGGCAGCCACCCAGGGTGCACAATGGTTTGGCCAGCTCTGATTAGACTTGTGTTACCTGTGAGTCATTCTTTATTCAGTTCATTCATTGAGTGATTCTTCATTAACTGATTGATTCATGATTCACTGAGCAATTCTGAGTTCAATTTGTTCGATGAGTGATTTATTTGTTCACTGTGTGATTAACTGTTCAGTTCGTTCACTAAGTGAACTCGATTATGCCATTCACAAGTGAGAGACTCTTTCTCCACCCACAGGTGTAATAATATACAAACCTGAGCCTAGTAACAATTATCTATATATTATCACTCTATATATAGGAGTGTTTGAGTTTTGGTTGGGTCAGAGATGTATTAAGGACAAGAGGGAATGGGTTCAAGCTGGTGCTTGTATCTGCTTAAAAAGTTTTGGTGATAGTTTTTCAGTTTGAAATGCTTAAATTATCCTTGACCTCATTTTATGTGGTGTTTCTATTTAATCCAGTACTTCTCTATTTAATCCCTGCTCTCCTGCTCCTTTGTTCCGTCCTTTGGCTGCCCTGCATCACATAAAGTGCCACATTAGCATTAGCCACCATTAGAAACACAAAATAACCTGTTATGTAGAGGTGGTAAGCACTGTGTCAGTTAAGGATGTGGACATGTAACATGAGGCTTGGCAGGTTGAGTAGCGGGAGAAACCCTGCTGTTACGTCCTTAAGTACGATGCTTAAAACGAATTAGCTGAGTGAAATATCCAATAGGATGAAAAAAACATGACTTGAGTCTGATGCCACTGTAAATCTGAACATAATTTGTGACATTTGAAGCAACATTCTACAACTGAACCTAAACAAAAGCTAACAAAACAAAACCTAACATTTACATGATTGTCATATTTCTCAGTGCTCATCTCTGAGAAACCCACATTATTATGGTATCTGTTCAGTTTGGTCCTTAGTGAAGTTTAACATTTCAAGCTACTGATCATGACCAATAAAAGCTTATTAAGTGGTGTTACACCTTGCAAACACTGATGCATAAAGTATATGTACAATAAAGCGTCTACAAATTTGGCAGAAGGTAACTTTATATAATCTTTCTCATGAGTTACGTGACCACAGCTTTCACAGCTCAGTGGTTCTATTTATTCACATCCATGTTCCATTTTCATCTTTTTCTTTTTCCTGCTTTTTTTAAAAATCGCTGACTCAGATAGCTTAGGTGCCAAGCTGGTCACCAGCCATGCCCCATTGCCTTCCGGTATGCCATGTTAGCGGCTACCCGAGCTCACAGAGACTAGCCCCCGCAGGACGACAAAGGCTGTCCTCCACACTCCAGGTCGCTGCCAGTGGGGGGGGCACCACAGGCACCGGGGGGCACCGCTGCAGTCACCCGTACTCCTCGTTACGCAGTGCTCTGAGCGGAGAGCGGCCCAAGGCAGGCGCTCTGTGGTTTTGACTCAGTAACACCATCTGGAAAGCCCTCTGAAGCCCCTGTCCCTCCAGCACGTCCTACCATATGCAATCACACTGATCTCCTGTGGTTCAGGAAAGTCACTGAGTGCTGAAGGAAAACAACATGTGTGCAAAGTGTCCAAAAACTTAAACTCATATCTCAATTTGTATTATTTGATTGGAAACTGATGTTAAAACAGATGGGCAATCGTCCTAACAATTTTTAATTGTAGGAATGTTCACCGAACATTATGATTAAGGAATGGAAACATTCAAAATGTCCAGTTTTTCTGAGGTTCCTGGAACCTTATCCCACTACTACAACTACTAATACAGATAAGACTAACTAGTGGCCTGTTCTCCATAGCGGGGTTACCGGCTTATCGGGATAACTTGTCGGATTTAAACTAGTCCAGGCAAAATGTAAGTGAACAAATATAAAGTCCATTTAAACTTTGGTACCTTAAATCCGACAAGTTACCCCGATAAGCCAGTAACTCCGCTTCGTAGTACAGGTCCTAGGTCTTCAGAGGTCTTAGTTTTTCAGATGCATCTTTTCCAAAGCGACTGACAGTAGAGGGAAGGGTTACAATTTATGTTTGCACCTTGGGACCTTTGCATCGTTCTACTTGTTGAACTGCAGGAGATCAACAAGCAAACTTGTGTATTTTAGGATGTGTACTTTTCATTTGGTTATGTGTGTTTGTCATGTTCATCTCCTTCCTGTCCCAATAAACATCACCTTCCATTCCTTCTTGCACCAACAAATGTGAAGATGCTTGAGATAAAATGTAATCGACTATTATTTTCTGTTATTTGGTTCTTTGTTTTGGGGCTGCAGAGGGTATGTTTGGTCACCAGACAGATACACAAATATTGATTATTTTTCATAGTCTGCTCTGCCGGGGCATCCTATTCTGCTTTGTTGACTTGCAATTATCCAGTTAAAATTACTGTATTTTGCTATTTTTTTAATGGAAATGTATTTTTTTTACCTTTGAGCTCTATGGTTATTATAAAACATTTTCATGAATACCTTAAACATATTTTTCAAATGTTTTCATTAACTTCATTGTTGAAGTCTGTGTCTCGCTCTCTGTTTTGGAATCGTACGGTGTATTGAAACACGTCACAAATCATTAGCTTTTTATTTTTGTTTGAGTTGGTCTCTGCGTGACAAGCAGTGCTATTGTTGACTAAAATGTGATGGCACACATACAAAATGCTGCTGTCTGATTTATCACTTAGCTGCAGTCGGGGATTTGGAATCTCTCTGTTAAGTGTAAGGGAGAAGTACTGGCTCGCTGCCTTATCAGTTTGTGTAACAGAAAAGGCTGTTTCCAGGCAGCTGTTAACAGTGTCGGTTTAATGAATTACCATAAGCATACAGATACACTTTGCCATATGACAAGCTTTTTGTTAGATTTTAGGGAAAAAGAATAAACATAAGGTTTCATATATGTATTACAATTTTAAAACCCTTCATATATTTGTTACAACACATTATGCAATAATGCCACATTATGAAATAACTCAACAAAATATTAAAAATTTATAGGCTACATTATAATTTTATATTGCAACATTATCGTTATTATGATCAGCATTGACTTCATTACATTCTTTCGAGTTGTTACGTACGGCAATGCATCGTTACAACATTTGTGCTTTTTTAATTACACATAAAGGCAGACTGCATCTATTCTTTTTGGATGAACAGGATTTATCACCTACAGTGTTGTTGTAAAGCAAAGGCATAATATGCATTACACTGGAGAGCAGGTCGACGTTGAGCACCCCAATACGTATATTTGCTCAGTCAGGAGCAACTGATGGTTTCTACAGGGTCAGTGCCACAAGGGCACTGGCCCCAGCTGAAAGCTGATTGGCCCCCTGGGTGCCCTCATCCCTGTCACTCACCATTTCAAAACAGATTATTGGCTCACAATAAGGTTGGCTCCACTGTATGAATTACAGTCCCTTTTATGACCCCAACCTTGAAAAAAAATACTAGAAGTGCTCTATTGCTGATACACCCAAATAGCATGAGGTACCCCAGAGTACCTCAGGCTACCTTTACAAACATGAAAATGTCATCTGGACCTGGAGTCAGAGATTTCCTATCACACAATGGCATCTTTCACATCCCTGACAGCACTGAACATACACAATATATGGAACATACACAGGCTCTCGTGATGAGGTTCTCAGTTAGTAAACACGCATATGTCAAGGGAAGCGGGAGTCCTACAACTGGGGCATAAGTATGTGACTGGCTTTGACCCATCTGCATGCTGATGAATTCCACGCCTGTCACAAGCAAGCTTACGGGGCACACACGTTTTTAGTGCCCCTCTGCAATAAACAATTTCTATACAGTATGTTCTCATCAGGTTTACATCATTTTAACTGGACATATTGTAGATTCTGGATTCAATTTCTAGACGTTTAGTGTGGCTACATCAAGTTAATATAGGTTCAATGAAACAAAATACTGTAGGTGTTTCAGCCAAATGGTTAGAAATTACAAAGTCAGTAAATTTATAGTTTAGCTTAAATGCTTGGCAGTGGTTTCGATTTATAGGTTCTGATAGAGACAATAGGCCTGTTTGAAATTAGTCCATGGAAAAAAATATATAACAACATGTGATTGGTTAGGGGTTATTCTGTCGAAACTAGGGTTGCAAGATATTGGAAAAAAAAAGACATTGCGATATTTTTTTCCAAACGATATATATTGCGATATTGAGAGCCATCAATCCAGGCTAAAATGAATAACTACCCATAATTACATATTAATAATTTCACTAATAAGCAAGCTTCATTACAAGTGACAAAAAGGTCACTTAATATTTTATTCCAAAATTAGAACATTTCTGTAAACACAAAAGCAGAACACATTTTAAAATAGCTTTACACCAACCCCCCGGATTGGTTTACAACAATATAACTTAAAATAAATATATTTTTTATAAAAACAACTTATAAGCATTTTGGTTCACAATCATTTTAGTCAACTTTTCTTAGCAAAGTAAAACATTGTTGGTGTTGGTCATCATAATCATGGCTAAATATATGAAATAAACAAAATAAAAAATAAAATTTGTATATATTTTGTATAAAATCTTCTAAACAGATTAGAGAGCATATTCCTGTAAACAGAAAAACTCAACACATTTAAACAGCAGCTTTACAACATCATCCCCCCTGATTGGTTCATAATTCAATTTAATTCAGTTTATTTTTATATAGTGCCCTTCACAACAGAATTGTCCCAGGGCGCTTTACATGGGTGTGTTAGAACACATTGATGTACATATAAAATTAGATACATAAGACAGAAGAA
>JABFDZ020000138.1:17697544-17711134 GCA_019775955.2 Pollimyrus isidori | reverse complement strand
TATGCGTGACTTCGTTCCGAATGTACTTTTTAAACTTCAGGAAAAGTAGGTTCGTGTCGCATGTTAATAATCACCAAAGCCACTTCATTCTGCAGGCTCGTGTAATGCAAGCATGTCTTCAAGCACAATGTGCATCTTAATAAAGACCCCAATGACCCCCCATAAGAAAAGAACATGTTCTGGTCCGCCAAAACTTGCTAAAACTTGCGCACCACCTAAGGTCATCAGGTACCCCTGACTGTGACTGTATGTGTGTGTGTGTGGCTGCATTTAAAGCACGGGTATTTTTATTTCTATTTTGTATTTTCCATTGGCTATTTTCTGTTTTATTGTGTATGTAACAGCAAGAACAGGGTAGCTGCTTTGCCTAAAGGATATTTCTTTTGAGTTAAGCGTAAATAACGCATGCGGAATATATTTTTTTCCTTTCTGTAAATTTATTGTCTTATGAAGGTACATTGTTTCTGCTGTTGTTAAGACATTGGTCAACATATAGAGGATACAGTGTTCATTCTTTAAGGTGTGCATAAAGCAAGGGAGGTAATTTATTTAAGCATTCACCAATAGCCATTCCCATAGGCTATCCCGGGCCTTTTTCGGCACCTGCGCAATCAAACACAACCCTAGGCATATAATCTTGCCTGGCACACTCCACTTAAGCTCCTCCCTTGTGATGTGATGTATTGTTGTCCATGGTCAAAGGATCAGTAATACAAGTGGTCAAAAAGCCAGCCGGGTGGAGGCGTTACATAAGTTTAATAAGTACTGCACAGGGTTAAGTCAGATCTAACTCACGGATACATAAAAACATAGAAATTCTGGTGTTTTTATTATTCCTGACATGAATGTAGTTGTCATGTCATGTGACGGTCGAATTCTTTTTCTCTCCACTTTTCTGCCCGGTCTCAGCAATCCTGTCTTATCAGACTGCATTCTCATCCTAGGCTTTTGCTGGACTTAAGAGCAATATTACTAAACTGATGACATTCTTCTGTTCACTGACTCGAATCATGATGTCTGTAAGTGCTTTCAGCTGGATTACTGTGGCATCCCATTGGTGGTGGTGGGGGGGGGGGTTTTCTGACCTTCAGTTTTACTTTTCCTTATTAATCCATGTGGATGCTTGGCATGCAGCCAGATCTTGGCAGACTTATGGGACACTTATCGTGAAATTAATATTTTACTCAAGTAGTGCTGATTTTGCAGGGCGCCAGCCATTTCCAAGTTGATTTTATTGCTGGAGCCGTAGGTTTTCTGCAATATTCATTTGCCTGAAGGCAACCAAATTGTTTGGTACTTTTTGGAATGAGTCCAAGTGATAAAAATTTTTGAGAGACTTGAAACCAGTCAGCATGAGGTTCATTTCATAAACAGAATAACTGATACCAGACAAAAAAGGCAAGTAATGTGCAGTTTTAATTATAAAACCATCCATCCATCTTCCATGACATCTTATCCTGTATTACACTGTGATAAGCATAATGTATATGTCAGCAAGCAGAGAGCACATGGGATAAAGCACCATTAAAGAGGAAACAAATTAAAATTCATATTTGTCATTGCTAACCATGGGAATAAGATTTAAAAACTAGTTTCTAAAGGTTATTTTCATGTATTCAGTAATGAATGGTGGTAGTCCAGTTACGGGACATCACAACTTGGCAGTATGTTTTTGAAACTGTCACCTCCAGGCTTCCTAATGAAGCCAATAATTGCCAGCACCACAATGACAATACCTCTGGCCGGTAATGTTCAGCTGGCCTTGTGCATTTTGTGTTCTCGCAAACAACGAGAAAGTCACTCAGCCTAACTTTGTAGTCTCTTGCAGTCTATTAATTTTGGAAATTAATTAAAAAAAATGAGGCATAACATTTTAAAGAAAGTTTCAGCACTGAAAGAAGGATGATGAGATTGCCGTGACCAGTATTGACATTGTATGTCCCGGTATGTCAGGGGAAGATGTTTTGCTGTAATCTGAAGAACACTTTACTTTCAGGCCGGACGCTTCTCTACAGCTTACTACTTATCACATATGACAGTTTAGCTGCCCTCCAGCGAGGAGTGATTGTACTGTAAATGAAATGCAAACGCACCGGCCTTGTCAGCTATCACTTTCCACTGGTATTTGAACCTGGTTGCCTCAGGTATGAAATCATCCCCTAGTTTCCGGCGTTCACTATAAATACCTCAAAGTAAATCACCATGGTAGAGGAAAATGAGAGAGAGAGAGACGGGGGAGAGAAAAAAATCTTCTGCAAAGTCAGTAGGATCCTTCGTCAAGAAATTGGATTGAGAACTCCCAGTAAGGTTACATTCTAGCACTTTCCAAAGTTTATGCCTGCTGCCCCTTTCTTGATTGCCTGAAGGTAGTGAAAAGATTAATTTTGAGTAGTATTTTACATTTTGGGGGACGGAGCTCCCAAGATCACAGTAAGGGGATTACAGTGAACATGCAATCAATCAGGGGCTTCCTTTCTGCTGGTAGACAGTCACCTTATAGTCTCTAAAATGATGTGTTATTCATTTATTCATTTTAAAAAACATATAAAAACTTCCACTACACTGCAGGCCACACACATACTGTACGTTCTGCCTTAAATTTATTTCAGCTTTCCATTGGGTTCAGTTTAATGTTACATATACCACCTTCAAGCAAACAACTTCTTAGCAACTAAAAATGCTATCAAGTCACTGACCAGGAGCCCAAAGTTCACATGACAGTTGGAATATATTTACATGCTATGATACAGCAGAGAACCCATTTACCTTTTGGATGTATGAAGTTGTTATGACATTAGTACTGGTTGAGTTCAAATATTCTAATTTCTAGTGCCGTTAAAGTTACAGTATTAATCAATAAAGTCCATATGTCAGGTGTTACTGTAAAACATCTACCAACATACTTTATTGACAATTAATCTTTGAAAACTAGTGAACCAATGACCCATGCAATGGCAGTTCAGTTATGGGTATGCAGCATGTGTAGGGAGCTCACTGGTAAATTAAATAGCTACATATATAAATTTCTGGGTGGGAAAAATAACACACCGAGTTCAAGCCATGAACACATTGGGGACCTTTTTTTGCTGAGTTTGTTGGGGGTAATCGGGGAGGGTAAATTGTGCCATCATACCTCAATGCTGCTTCTTACTGCGATTAACTGTTTTTATTTTTTTTATCCATATCAGAGATTCTGAGAAATCAATATCCAATAAACGTGCTGCTCTCCTCTTAGTCCCGTAGAAAGCCTCCTGTGTAGCTCTGCAATACTTTATTTATTACAATAAGTTTCTTTCCCACAATTTAATCCAATTATATTACTTATCTTCTTTAGAATTAGTTTTGGTTTAGTTGAATGGCAAGTGGATCAGTGTTGATCGACTTTTAACACTCAACATTTCCAGACATATCATATTATTTGCTTGTTTTTAGTTGAATTCTGCCAAATACTTTTGTTCTTTTTTGGGATTACTTGAAAATATATTAGGAGCATGGTTTTAATGAGCTTAGACTGTAGGCATTTAAATAGAACTACTTTGAATTAAGTGATCAATTGTCACTGCTGACACAGAACAAGGAAATGTGTTCTCTGCATTTAACTTGTATGTGACATAGCAGGGGACAGCTAATTCAGCGCCCAGGGAGCAGTGCTGGGGGGTGGTACCTTACTCGGGGTACCTCAGTAGTGCCTTGCTGGTCAGGGATTCAAACCCACGATCGTTCAATTACAAGTGCGCTTCCCTAACCATTAAGTCACCACTGCCCTATTTCGAAACCCCTTTTCCATTGTTGTGACAAAATGATGATAATCACAAATACAATGGTTATTAATGGTAAGTTTGAAGGACACGATTCAAATATGAAAATACACGAATTTAGGTTTGCATTGCTTACACATCACTCAATAAGCTTAGAATAATAATATGTTATATTCTACTAACTGATTTCCTTGTTTGTCAGATGAATATAATAATGTACAGTATTGTCTAATTCATACAGATTATTTTGAAATATTCTTTGTAGATACTTTATTGTCCATTATAGGTTAGAAGATAAAGAGGCAAAAGCACAGAAAAAATTTGTAAGCATTTCAGAGAAATTTAAGATGTTGGTAGTCAAAGTACAGCAGACAGAAGCAGAGACTTTTCTCAGAAAAGTAACTTTGCTGTCCCCGTTGAACCATTAAATGTGTGATTCTATGAGCAGCTAAGACCGGACTTCAGCTCTTTATCTGACTTCATTTACAGCAGATCGCCTTTCTGTTTCTGCTGGCATGAACGAGACGGCATGGACGATTTATTTCACAGTGAACAAGTACTGAATTAACACCCCCCTGCAAATCCAGGGAATCCACACAATTACTTATGAACTTCCCAAAGCATAAACACGGGTCCGAGAAAACAGGGGTGGATGGCGGTCAGGGCAATTTAATTGTAAACTTGCCAAAGTACTCATAGTGCCGCTGTAAAGTCAGGTATTGTGTTTGATTTAATCCCTGTATGCTGAGAAAAAAGGGGGAAGAGAGGGAGAATGAGAGAGAGGGGGAGTCAAACACTTTTGGAAATGGGCACAAATATCCAAGGTTAATTTTCTGAGAAGGCTGCAGCACCCAGATAAGACCATCCCTGCAAATGAGTTTTGCCTGCCTGGATTACAGCTAAATATATGCAGCTCCCCTTATCCTTCCCCTCGCTCCTCTGAAGTGCCATAATTAACATAAAATGTGCAAATTTTATGCTTGGTTGTAACCACTCCTTATTTCATTGCTTGCTTTCATTTTGACTGTCTTTAAAAATATATATTTAGTATTGCAAAAGTTTACGTATTCCAGCTGACAGATACGTACTTGAAAATACATTATATTTCATATCTATAAATATAACCTGTATATAAATAAGTGCCAATATTTGGCTTTGTTTAGGGCTATATGTAGCGTTCTTGGGTGATAATTGAAGTATAGCAAGAAACTGTACATTCAACGCAAGATTTAACATGGACAATACTTACGTTCAATGCTAACGTTATATGTATAATATTCTATGTATATGAAATAGAATGAATTTCATGCCTTAAACTAGAATTGCATGTGTACCTGTTTTTGTAATAGATTCCTCCATCCATTCATTTATCATCCACCCTTCATCCATCTATCCATCCATCCTTCCATCTTCCATTCCATCTCTTACAGTATGTACCTCTTACACAAAGAAATACAGGGTACAAGGCAGGGGACAATAGATGAGATGCATATTCATGAAAGACCAGTTTGTTATGTAATTCATATATTTAGATTAGCTGTAAAGTGAAATAAAGTCAACTGTAGAACATTTCTATCATTAATTACTATGAACGTCATGCTATTCATTATTTTTTTAAGCATGATTATTTTTTTGGACATTAGTGTAAAAGGTAGAACTATTCATCATACAATCTGTACTTTTGACTTTAACTATAACTTATGTGGGAGTTTAATTACTGTATTACAGTTGTACTCCTTGGAAAGTCTGTTTTCTGCAACAGATTGGCTGTGAGGTCCAACCCCCCACCATTTCCATTTTACAATATATCTGTGAAATCCATGGAAAATCTCTACTTTCCAAAATTGCAGTTGTTTCACAAAAGTTTGAAACATGTTTTTACGATTTTAGTTTGAGTGCATTCGGGTTCAGGAGAGGTACATTTTAAAATGAATCATTTTTGCTTTGGGGTATAGGCAAGGCAGGAGAAATTATGCCTTTTGAGTAGTAATACACTTGCTATCATAATAGATTAGTATGAGGTAATAATAGTGCGACACAGCTGAGCTTTGGTAAATTATAGATATGTGTAGATTATACAGTATATGATGCAATATGTCAATTTCACATTGGCAGCTTTATTAATCAGCTATAGGATTTTGAAAAAGTATGGCCAGAAGAAAACCTTGGCTCTACTTTAGCCAGGAGCACTTTCCTCACTGAGAGGAATATTCTACTGCTTCTTCTCTTAGTCCAGCGACAAAAGCTGCCAATCCTTAACTTTCAGTTTCACCAGATGAAACAACAGTAACATTATTCATAGGTTTTTGGAAACAGAAATATGGATACATACATTAACAAAAGCTTAACAAGCTTATGCTATTCATAAAATGTGAACAAGTTCTCTAATATTCAACAATAGTCCATTTACCATTATGTAAACACCTGAGTTGCTATGAGATGCTATGGGCACAGGCATATTCCAAAGAGGCTAGAGACAGACGCTCTCAGTGTGTCTGGATCCATATAAACCTGCTTTGGTTGCGGCTGCTCTCTCCATAGATCATGGCATACTGTATCTGGTCCTGCAAGCTTCAATTAAATTATATCATTAAAATGGTCCAAAAACCAAATGGTCCTTATTGAGCCAAGGAAGGCTGGAGTGACTGGAAGCTTCTCAGCTCCAGCTGATGCCTATTTAATGCCTTTAATTTGCTGTACAATCACAGTCCTCTGAATAAAAATCATGGTGTCTCTTTCTGTATTCAATGGGTAGATTCTTTCTGTACTTCCAGTGATCACCTGACATGCCGGTCTTATGCTCGCTATAAAATACCACAACAGCTTGTTGGTAATTGATCAGACAAGTGAACTGTAAAATATTAATTTTCCACCTCAATAGCCAGATAAATCTCCTCGGAGAGGGATGAAAATATTGCTTATGTGCAGTTTGGTTTAGAGTGGTAATAGCATGGTAGCAGATAAGCAGAGTGTACATTCAAAGTTACCAATAGTATCCCTTTTGCTTTCAAGCCCAAATGGTTATCATATTCCCACAAGTGGAATCGTTGGCCCATGTGCTTAGCGAGCCATGTGCGGCATGTCTTCTGACTTCTAAATTGCTTTGACAGTAAATAGTTATTTGGTAAAACAGGTAGTTGCAGTACAGTACAATGTTAAGTAATGCAAATCAGCCTGTTATAATAATTGTGCTGTCTATTTGACCACTGGACTTGAACCTTTGAACTAAAAAAAAAAAACGCTCAAAGAAACCCCAACCACATGGTTATATAATTTGTTTATTTCTTTTTAGTGTGGTGCAGTAAATTTGAATGGAGGAACTCTGGATTCGATCCTATATTATTTGAGCTGAAAGATGTAAAACTATGAGCAAGTGCAGGAAATGACAACCCAGATACTGGTTTCTTTTAAGGTGCATCACTAAAAATAACCAGCTCACATAATAATCTCATTTGAGAATTATATTAAAGGTCCATATCAGCTATGAGAAACAGAACTGCAACAGGATAATTTAAGAATTTGTGTCCTGCATAGCCTCCTGGTTGCTGGCTTTTTCAGTGTAAGTAGCCGAAACATTTATCACTGAAATAATTTATATCGAAGAGATATACAGTATAAACTGTGGTTGCTAACAAGAGGGTGGTGCAGTGGTTAGCGCTGTAACCTCACACCTGAGGGACCTGGATTCAAGTCTCTGCCAGTGTTCCATGTGTGTGGAGTCTGCAAGTTCTCCCTGTGTCATTGTGGGGTTTCCTCCAGGTACTCTTGTTTGCCCCTCCCCCCAAAAAAACATAGACTAATTAGAGTTACCAAATTGCCCTTAGGTGTGAGTGTGTCCTACAGTGGGTTGGTGCTCCATCCTGGGTTGTTCCCTGCCTTCTACCCCCAGCCTCTCGACCCCCCGTGACCCTGAATAGGACAAGTGGTTTCAGAAACTGGATGGATGGCCTACCAACAAACTTTGTCTGAATGCTTATTCACAGTTAAGCATAACCAGCACGCATATGTATTTGCCTTTGAGTTCATGAATTCAAAATTCAAAATACTGCATTTGTAAAACAACAAACATTGAAGCTGTTTTGGGTTTCATGCTGTATCATGTGACTTCTTGGTTCAACCGGCAGTTGGCTAACCATCTGTATCGAGAGCTGTGAGCTGGCATGTCAGTAAGCATTTAACACTGTTAAGTGCCGTTCTTCAGTTGTGAATTCCACTAGTTCATTCCAGTCTGATGCAGAAATCACGGTTCCAGGCAATGAATTATTGACTTCCCTGTGGATCTTGGGAGTCTTTCATGAAAAATATCAATTTAAGTTGGGGAAAACCCATACTTTAAAGAGTGAAAGTCATTCTTAACATGTCTACCTGATAACATGTTTGGCCTTCATATTTGTCCATTATTGCCCATGAAGGAGTCTTCTTTAGTAAACTTGAAACAGGGAGTTAAACGCCTGTTCGCTCAGGGTGGTAGCATATCATAGACAAACCGTTGTTGTCATCTCGGATCATGAAAGTACAATCAGTCTCCTTCGCTGGTTGAGATTCAACCATTTATGGATCCGCACACTGCCATCTTCTGCTGTTTGTGCAGAGATTGGAAACCCCCCGGGGACACTGGCACTGAGTGTTCCACACAGTTTAGTTTCTTTGCCCCAAGCTAAGTGGCTGCATTCCATGACAATGGTGACATCAGGTTCACAAATTGGATGTGTTTTTGTGCAGGGATAGTACAATGGATCCATGATTGGTGTACAGAAGAAGAAACCTGCCTTTGTTTATGATTCCTAGGGCATCAGCCTTATTTGTTTATAAATTCCCTATTTTGCATGAAATGTTAAAGCATGATTATGAACTCTGCAGATATTTTAATATTGACACCTGCTATAATTTATCATTGTTGTCCGGGTGAAGCTGTGTTCATAATGAGTGGAACGATGGTCAAAGCAGGTCTTACACCTGTGAGCCGGGTTTGGTCCTCATTATGTCACATCACCTGTCTCTGTCTGCTGGGATAGACAGCTGGAATCGTCCGCCAGCTCCTTGCTCTAGAGTGACATCTACTGGTAACTGGATAACAACTTGGAATCCAGGGAATTAACTCTCTGCACCTACTGTGTCACCGATTGATTAAGTTTGGAGAGTGAAAGGAATCAATTGGCAGCTACAGAAAAATTAAGAATACAAGGTAATGCCTCCCTGACCAAACATCATTATAGTTTGTAATCCCATGTCCTCCTGAATTGTATATTTCTCCACAAAGCAAAACTGCTGATAATGTTGATCTAAAATCCAAATGGTGTTATCATCATAAATAAATCCAATGGAATAGACTTTACAACAATGAGAAAATCAGTAAATTTATCGATTACCATACCTTAACAAAATATATGAATGAGATCATACCAGTTTTATTCCCAAAAGGCAAGAAAGCCAAGCTAATCCATCCATCATCCATCCTTCAATCCGTCTGCTAATCGCTAATTCTGGCCATGCTAATGTCATGGAGACATCTAGAATTCACCCTCTAAGGTAAATGTGAAGCTGCACGGTTAATGTGAAAGGCGTCGACTTTTAATGCAGTATTTTAAGCAGCTGTCACATAATTAATCTTCTTTGCAGGAAAGGTCTATTACAAATCTTGATTATGCTCTGCAAAGTGTAGTGCGTGGAGATGTCACGGGTTGTTGAGCAGAAAGCCAGGGTGGTCTATATTTTAAATCAGACATATGTACATATTCCTCCTGCAGTCTACTGTCACTGAAGCTAGAGATTGACAGACTGCTTTTGTAGGGAGTTGGGGCCATTTAAATATTTCCAAGTCTACATTAAGGGGGGGATGGACAGCTATTTCTCTCTCAATGATAATGTTTTTTAATGGAGAACAGGGGTGTGATTCTCATTGCTGCTCCTCCACTTCAATGACGTCCATGGCGGTCTTCAACGCGAAATGCCATCCCACCCTCCCAGATGATCAGTTATGAGAATCTTGTGGCACACACTCATTACCAGCCAGAAACAGATGACATCCCTCTCCAACTGCACCTCAAGAGACTTTATATAAAGCTTTTAAAAGTGATTTCATGCCCTCCCTTACACAGGAGTGTGTAGTGCTTACTTGGCAATTACAGGGCTGATTATGGGCTTTCTGATTATGACAACTGCAAACGAAAGCCTTGCTGTGTAAAGCTTGCTGCTCCTTTCATCGAAAAAGGACCATGGCAGAGTGAATGTAAAGGCAGAAAATATGATTCACATAAGGACAATTGATGCCTGTTTGCTTATTTTTGTTTTTTTTTTGTAATGTTTTTTTTATTTAAACCCAAAATGAACAGGATAAAACAAGAGCATTTTTTTTCTTAATGGCTTCCAAAAATGATAAAGATCTTATCCCAACATTACGCCTGTCCTGCCCCGATCGTCTGCTCCTTCCATGTGCCACGCCCCCTCGTTAACCTCATGTGAGATCTCCATGTGATCAGCTGTTTCTAGTTGTTGTCCTGTATTAAGTCCGCATTTCAGTTTGCTTCCCCAGTCCAGTCAATGGGTGCACTCGACTTGCTTATAGATTCTCCTGCTTAAAGCAACGCATTCTGATCCTGACAAAATGCATTACGGTTAGATGCACTGCAGCCTCTCACCCAGCTACACAAATTGGAACCGCCTTTGTGACGACACACCTTGCCCTTATTGGCTGAACAGTTTAGTTACACGCATGACGTTTGTATCCTAGGCAGTTCCGAAGCGTAATCTGCTATTTCTCCCTAATATCACATAAAGCAACTAGAACTGGTTTTCAGTTAATTTACCTGGCAAAATAAAGTTGAATAAATAAATGACATAAATGCTCTAATAGTACACGTTGAGTACTAGTTAGTGGTTTATTTATTGTTAGTTACTGTAATGTTGCACTGCTTTATTTGGTTAATCGTCCAGTCTGTGAAGAAGGCATTCAAGTAAGAATTGTATTGTAGCATGACTCATTTCTTGGTGCGTACAATTTATGTTAGGTCAGTGTTCACGGTTTGACTTTTGATATTCAGGTCGAGTTCTAGGTCAAACTGGTTTGTTCGACTTTCAAGAAATTTGAGTTCTAGTGAGTTTGAGAACCAAGGTACCAAATAGCTCATTTGAGCATATATTTGGAAGACACTGACGTATAATGTTTATTTCAATTGTATTCTGCATTTACAACTTGTAGGGAAATATAAATTGAATCCTCGTCAAAATTAGTCAGATAGGAATTTAAGGAAAAATAAATTTAAATCTGTATCAAGTACATGATATAAACAATTAATGTATTTACACTTAGTATAACAGAAGAATGAAAAATAAAAAACGTGGCTGCATATTAGTAATAAAGTGCAACATTTCGAATGCCACAGTGGACTGATTATTTGTATTTATTGATAACATATTATGAAGTTTTTACTTTGTGTTTGAATGAATACTTGATATTGTCCTCCAGATTTTCCCTGCCAAATCATTTTATTTGAATCTCTTAACTGAATTACATTTTAACACAGAACCCTACTGTATGTGACTGCAAGCCACATTAGCCTCCCTTAAAGTGGGAATGTGTTGGTGTTGGCTGTACTGCCATTAATGACCCATGCGTCATTATGAAAAAATCAACCCACAGACATTACTGTACATATATGGATGGTTGAGTACGAATCTCTCTAACCACCATTAATATCACCTTTTGATCGCTGTTGTAAAGTTTTATGCTTAATTTGAATTGATGCTGGTTTAAATGAACCTACTGTATCTGTAGCAGTGACTTCTATCAGAAGAATGTCTCCCCCAGGACCCTGGCTGTTTATGACACTGACAAATTTTTCTAATTGCTGTAAAGATGTAACAGGAAAAAATGAAAGGATACAAGATGCAACTAATAAAGGAGTGAAGGAGGAGGGAGGGAGGAAGAAGTCATAGGTGCCAAAGCGTGTTTGCGAGATACAGGGAGAGGAGCCAGCAAGACAAAGATAATGAGGCAGGTGCTAGTGGCAGCTGTCAGGAGGGCACTGACTGCCTCATTGGAGGAGTCACATGATCTGCTGACATGGCATCGACTCCCTCATCATAGGAGTCACATGATCCACTGACATGGCGCTAACTGCTTCATCGGAGGAGTCACATGATCCGCTGGCATGGCGCTAACTGCTTCATCGGAGGAGTCACATGATCCGCTGACATGGCGCTAACTGCTTCATCGGAGGAGTCACATGATTCGCTGGCATGGCGCTGACTGCCTCATCGGAGGAGTCACATGATCCGCTGGCATGGCGCTGACTGCCTCATCGGAGGAGTCACATGATCCGCTGGCATGGCGCTGACTGCCTCATTGGAGGAGTCACATGATCCGCTGACATGGCGCTGACGATCTGCTTTGGAACTGCGCAAACTATTATATATGGTGACTGAGGTAAAGAGGAAGCTGTTAAGGCTGGAATGTTTACAGTAGAGATCTGGCTAAGATTTATGAATAATTGCAAAATTCTAAAAAGACTGACCTTGGGAATGGGAGAACCAGATTTTAAAATAATTCTTTTGTTTGCAGGAAAAAAATGTTGTTTCTTATTTGTAAGGCATTGCAATGGACTGAAATCCTGTCCAAGGTGTCCCCAACCTTGAGTAATATGCATCCTCCCAGTGACTCTGAAGTGAATCTGGATCATGTGTGCGTTTTTGCATGTTCATTTATTGCTGTTACCGTAGTGGTGAATATTTACCCAGATCAAATCTGCCAGGTCCTTCCAAAGGAAGGTCCTCATGGGAACACCTGTCTGGTATTTAGCCAGAAATGGTTGAAATGCTCATGCTAGGGCCACGAAAAAAGTAGTTTGGCCAGAAGAAGAGGATCCATTCGGGCTTCACAAATGCAGTCAAAAGAAGATGCCCCTGGGTTTTTTCACCTTTTTTTGACTTCACCAAGTCCACATATTTCACAATAGAGGGCCAGACTTCCAATGCCCATTTGACAGCTGGCAAATTTCTGAGCCACTGATGGCCAGAGAAAGGTAGAGGGAATCTTGAGGATGATGTTGCAGCTACTGTATGATGTCCTCTCTTCTGGCTGGTGCAGAGTAGAAAAGAAGATGTAGTGCTTTGAGTACTTTCTCCACCATCCACACTTCAAAACCAGTCTTGAAGGAGTTGTGAAGGGTATGTAGGCTACAACTTCCTACAGTTACTGTGTCCCAGGAAATTGCTCACCACAGTGTGAATGTAATCATTGGACGTTTAGGAGTGATGTTGGCTAACCGTTTGCAAAGCCCATAGCACTTCTGCTTTGAGTGTGCTGGTTGAGGAGAATGTACAGAAGACATTGCTTGTTGTGGGATTCGGGGATATTGCCAAAGTGGGTGTAAGCCTGTCTGCGGAGGTTCTACTTGCAGGACTGGCAAACAACTGAATCGGGGCAGTTGTCCAACTTTTGACACAACTCTTGTTCTTCTCTCCCCTGATATGTGAGTCAATGGCTTTAGAGCCCGTTGTTGCCAGTTTGATTACTTTTTTACAAAGGTTGCATTGCGCTTCAATGACATTAGTTACCTTTTTCAACCAGCCACAGTACTTTTTTTTGAAGCATTGACATTAATAGTAATTAATATTGTATTATTTAATTAAATCTTACATTCCTGTCACCGTTAGATATTTTACCGTATTTTCCGCACTATAAGGCGCACCGGATTATAAAGCACACCTTCAATGAATGGCCTATTTTAAAACTTTTTTCATATATAAGGCGCACTGCATTATAAGGCGCATAGAATAGAAGCTACAGTAGTGGCTGGGGTTGCGTTATGCATACACTAGACGGAGCTGCGCT
>JABFDZ020000138.1:17627405-17641178 GCA_019775955.2 Pollimyrus isidori | reverse complement strand
GAGAGGCTAAGAGAAGGCAGGGGGGGGGGAACCAGACAGACTGGCACATCAACAGCAGCTCATTGTGGACAGAATAAATTATGTACATTACAAATCATTCATATAAATTAACTTCTGGGGTATGTAATATATCACATTTACAGCCAGCAAAAGATCCCAGAAATGGGCAGGTGGAAAAAAAAAGTGCCATAACACTTGAAGCTAAAACTTCACAAACCATAATACAGAAGGCCTGAGAGGACAATCTCTCTGAAATTTTGTCTTATATAAAACATGCCTGTTGAGAAGGTCATCTCACCGCAGACTTATCTCCCAAGAAGGAACACACCCCACTATAGCCTATTGATTTTACCCCCCCCACCCAACCTCATCTTTGAATGCACAGTGTCTCATGAAGTTTGATTATAGATGTTTTGAGAATATGGGATGCAGGTACATATATTCCAGTGCAGGGGTCACCAACCTTTGTGAAACTGAGAGCTACTTCACAGGTCCTGAGCCATAGGAAGGGCTACCAGTTTGAAACAGCCTCCTAAACTTATCTAAGATTCATGAATAATAAACATGTTTTAAATGCGTTTTTTTAGATATTGTCATTTACTGTGCCAGGTCTGTGGGCTACTCATGTGGTCCTTGGGGGCATCCTGGTGCCTGTGGGCACCATGTTGGTGACCCCTGTTCTAATGGACTTACTGACTTACAGACTGTCCCCGTCTTACAATCGAAATGACTTTTTTTTTTTTTTTAAGTTATCATATGTAAAAATAAATTTCAGCATACTGCATACTGTACTGTGCACTGGTAGATGTTACGGAAAAGCGCTGTACTGTATGGCAGCACAACCATCCCAGCCTCACATGCATCTCCCCATCTCTTTCTCATGTCGAAGGGTCAGTGTGATTACACTAATGGTCAGTGTAATTTCCCTAAAGGATAGTGGGATTACCATAAGGGTCAGTGTGATCTCGATATACGCCCATTTTGACTTATGAGTTTCGTAAGTCGGGGACAGGCTTGATGATATTGTGGCTTGCAACCTGTGACACTCATGAATTGTGTCAAGCTTTAACACCAGTCAAAAAATCATTTTTGTACAAATAAAATGTTTTCCTGATATAATATAACAAAAATATGACAACATAATGAACCCTAAACTTTTTTTCTGATTATCCCTTAATTCACTTTGCTCTGACTATACAATTATAAAAGTTTTTATTATCAAACAAAAATAAAAGGCACTAAATTTTTATCTGGTGTAAAAGCTTGATAAGCTTATGCAATGGAAATACCAACACTGGTACACAAAAAACTGATTCTGTGATGTGCATTAATTTCACAAGAATGTTTAATAAAAGAATTATATGAAGAAGCTGTCTGGAGTAAAGAAATAATGTGCAATAAATAAATAAATGTGCAAATTCTGTTATACCAAAATATTTTGAAACAAATTACATTTGTTATGGAATTATGTAATTGAAAGCATCCAGTATTGATATTTTAGCTTTCATTGATCTTTCCACATTGATAGGTAACCCTTGTCATTGTGTTCCTTTAGTTATAAAAATGAATAGTTAAATATTTGCTGTCATATAATCAATTATCCTTAATTTAAACACTTCTGTTCTATCGCAGACACTTTCTGGACAGTAGAATGGCAGACTTTGCTGTTATTCCACATTCACAGTTGAGGTGTCAGCCGGATGGGAAATACGGAGTGTCACTGTGGTAGTTGTAGTCCGGGCAAACTTTCTGCACAAGCTTGTAATCGGTGCTGTAGAAGGAAATGAAGATGCAAATGACTTTGAAAGGCTTCGAACAGAGCCACGAGACATGACTCTGCGTCTGCTCCTGGAAACACGTCTTCGATGGGTCATAATTGCAGGGCGTCGTTTTCGTGGCCTTGTCCACCTTCTCGTACTCAATGCGACAGTTAAACGACTTGGAATCTTTGGCATCGATGACCGACTGCTGCGTGACGTCGAACTCCACGATCTTGGTAGGCGGCACCAGGCTGACGGACACGTTCCCCTGTCCGGTGGAGTTGTGGCGAAAGTAGACGCTGAACGTTCCATTACCATGGTCCACAATCTTACCAGTGATCAGCAGGTTCAGTTTCACTGTTTTTATGTTGGACTGAAAGTCCCCCCAGCCGAACATCTTCTTGAATTTCCCGGTTTTGACGATGGGGCGCCGCTTGGCTCGGAGGCGGGACTCCGGGAGGTACGTGGAGTTCCGGAGCCAGTCCCAGAAATCCTGCTCTGAGTAAGGCTGAGGTGTTTTGTACTGCAGGTCCAGGGAGCTGCCATTGTCCTTCCCACTGAGAGTCTGTGACAGGAGGCGGCTGATGGACACGTCCTTGGTGCTTCCTGTCCAAATCTGCTGTAACGTAGACTTAGGGCTTCCTGCTGCAAGAAGGACTGACTTCCTAGGAAGTGATGAGCTGGCACAGAAAACCTAAGGAAACATGCAAAGAAATGAGTCCGTGCCACATTATTTAAAACACCCATTGCTTCAGGTAGGCCTGGTGTAATTTCCATTTCGCCTGCTATGAAAGACTTTGATTTGCGTAGCTTGGCTTTTATTCATTTCTATATAACACATTTTAACGACCAATGCAGCTTAAGGAACAGAATAGGCAACAAAATGGTAATCAAATGTTGAGTTTTAAAGCACACAGGGTGTTTCTCAATACTAGGGACACAAATATCACACTTGTTTTCTTCGCAAAAGGATTTTTGCTGATTTGCCTCCCAAGAATGAACTTGGGACGCAATAAAGTATCGCGAGGATGTAACAGATACATCCTTGATATCTGAGGTGGAGCCAGAACGACATCTAGAGATTTTTGCCACCATACATCTTTTCTGGTGTATTGGAGTTGTACTTTGGCAACGGAAGATGATGTCAAAGGTATTAGAGAACACAAGAACAGTCCAGTACGCATATTGATAAACACCCATACTTCACATTCGAACAGAGGAATGATGCTTCAATAAGCACTGATACCTCCTTTGGAAAAAGAGGAATCCCACCAATATCCGTCCAGAGATGCAGCAACGTTTCATTAGAATTGGGAGGAAATCAATCTATTAGTTCAAGAAAATTATGAACTACCCAATTAACAAAGATAAATAAGGCCAGATAAGTACAACTCACTGTAAAAATGTGACATTAACATCTGATTCCTGCTGTGGTACATGGCAGAAAATCTGTCTGCCGGAGGTTTCGCATTTTGCAGATTTCCTAGGGATCGATACTTAGGCTTTGTCACAAATCACAAAGGTCTTTGGACAGTAATTTTCTTTCAGGGCAAATTGGCAAGACTATGGATTACAGTGGTTAACACAGGGTTACAAGGTGGGTGTTCTATTAGATAACTAGAGCTGACAAACAAAAGACAAATGAACAAACAATGACAAATTCTGAGATTAACCCTAAGATTACCATCAGTTCTGGGTTTCATATTATTGGGGCTGAAGCAAAATAAAACGTATGCATATGAGTGAGGGACAACTGTAGCCTAATGGCAGGTTAGGTTAGACTGGTAAAACACATTGCTGCACCCAGCA
The DNA here is from genome assembly GCA_019775955.2 of Pollimyrus isidori. NCBI lineage: Eukaryota > Metazoa > Chordata > Actinopteri > Osteoglossiformes > Mormyridae > Pollimyrus > Pollimyrus isidori. The sequence goes on along the minus strand of JABFDZ020000138.1, from coordinate 17,637,609 downwards.
CACAATAAAACTCCTCGGGACCCCAGCTAGCGACCCCCCCACCGGCCAACACACGGTTCAGCCCCACCCTTCGGAAATGTCATCTCTCTGCCACAGCCAGGTAGTGCAGTATGTGGGCGTCCCCTCATCCTGGTCCTAGCAATGAGGACCCTATGAGCCGGATTACCCTCAGGCCATCCATCCATCCATCCATCCATCCATCCATTTTCTGAAATCGCTCGCCCTATTCAGGGTTGATGGGGGTGTATCTCAGAGGCCTCAAGCGCAAGGCAGGGAACAACCCAGGATGGAGGGGGGGCAAGCCATCGCAGGGCCCTCAGGCCATACATGATAAATGGCTCTGCCTGACAATATGACCAGTAGCCACAATACCATTTAGCATTGCCTGCAGGGTATATGTTCAGTGCTAACTTTTTAGATATTTACAATTTAATTTGATAGGAAGATGGTAGTAACCAATGACACTTAAACACTGTAAGCATATTCTTATTACTTTTTAATTAGTTTAGATAGCAGACTTTTCTGTCAAACATTTTATTTTTACACAGTTAGATAAGAACAATAGCGTTTTGGGTTAATACTTTTTCCCAGTAAGGGTGAGCCTCCTGGGAATGGATTCTGTCAGTTTCAGGGAGGCTCTGGGTATGTGTGGATGGGGATTAGCAGTTAGCACTCATGGCCCCCGGGCAAATGTGTAAGAAACTGCATTATTACGAGGGCTGTTTTACAGACAGGCCTGTTGAAACTGCTAAACAAAATACTGCTAAGTTAGCCAATAGGATATTGCCTTAGCCTGAGTGTTGCAAAAAGAAGGGGAAACCGTTATTGAATACCATTCTGCAGTTAATGGACAGCCTAGAGGCCCAAGGGATCGAGGAGTATTTCGTTACTATTTATGCAACTATTTTTAGATTACTACACGCAACTTGTGCAACAGTGTAGCTTTCCGTAGGCTAATTCGCAGGAATGTCCAGTTTACTGCATGTTTGTATGACAGAATCAATTAGCTGCTCGATTAAAATTCACATTACAGAGAAATGCATATTTATTGAAATCCAATAAAACCAATGAAGGTCACAAAGCAGTTGGCAGTATAATTGAGACCTTATAAAGACACGTAGTACAGAGAATACCAGAGGATAGGGAATATGCAGATATAGTAAAATGACAAGGTAAAAACAAGGTCAGGACTCAAACAGAACAAGCCAGAGCTGCCTCTCTTGTTCAGAATTCTTGCAATGCTTTGCAACATCCGACATACAAATATTTTATGCCTAAATCTGTACACTTAAAAATTCATCCATGGCACCCCATCTCAGAGTACATACACCATCCGCAATCTGACTACGCCAACTCACGTTAGTGTGTTTTTGGACTGTGAGGGGAGAGCAGAGATCCTGGAGGAAACTCCAAAATGATGCAGGGTGAACATGCAAACTCCACACACATGGAACCAGGGAGACCCAATCCCGCTCCCTAAAGGCACCAACCACTGTGCCACCGCCAGACCCTTTCAGAAAAGCAGTATTTCAGATGTAGTCCATTAGCCGCGAATGAGTCAAACTAATCAAATGCAATCTATTAAAAACAGCTCAAGAATACAGCTAATTTTCCCCCAATATGTCTAAATGTGTATCGCATAAACTGAGTAGTTGTTGAAAATGATACATGTAACAGACATGAAACTGATAGAGGAACTGCTTTTATTCACTTGAGAACGGTACTTAATCGCTTTCATTATTATTAAAGCTATCAGTTTCATCTTATTGTTTGTAAACTATTGCTTTTTACTGTCAGTAGATGGTACTACACAATAAAGGAGGATTCGATTTTTTTCTGCATGCCCAGGGTATTAATAAAGCCTTTGTACTAATTATTGTACTCTTACTTTAAGCACAAACACTTGAAAAATAAAAATAATTATTCTAAAAATAAAGTCATTTAGTTATTTGTTCTATATGTCCATACATGTTCCATTATCCCTCTTGGAAGATTATGTCATATGAGATGCCCTTTACCAGCAAATTGAATCTTGGGGTGACATCCCATATTTCTTTAGGTGGCTGCCCCCCCCCCCAGGGTCAATTCCTAGAGTTGCTCCTGTTAACAACTAAAAATTCCTTTTTACTATGTGATTTTCTAACGTTGGAATACATACTGAAAGTGCGTAAAACTCACTGAAGCGAATGAAGATGGTGCCTGAGCGCATTTAAATATGCCAGTGGAGCCTCACCAAACGCTGGTTAGGTAAAGCTGGTTATGCAAAGGCACCATACTGTATAATGAAGCACGACTCTGCAGCAGTTATACCCTTTAGTGTGTAATAGCTAAACGTTGATTGGGTTATGAGCACCAGGACCTACACTGTCTTGGGAGAGAGAAAAAAAGATAGATAGATAGATAGATAGATAGATAGATAGATAGATAGATAGATAGATAGATAGATAGATAGAGAGAAAGAGAGAGAGAGAGAGAGAGAGAGAGAGCAGACCACCTATTAATGACCCGAAGCATGTCTATTGAACCAATGGGCTAAACTCTATCCATGTCAAATTGTACTAGGAAATGAAACAGATTTTTAAAGACAGAGACATTCACAGTCTTCTTTTCTGAAAGCAGTTGGGTTTGGTTAAAGCACAGTGGTTTACATCACCAGTATAGTAATGTGTTGGTAGTTTAATGAAATTCTGCACCTTGAAAGCCACGGCACCCGGAGCGACGGATGGGGTGAGCGGCTCCATCAAGCAGCACTGGGGCGAGAGCCAAGCGCGCATCAGGATGAGGGTCATTAACGGCCTTTTAAGGCTGCATTCTGCCCATGCACCAGAACCGCCTAATGAGCTTGTGAGGAAGCTGTTAGACACGCCATTAACACAGGCCCGGAGTTCCAGAGCACAATTATGGCCGGTTCCGTTCGGCATGGGCAAATGCTCGATTTCAGCAAAGGACGAAACCCTGACTGTGCTTTAATGTCACCTCTTCTGAAGATAAAACCCATTTGTAAATGTAAAATGAAATAGATTTAGGTAAAAGAAGGTTATACATTATAGAGACGGAGGGTCAAATGCATCACTCTATGTGACGTTATAAATAGATTCCTTCAAAAAAAAAGCTACATTAAGAAAATAAAATTAAATGCAGTTCTATGGCAGACACAAATATTTCCACTATATTTGCAGGATTTCATTTTCATTACTGCGATTTTCTTTAATTAACCAACTGGATTTTGACACTCATGAGCAAAATAACCAGAACTGGTTAACTGTAAATATAAAAAACAATAATTTACTATAACAGAAAATAGTGAAGGTCTCAGCAGAGACATCGATTACACATTGCAATGACAGGAGGAATCAGTCTCAACCTTATTGCCTAATTTAATTTATTCAGAGGTAGGAATTTCAAAAGGTCCTCAGCAGCAAAGTATAATTTACCATGTTTTCCACACGGCCAAACTACATGAGTTTATTTTAATTGTGCAAATGTAACATTTCACATCTGAGGAATTCATATTTTTCTTCTTTCTTCAGTAATTAGGATCCTATGATTACCATGATGTCCAAACATACAGGATTATTTCAGTATAATTCATTTCTGCTGCTTACATCAATAAATCAGACCATGAAATGTTTATGTTCAAGAAAGCAGACAAACTGGGTGGGGGGGGCATGTTTTTAGGAGTTTCCTGGCATCACATAAGTTGGACAATATCAAAACAAATCTTATGTTCACAATGACAATCACAGGAAATGCAAAATCATGTATCAGAGTGGTGAGCGATAAACCGAACTGCAAATCAAGCCCATGTGGCAAGTTCAGTTTTAAGAGGAATTAATTTCACAGGGTGATGTGGTGTGGTGGGTATCAGAGTCAATGTATAAAAACAGCTTTGCTGGGCATCAGAAGCCTATTCCAGCAGGCACAGGGTACGAGGCAGGCGAACTAGATAGGATGCCAGTACTTCGTAGAGGCACACACTCATTCACATACTATGGGCAATTTAGAGTCTCTGAACAACGTGATTTGGGAATGATGGAGACTGGAGTATCCACAGGAAACCCAGACAGACACAGAATTATGCTGCGCCTCCCCCCAACGAGTCTGGATCCTCCCAAGGTTTCTCCTCTCTGAAGCAGTTTTTCTTGCTACAGTCGTCTCAGGCTCACTCACTGGGGACCTTGAGCCCGGGACTGTAAAGAGCTTTGTCACAATGCTTCTCAGGAAAAGCATGATATAAATAAAATTGAATTCAAATGAATGTGCAAACTCCACATACCAAAACACTCAATCCTGGAAGACACCTCCTTAGGGACGTCTTAAGTGAAATCAGTTACCCATAAGGAGGGCAGGAAGGGGAAGACTTTCAGGGGCCCAGACACTAGGGAGGCCCATCTCAGGGAAAAAGGAATGATCGATCTGCTGCCACCAGCCCACAAGGGAAGTTCAAATTTTGTTGGGGGAGGGGACAATTGAGAGAATTGCACCAGTGGAAACATCAACAGCTGGATCTTTAGCTCAGTTAGGATGCCTTGTTAGTGACACACTATTTGACACAGCCAGCGATGGGTACGGGGAAGACGATGGCAATAGACTGATGCAATCATTATTAAATGCAGCGTGTTTCCCAGCCAGAGCACCGAGTCCCAGCAGATTTGGGGAAATGGGGCAAATGAGTTGAAAAATCTTTCCATGGGGGGACAAATCACACGGCCTCTTGTACTGTACAAGGCCTCTAAAAGAAGCAAATATCTATTATGCTGTATGAAAAGTTTTCAAGCACAAGGCATGAGACAGGGAATATCTGGGCCAGATGTTTGGAGGAGAATCTATGCAAAGAAGAAATGCTTAAGCTTGCTATATGACAGTGTGCTGAATTGGCTGGTTATGAGCCAACAGCCAGGTTTCTAATAAATGTACAGCACCAGTAACATCTAGATGACCTCAGCCACAGCCGCAACAACAGAGAAGCCCAACACTCACCCTGCACTTTCTTGGTAGATTAACTAGTCATTTTTATTTCCTTTACATTTGGGGAACTACAGGAATAACATGTGTATTGCATATAATATGATAATATAATATAATATTTCATACATATTGTATTCCCTGTATTTCTGTCATTTTCACGTTTCACATGTTCAGTTTAATATTTTCATTCATGCCTAATGTAACTTGTAATGTAACAGAAGTATACTTCATTCTGTAAGGCTTGAAAATCACACTCGATTTTCGACAGATATGTTTAGGTACAATATATGGTGGATTTGATGGCAGTTTATACATTCTACTATGACATCATATTTCACATTATGTCTATAAAATATATTTTATAAATACATTTTTTTTTATGATTGTCTGGGGGGGACATGGGGGTGCAGTGGGCTTGAGGTATGAAACCTAATATTGGTAGATATCCATCCATCCATTTTCCAGCCTGCTTATCCTTCTGGGTCGCGGGGGGTTCAGAGCCTATCCCAGAAACTATTGGCACGAGGCAGGGAACAACCCAGGACTGGCAGGGAGCATGGAGGTAGCAAAAACATGGATTGGTCATAGGTCCCTGAGGCCCGGATTGGCAAACACTGTAATCAATTACTAAATAACTGTTTGGTTAATGTGATGTAAATGCAACCGTGAGATCATTTAAGATAAATGCACAGAGTGTTAATATAGATGCTTAATGGTTTGTTAATGGCCATCTGATGAAGGAATAGATTAGATTCTAAAGTATCTAGGTAAATTGCAATATTTGTCATCGGGAGATTAATATTGACAATTTTATGTATGTACAATATCAGAGCATTTTAATTTGTCACAACCAGTAGAGCAGGGAGGGGTTCACATCTAGGGTGTCTGAGACAAAGAAAGAAGCTCATTGAGCAGTGACTAACGGAACTTCTTACAGGGCTACACCCTGTCCAATGGTGAGGAAATACCCAGAAGACAACACTCTGCAATTAACGCATGGGGTCAACTGCTAATGACACAACCAGAAGTGACCCAAGAACCTGAACACACTCTAGGACACCCTATTCAAAGCTTGATTTACTGTTTTATCGCTTAATATGGTTCTATGGTTCAGATTCACTTCTCTACGGTGTGTTGCTCTAGCGAAGTAAGATCAGTTCAAGTTAATGCCAAGCTCATCAGGAAGGCCTGCTCTGACCCAGGCCTAAACCTGTGCTCAACAGGACAGCCTGCTCTGACGCAGGCCTGACCCTGTGCTCAACAGGAAGGCCTGCTCTGACGCAGGCCTGACCCTGTGCTCAACAGGACAGCCTGCTCTGACGCAGGCCTGACCCTGTGCTCATCAGGAAGGCCTGCTCTGACGCAGGCCTAAACCCGTGCTCAACAGGACGGCCTGCTCTGACGCAGGCCTGACCCTGTGCTCAACATGACAGCCTGCTCTGACGCCGGCCTGACCCTGTGCTCAACAGGACAGCCTGCTCTGACGCAGGCCTGACCCTGTGCTCAACAGGACGGCCTGCTCTGACGCAGGCCTGACCCTGTGCTCAACAGGAAGGCCTGCTCTGACGCAGGCCTGACCCTGTGCTCAACAGGAAGGCCTGCTCTGACGCAGGCCTGATCCTGTGCTCATCAGGAAGGCCTGCTCTGACGCAGGCCTGACCTTGTGCTCATTGGAGGCAGGTACAGAGAGGAGGACAGGGGACGGGGCTGCTGAGCAGAGTGAACAGTTTTGTCTGTCGATTCCTGATTGCTGTCACCTCCACAGAGCTTACACAGTGTTCGGGGAGTATTGTTATGAAACCTAATTAACTCTGGAGTTCTCCTGATTCTGAAATGTATTTGGTGTTGTACTTTTCACCAGTTAAAGTGAATTGTGGTAGCATTCTTCATCTCCACCCAATAATAACTGTTTTATTCTTCTTCTTCTTCTTATTATTATTATTGTTATTATTATAAACATTTTTTTTTAAAATATCTTTTTTTAAATTTCACTATGCTTTTCTACTAAAAGATATAACGCAATAGAATGATATTAATTAGTTTATTATAAACGACAGAACACTGCCATATTGGGGAGTATAGGCTGCTGTCTGTCGGCTGTGAAGCTCTCATTGTGGGGCAGGGTTAGCCTTAATCAAATTAAACCCACAATCCAGTAAATTGGCATTTCAGCTCAAGTGACCCTGGGGAGCTCATTTAAAATGCGTAACAGTCTCAATCAATGTGAATTAGAGGCAGAAGCAGAAGCGGTTTCCCCCATGTGAGCAGTGTCAGTAATTGTATTTTATAAATGGCTTTGACTTCATTCAGTCTATATTGATTTTGGTCAGAAAGTATAAAGTGACATGTCATGGGGCTTTTAAAGAGCCCCCGACTCAGTAGCATCATTAGGTGGGGGGGTGGGTAAGGGGTCAGTCGTGCCCCAGCCGTTACTCTCACAGTGTGGCACTTTGAAGAACCTCAAGCACCTTGAGGCCAAGCAGAGTGGAAAGTAAATTATGGGTCCGAGTACGCTTGAAACGCTTATATCATTAACAATTTTAAAGTGTTTCTTAAGGGAAGATGTTTACCTGTGTGCGTGTGTGTATGTACATGCGTGTATGTGTGTTTACCATAGTATTTTAGCTATGGGGACATTGTTCAGGTTCCCACAATATAAAACTTAAACATATTATGTATTCAGTTTTTTTAATATATGCCATATTTAGTTTGGTTAAATCTATCAATTCCCATAGCTTAGCCGTCTGCTTTCTTAAGTGAATAATACAAATAAAAGAGATATGTACTATGATGTAGTTCCCCCTAAATTGGATTTATATCCAAAGAATAAAACAATTGCAATAAAACTGCTTTAGTGGATTCATACAATTCTTAGCTCCAATACTGTGACAAAAAATATTTATAACTTAACCAACCACAAGAGTGACACATAAAACTCAAAAGATTTTTGAGTTAAGAAGATCTTGTAGTAGTTTTTTATCACTTGGACTAGATTGTTGGAGCACTTACTGGAGTGAAGTCTGAATACGAGTGTCCTTAAACGAAGGCCTGGCTCCAAGTTTAATGCTGGCAGGCAGGAGGCCTGCTTTCAGTGGCTACTGTGAAAGGAACATGCTGACATCTCCTCCACCTTAGCTGATATGACTGCGGGGCTTCTCAAGCTTTTCTAGGCACATTAATTTTTAATGCTCCATTCTGAGAAAGCTCTGTGAATACCCTGTGAAACCTCTGGACTTAATCTGTCTTCTAAATTCAAACTTCTCTGTAGTCTTGAAGAGTCCTTAGAGAATGTTTGTTCTTCTGCCTTATGGAAGAAATTGAAATCATTTTTGTTGCAGAGAAAAAACAGGTGTATTCTGACATGCGTAACGTCCACTAATTTAGGCAATAGAAAGTGCACATTTCTGTGCACTATTTTTATTAAGAGGGACCACCATGACATATCTTCAATTTTCTGTGTCAGACCAGTACTGGAGCCTAAGTACTTTTTCCACTAGTGAACTAGTTCAGTAAAAATGTACTATTCCCGATAAATTTTCAGTAGTCCACAATGAACAATGTCATTTTCAAGCATAAAGACCAACCAAAAGCCATCACATCTTACAATAATAAATTACCATGTAAGAAAGTTATTATCAGTATATCATATCATTTCCATAAATAATTTAGAACACCATGTGCTACCATGACACAACGTGAATCACTGCAGTGCTCTGTCACTGTGAACTCTCATTCCATGCAGAGGATGTGCATATACATCATATACATTACGATACTGCTGCACACATCCTAAACCAGGGTAACTCCCCCTGGTTATGATGAAGTTTTTATATTACTTTATGCTAATAGGCTGAAACAGAAACACCAATAAAAGCAGCAGCATCAATTTTAAATCAATGAAACAAGTTAATTGTTTTGTTTTTAACTGGGATTGCTAGAACCAGCTTTAATTATGTTTCTGTTATTCTTCATCCTCCACAAACAAAACCTGCAATGTAAACACAGTGTAAACCTAAGGGGTAATACCAGGTTTTGTATGTCGATCTTTCTCATCTTGCCTTACCTCCTTTTCCCAAGTAATTGTGGCATAATGCCAGCAGCCGGCAGTTGGCAGTGATATAAATGCAGGAGCCATCGGCACCATTGTGACGTTCAACATGACAAAGATGCTCCGTGCTGAACCACCCGCAATCACCTCACCTTCTATGCTCTCATTTACGGCCATCTCTCATAAGTTTAAACCAAGGACTTCAGTCCTGTTTAGCGCCTTGTTAAACTACACGGCTAGATAAAGTAAACCTATTAAGCGTATCCTGCTAGAATGTGAGCTGAATTAATGGTGTGTTGCCACTATAATTGCGGTGTGTTTTGGCATCTCGTCACATATTCTCTAAACAGTTGAGTAACAAAGGGCTGCCAATCACATTCAGAGACGTGAGATGGCTGTGTGGGTGACAGTAAATATGCCATTATATTTCAAAGAGTGGCAGACTGTCACTGACTGGGGAGGCTGCAGCATCTACCTCCAACCCAAGTGCACTTACTTGCTTCTTAATGTCACTGCAAACACTCCCTCCATTTCCCTGCACCGTTGTCTTTGATGACCAACTTTACTAATACAGAAAAATAGAGTTAAGTGACGCGTTTTTGCTGACCGTGAAAATACAGAGTCTCAGCGAAATTTAATTAGTTTAAGAGGAGCTTAACAAAGGGGGTTTAAGGCAGCAAGGCACATTAATGACCGTGCACACTGGGAGCAGTCAGCACATTTCACTGCAAATGTTCATCACAGAGTCTAACACCCGTAACTATGTGTATTTTTTTGTTATGGGGGAGATTCCATAAAAATTGTTATTAACATTTCCTGGTGTGTCACAAGTGCCACTTATTCGCGGGACGGTTGAGGAAATGCCTGTCAGGAGGAATTTAGCCTAACGGCTAGTCATTGGCTATTTACAACGAGGCCATCCGTCACTCATAATGGGCTCTGACCTTTATCTGACAGCCTACTGCCCTAGGAAACAATATAGGCTTACATGTTAGGCCATCGGGGCCCATTAAATAGCACCATCTACAAGACGAATATGGAGCCATCAAGTCTCTACAACAGCAGCAAGCTGAATGTAAAGGTAGGGCCCTGAAACTCAGGGGTGGTATCCTTCATGATGCTGGTATCCTTCATGATGCTGGTATCCTTCATGATGCTGTCTTTGGGAACATTGCGAGAGGCGTCCTT
>JABFDZ020000138.1:17594187-17615103 GCA_019775955.2 Pollimyrus isidori | reverse complement strand
GAGAGCTTCCAAGCAGAGGAGAGCATGCAAGCAGAGGAGAGCTTCCAAGCAGAGGAGAGCTTCCAAGCAGAGGAGAGTTTCCAAGCAGAGGAGAGCATGCAAGCAGAGGAGAGCATGCAAGCAGAGGAGAGCTTCCAAGCAGAGAGCATGCAAGCAGAGGAGAGCATGCAAGCAGAGGAGAGCTTCCAAGCAGAGGAGAGCATGCAAGCAGAGGAGAGCCTGCTCTGCAGTACCACTCAGACCCTAATCCCTTCGTCTCAAACTCTATATGCATAGAAGCCACTATATTAACAAGCATAAAAATGATATTTTTTTGATTTTCTAGAATTAAGATAAGTCAGAAACTCCTGTCCCCTGAGTTAACGCCTACCTGCATAGAAGGGCAGGACATGTAAGGGTTAAGAGGCCACGATTTTATATCACAATTAAAATGAAATTACAAACAACCAAATAAAAATCAATCAAAAATCTATTTTATGAATATATATAAGCATGTATTAAACAATAATAATATAATGAACAGTGGATGTCTCAATTTCTTATAACATTAGCTAGTCAGTATAGTTTATTATTTTAAAAAGTCAAAGCAATTAATGACAAATAAATCAATAAGACAGAAGATTGATTAAAGACTAAAAGGGAAAAAAAAAAATGTTAACATGCCTGTCCTAGCAGCTAAACACATACATGACAACCCCTTTAAATTATAAGGCTGTCTTAAGAAGCAATGGATTTGGATTTTGAGGCTAATCAGCTGTGAAATTAACTTAATGGTTTTCATGAACAGAATGTTCAATAGGCTTCAAAGCACAATTATGAGGTAACTTTTTTCCTCACTGTGCAAATAAAATGCTAAATAATTCAGAGAGCAAATTCAAAAGGCAAAGTTTTAATGACACTTCAGAACTTGCCCACTCTTGAAAGGAGTTAGATTTCAGATGATCTTGGTGCAGCTGCCTGTCTATCACTGGATTTTGTCATGATAACTGAACGAAGATGAGCAGAGTGACAGATTTAAGACATACATCCTAGAGATTTAATAATCCATCCATCAATCATCTGGCATTTCATCTTATTTTATCATCCATTCTTCTGTGTTTTGTGCCAAAAATGGAGCATCCTTGTAGAAAGTTATTTAAAATATATATACTTTATATTATCAGAAAAGTAATGGAGAGGCGCCAAATTCTCCAACATTAGTTTTGTTCATATACTTGACCACCTTCTAAAGATTTATTTCAACAGCAATGCAACTTTTCATATTTTTCATTTTGAGCTTGGGAAAACAGACCAGTGCTACCCCAGTAATGGCACTGAAAACTTTCATAGACTCTTCAATTACAGCTGAGCACAGAAGCCACAAAAAACACATATTAAGTGAAGCGGCACATTCATTAATCCAGAGTCACATGACAGATATGTGATCACAATTCCCCAAAACCATTAGAGTAAGATTTCAATGATTCCAAACGTGTTTAACTCCAAGTCTTGGCTGGTGGACTATAAGCCCCCTGGGCAAAAAGTGGACCGGAGCTTAATGTTGTGCAATTGGGGTTTGGCACACTGTCTTCCCCAGGAGTGAACATCCAGAGTAGCACATTTTCTGAAATCAGGAGGTCATTTTGTATGATGTTTGGACATTCTTCTCCAAAATAAGTGGAGAGCTGAAGATTTATATTTTAATAAATAGTCTGTTAGTCTACATATAGGATTGTCAAATGTGCCAATTAAAATGTTCAGCTACTTTAAAGAATTTACTTACTGTACAGTTCAGCCTTATGTGTCTGTTGATTTATGGTCCAGAAAAAACTGCATGTTTTGGACAGTGAAAATGCTTTAAATTGCAATGCACTCTCGACTTCTAAGCAATATTATTTTAAGAGTCTATGAAGGTTCAGTGAAAACAATTACATGCAAGCTGAAGTTAAACTATTAAATAGAAGTTAAATAGCATTCAGAAGCCAATAAGTGTGGTATTAGTAACAATAGAATTCCCATCTATTCCAGTGCCTGACACCCAGATGCAATTATAGTAAAATGTTCAGTAATATGTGGGGTGCCAGATCTATGCATGCTGTACATCAGTGGGAGATCAGAACAGTACATGATATTGTTGCATAAAATTATGCATTGCAGAAATCCATTAAAGCGCTTCACTTTCAATTTTATGTGATCTGAAAAGTGCAGCATGTGCTGACTTACATTTGACTTTGTAAATAATAAGTAATGTAGGCCTACTGCAAAGAAGCAATACATAAATTGCAATAATAGAAATGTTCTGTTATATAACACAGTTTAAGCAAATTCATAATAATCAAATTTACATCTTTCAATAAACTGATTGAATCAATAAATACCACATATTTGGATAAGAAGAAAAAACACTAATACCATTTTAAAAATAAACAGTAGTATAATGAGCAGTACGATACATCGCACACATTTACCGTTTAATAGTAAGAGATCAGGATGGAAATATATAAAAATGTAACTGTGGATTGTAAGGCAAATACTGTAAGAATGAACTATACTGAAATAGCTAATATAATGAAACTTATTTTAAAATACAATGTTTTAAATTGAAAATAATAACTGCAAATGGAAATGTATATCTGTTCGAGATGCATCACTTCGGGTGGCTACAGGCTGCACGTTCATACCCAGTCAAAGCTGACAATGAACCTTCGCTGTTTGCCTCTTTGAAACTGAACCCAATATTCAGAAACGCTGTGAACTGAGAAGTGACTCATATTACCTTGACTGAGAAAATCTCATCTTGCATCTGACGAATCTACGCTTTCTCTGGCCAGGCGCCCTGCGGCGAATGACTGTGTACATTACAAAGATGCAGTAAGTGTCATTTTGGCGGAGTCAGGGAACTTAACCGCTCAGCGCCTGTTGGAGAGCTGTCTGCGGTGCTGAGGGGAGGGTGCCCGGAAGTTTAAACAATTAAGGAAATAACTTCGGGACAGTTTTTGGAATGCTCGTAGAATTGGGGTTATATGTTCTAACTGAACGAAGATAACTCTTATTAATCTTATTGAGTATTTACATGGTCAAATTATTTACTAAAGTTATGAAATTTTATGCTTCAAATACGTAATACGTATTAACTGGTCCCACTCTGTTATAAAATACATGGATTGTAAAAGCATACATTCTGTACTTTATTGATGTTTTTTAAATAATAATAAAAATAATAAGAAGAATAATAACAATATACAAGTTATAATCCAAACTTATCATCTCCCGTGTTTAATATTTTTTTATTCTCCGTGGCCACAAATTAAATCAGGCTTTGTCGCTCATTGTCACACATAAAAGGACAAAGGCGATTATCGCAAGTTTTAATTACTAAAGTGGATTAATTAGTGGTATTAAAATTGTGGCAACTGTCTGTTGTTCATATACCGTTCTATTTCAGCTTTCCTAAAAAATAGTCTGGATACCCTTATAAAACGGATTAAGAATCATGAAGGAAAACTATGGCTTTGGAATATAGCATACAATGTGATTAAAATAGAAGTTTGCCAGAAAACACTGCAAAATGTGTTATTATAAATTACAGCGTATTTCGCTCGTCCAGTCAATGCTCTCAGAAATCCATTTGTAAAAATACAAATTTAAATGTATAAATAAAACAAAGACCGAAAAGATGCTACGCGCCATCAGTCTCACTCCAGTGTTTTTGTACAAATTTCCATGCTCACTAAATATCTATCCGTTATATGATTTGGTCTAGAAAAAAATATTTATATTAGGTCTGCTGTATCATTCCCTTCTGTTGTCTCGGTGCATTGCACAGAAAGCAAGTCCTGTAACTTACAGATTCAGATTTCAATACACTGTACACATCTTTAAATGCTTCGGAATAAATAGCTACTTCTACCGTTGTCTGAGTTTCATTTACACGCGGGAAAAAAAATGAAACAGACTGAAGGAGTCCCGAAGCCAGCTATGCATTCAATTACTAAGTCCGGCGTTTTCAACGAAGGCATCAAGCCAAGAACATATGCCGATCGTTGTTTCTTTTCCCCAGATTCATATCGCCCTCTTTAGGAATAATGTTGAAATTGCATACTGGTAGCTTTTAAGAAGTAACGTTTCTACCTATAAGTATTAGTCGTATTGACGATTGCGTTATATGCAGTGGTCTTTGTGAAATTGTTCAAAATTAGTTAAAAATAGCCACTAGAAATAAGTATATTCCTTGAGCATGTGTTTGAAATAAATCAAGCAAATTCCACTTCATTTTGTATGACAGTAACATACCCCCGTTGTTTCCTTTAAAAAGAGATTAGCATCGTGTCATACACGAATGACGAATTTAACGCTAGAATGAGAACAATAAAAAGTTACCTGCAACGTGTAACAGAGGTGATGGACAGAGACTTACCATGCAGATTGCAGGCGCTAGCAGGACAATCGCGCACCAACTCGTCGCCTGCATCTCTGTGATCTTAAACTTCCACTGTTTTCTGTCTTTTCGTATTTAAGAGCATGCTGATATCCACTTTACATAACAGAAAAGCCGTTCAACTGCCTAATAAAAATGACTTCACTCCCCATGTGACCACAAAGAAATGTTACACTTATAATCGAATAAAAAGAGACAGGAATTAAGATTACATAAAAACTACTCCGCGGGAGACGGGGAACAATGTCATAATTAAGTAACCGATGAAATATCAGCTATCGATGCTCATTTGCGTCCGGTCCCGGTCTGTGATCGGGGCGCACTCCACTCCGAAAGACGCCGTGCTTTTTTGTTGCGCCTCTTGCTGGTGCTGCCTAGTATTTTATATGGCCCGCTCAAGCTGCACGCCATTAACGCGCGTTGTGAACACACCGGCAGTACACAGTCCGACAGTGGCAGAGAGAGAGGGAGAGAGGAGGGAAGGAGGTATAGAACGGGATCAAAGAGGGATGACACTTGTTCGGCACATCGAACGGGTCTTTATAATGTTAATTGTTGGGTTCTTATAATGCCTATTGGTTAATTGAAAATATATAATTTTTTAAATAATCTTAATGCGAACGATCTATTGTTTGCTCAAATGTCTCTGAATGTGGTTTTGGTGTAATCTGATTATGAGAAAAAAAGGGGTTTTACAGTAAAAAGGTTTGCAAAATTCGGCATTTTTTCCAAGAGCGGTCATATTCATTGAGAAAGACTAATATTATTAATTGAATATTAGTAATATTACCTACTAATATTCTCCTTTTTTAGAAATACAATTACATTGTACCATGTTCACATTCAGAGGCACATTTATTGACATCTGTGTTGGTGTTCATATGTATTAGGCTACTTCAAATGCTGGCTTAGCGACACTGTTAAAAAGCCACCACTGCAGAAAGTGTTGATTTAACAGTTTATTGGTGGTTCCCATACACATGTATACGCATAGAAACTGTTGAAATGAACTCCATAGGAGTTAAATTCCTGATTTCAGATTTGCTGTGCTTTCGCTTGACAGAGCCATCCTGCTCTTACGACCTGTGCTGTTATTCCGCTGGTATGACCAACAGGGGTCATTGGTTATCCTCCGGTTTCTTCCGACTTCTACTCAAGTGTCTCTTGTTCGTTGTACTGTTGTGCTAACTGTCCCCACTTGCATCGTGTCACCCCTTCATTAGTCCAGTGTATAATGCTTGCCAGTCCTGTGTTCCCCAGTCCAGTCATTGACATCAGTTCCGTTGTTACCTGTGTCCTTCCCCATACTAGTCTTCCCATTTTGACTCCTCGCAGTCCAATAAACCCCATTTTTCTTCTGCTGATGCCTGTCTCTGGCACATCATCACTCATGTTATGACACCTGCTAACTCCTTTATAGTACTGAAACTAACACTTAAGAAATGTTACATATCTGACATTAGTCTGAGCAGTTTCTCCTTTGTCTTGAAAAAAACCACCTGAGCTTACCTTGTCTGGAAACCTGACTAATCAACTGTATATGAAAGGATATTCAAAATATTACAATTTCTTTTGCAGAAATTTGGAAATAAAAGTGGTATCTATTGAATATCCATCATAAAGTGCAAAACTTAACAATTATCGTGATATAGCTAAAAACACCCATAAAGTAAAAACAGCTGTTTTCTCAAAATCTAAAAAAACAAAATAGAATGAATGAACTGATCAATGGCTGGACAGCTCATTGATGGCATGATCAATGCAATTAAATAACTGCTTAACCCTTCTGCGTAGACACCAATTGCACAGCTGATCATGTATATCTTATGTATTTGCATCATCAAGTTATAAAACTGTTATAAAAGTGGAGTCAACCTCCCAGTCAGCTGACGTAGTCTCTCCATGTCCAAACGTCACAAGGACGCACAGGTGCCCTCCTCAGCTTCCTGATGTCTCTGTATGGCAAAGTGCAGGACAACACCAGGAAAATGACAGGAGAAACTATCCGTGAGCCGATACTCAGACTCCCAGTGATGGACCACTACTCACCCCCCAACTCATGTGTTCAAAAAGCTGCCTGCCTTTGAAAACACAGGGTCCACACCGGCAGGAGAGATGCATATTTACTGATCATGAAAACATGCTTCAGCAGTTCAATGGTGACATCTGAAATGTTTTATTGGGTTTGCTAAGGCAGTACTTCTGTATACATGCACCCCCTCGATAATATTCAATTCAATTTATTTTTATATAGCGCCCTTCACAACAGAGTTGTCCCAGGGCGCTTTAATATGATGTAATTTGGACCAATGAGGCTTGCAGCTAACTTCTGACGTGACCCCATGGTATTTAATCTCTCATTAACAGTGAAAGGTCCACAAAGGAAAGCTGTATATTTACTTAAATGTTTGGGTAGCCTCAGTGTGAGTGTGAGGAGATTCTGAATGACCAGCTGCACTCACTGCTCTCTCATTCAGCATCAATAAGGAACTGCTGGCACTGCTTCCTGTGCTGCCGGCTTTCAGGAGGAGATGCATGTCAGGGTGGGAGGCACAGTAGTGAGTGCTGTGCTCTGTCAAACAGGGAAACACACAGAGAGGGTCAAACAGTACAAAGAAGGTGTCGTGCCTGAGTTGCCGTCCCCAAAGTAGAGACCCGGGAACTCTGCAAACTGCGGGTGGGACAGGGGACTATCATCCAGGAGCAGACAGGTGTGGGTCTCGTGTCGTTGTGATACCACTGTGATCCAGCAGGGGCAGCTCGCAGTACCAGGGTTACAACCATCAAGGCCAGAGTCACTAGCCACCACCAACGACTGCAGCCGCCACATTCCTCGCCATCTCCCAGTCACGCATCACCATATCAGAGGTCTTCGGGAACAATCTGCAGCCACAAGGAGAAGGTTCCTCCTCTGACATGCTGCCAGAAACCAGGGACAAAATGAGCAGGATGGAAAATGATGACAGGAGAACCATCAGTAGCACAAAGAGAGATAAAGAGGGAACTGAATCATTTCATAGGTAGAAAAGGCATCAGTCCAAGTGTCATCATGCAGGACACAGATGTATTTGAAGCTCTTTTGTTTCACTTATTACTTTTTTTTCTTTATAAGAGCAAAGATGGTAGTTGGAGTAACATACTGCATCAGTCTGTGTGTGCTTACAGCAATGGGCAGATTAGATGGGAACATAAGACAGGTGTGGGAGAACTGGAATTCCAAACACTGTCTTAAGACCTGCCCATCTGTCATTTGTAGCTTGAGACTTAAACCACGACATTCACCGAAATTCACTTACCTTAATCACTGTTTTGTAATTATTAGCTCGTGGGGGATGGGACAAAGGACACAGGAGCAAAGACGATGAGTACACAAAGGGGCTTTAAGTTAAGAAATAAACTGAAAGCAACCAGAATGATGGAGAAACCAGGGGTTATGAAGAAAACATATCAGTAACACCCAGAGAGAATGTTAATGACAGATCTGGGGAACACAGGACTTATACCCATGACTAATGAGGAGGCTAACAAGAGTCAGGTGGGAGTGGTTAACATGAGGACAGGAACAAGAGGTAAGGCAAACTAATACCAGGCATGGGTCATTAGGGCCATGGTAGTGAGGAAATCAGAAGGGGCATGGCAGTACCCTGCATGGTCTCATGTAGTATAATATTGGTGTGTGCAGTGGCCTCAACTAACGTCATTCTCAACCTACAGAGGGCTGTGGCTTCAGGGCTCCTCTGGACAGCATGATCAGCTCTCAGTTCCAACTTAATGTCTAGGAGGGAAAAGTAATCCTCAGCATTAAGATGAGGTGACTCCAATGGTTTTGACAGCCCCTTTGACCACCAAAACTAGAGTACTTGGGGTATATGGTCCACCTGGTGTAAGGAGGCATGAAAGAGCACCCTCCGTTGTCATGGGGTGAAGGACATGGGAGCAGGTATGATGACTGAAAAAGGGAGGTTTTGTAAAATTAAGAAACACAAAACTGAAAACAACCAGAATGACAGGGAAACTAAACAGGGGCAACGAAAAAAGACACACATCAGTAACACTAGGAGACAATGTTAATAGCTGGTCTGTGGAAGAGAGTGGTAGGAACTTATATGCATGACTGATGAGGGAGCAGACAAGAGGCAGGTGGGAGTGGTTAACAAGAGCGCAGGAACAAGAGGCAAGACAAACGAGCACCAATGTGCAGGAGGGTCATGAGGGTCATGACATTCATTGTTGAAAAAGGAGGATTGCTAGCTTAGTTGGATAACTTGTCAGATTTAACGCGCAGTGTGAACACGTTGGCAATACATTCCAACAGTGCCCAAGCCTCCAAGACCAACTTCCACTTCACTGGGACCCTTTTCAGGGAGCCCTCACCTCTGCTGTGGCCCCAGAGGCTGCACTCCATCCATGCTCCAGGCTCCTGGCCCAGTGAGGGGCCACATCGCCTGCACCATGTTTTGCGTCAGTGGTGCAGCCTAAACCTGACCCAAGAGACCCCGTTCCACCTGTGTCCGAACGGGACACTGATCTGGGCCAGTCAGGCTGCTCTGTCTCATCATTGTCCCACAGGAAACCCCAGTAATCAAGTCTGTGACCCTGGCTGCACCCTGGTCATCTCCCCATTCCCTGGCTGCACCCTGGTCATCTCCCCATTCCCTGGCTGCACCCTGGTCATCTCCCCATTCCCTGGCTGCACCCTTCTCACCTATAGGTGTCCCAGCTGAACTCTGCTTAGCTCCAGGTGGGCCAACTGCACCCTGGTCACCTCCAGGTGCTCCAGCTGCGGCTTGCTCACTTGGAAGCCCCTTGGTGGTCTTCACACCTGTGGCACTGAGAACTTCCACCTCGTTTCCTGCTGACTCGTTGGCTCCTGCCTCATCGTCTGACTTCATGTTGGCTCCCACTTCATCTTCTGGTTTCCCCGTGGTGCCCACCTCGGCTCCCCTTTCCCCACTGGTACCTGCCTTGTCTCCTGGTTCCCTGCCAGTGCCCGTCTGATCTCGTGGTTCCCTGCCGGTGCCACACTGGATGCGTGGTGCATGCATCACGGAACTACAGCAGCGTGTGTCCTCTTGGTTGTGTACTCCACCTGCTTTGTCCTATGGCACTGCTACTGTAACTTTCTACGTTGAGTTTACTTTTGAAAATGGGCATCAGCAACAGAATGTTATATTTCAATTCATTCAATACATTTAAATTATACAGAGTGTCCATAAAGTCTCTTTACAATTTCAGAAATGTATTACAAAGGCAATTGATGAGATATCTTCATCAGATTTGTTCCATGTACCCAGTGGTTATCAAAGTTTTTAATCAAACAAAGGTAGGGGACATCACTAATCTAAAGCAGAGGGTCACTGATGCCATTGCCACCACTGATGAGGGTATGTTACAGCGGACATGGCAAGGAATTGAGTACCGTCTTGATGTGCTTCGTGCAACTAATGGTGCTCATATAGAAGTGTATGAAATGAGGCAAAAAACCCTGAAATATATATGGCTAAATATATATTAGTAAACTAGTAAATACATATATATGATGTATGGCAAAAAAATTATTAGCTACTAATTAAAATGAAGTTCTTCATTTTAATATAAATATTAAATATATATTATATTATTTTCCGGCTCATTCACCTTTTGTAAAAAGTGATGCAATTGTCATTTGAAATTACATGAAACCAGCATGAATGTGAAATGTGAATCTTAGCAAAGCTGGTGCATGCTTTTAATACAAGTTTTTAAACAATTGTGCTCATCTTGCCAACCTTTATTTATCACTGACCTGTATTGATACCTTAAACCTGGTCACGGTCATGGGCTGCATAGACATATACGGTACTATAATAAATACACAAGATGATACTGTTTTTATGTTTTATGCACCAATATTTTCAAATAATGTATGAATTTACTCTTCGTGGCCATTGCGTCTCTGCAGGCTATAGAACTACTGTGATTGGAAGTTTGACTCTCACGGCTGGGGCCGTTGGCTCTTCAAGCAAGATATTCGACTCTGACCACTCCTGCAGGGCTGATGGATAAATGTTGACCTTGTACTCTGGCCCTAAGCAGAATAAACTCCCTCATTGCTAGACATGTTTGCTTGTTAATGTGAAGACCTGTGCCTTTGAGAAACACAGCATGTGACTGCAGCTGAATACATACAGCACTCAGGCAGGGTCAAGAGGTTTAATTACTATTTGGTGTAACATTAGAACAGTTAAGATGCCTGGTAAAAGCCATCTTGAATGTAGTGTAATACTTGGTGCCATCGCCCATCGTCTTCCTCAGCTGTTCATGTTCTACAGTGTCTAGAGTGCACAGAGGATGCAAACTCTGACACAGTGGCGCAGTGAGTCGCACTGTCACCTCACACTGCAAATCCCATCTCTATTCTGTGTGTGTGTCTATTTACATGCTGTCTCAGTGTCAAATGGATTTCTTCTTGCAGTCAGAAGCTATGCAGCTGGTAGTTGGCATCTAATTGCCTGTGGGCTGTGCATGCATGTGCGCTTTGATGTACTGCCATCCCATACAGCACATACCTCTGCTTCTTAGTGTCCTGTGCTGCCTCTCTCTGCGGCATTGCTTGGGGTAAGTGGTTGAAAGATAGATGGAACAACAACGGTGCAGCTACAGATTTTGGACTCTATGAACGCATATCATATTGGGCCCCCAACTGAAACCAATCCAGTTATATTCCAAAGTTTTTAGGGCCCCTGTCACTCAGACTCAATATTCTGCCAAGAACTCCCTGAGGAAGACACTGACTTCTGAATTATTTTCCCTAAAATATATCATTCTCTAAATTTTGCTTTTTGCAATACAATTTTTAATGACATATTCCCAAGTTACTATTTACACAGTTCTTTTCTTTTTTACACCTTGGAGAATGGTTATGACAAATGACTTTTAAAAAAATAATACTGTTTGCTACTCTATCTTGACATCTAGCGTCCAAAGCAGGCATTGCAGTGAGGAATATTCCACGTGACTAGAGAGTGTCTTGTTAAGTTGTTGGGAAACATTGTTGCTTCATTCTTCCATTATTTTAGGGTTCAAATCATTAGTCTTGGGTCACTTAAGGTGGATATGATGGCTTGGCATCCAATCTGGGGCAGTTCCACTATCTTGCCCCGGTGTTTCCAGAGTTGGGTTCCAGGCCGCCTACAGCTATTCTGTTTGGGACAGGCAGCAAGTCGATTTATGTCTTGAAGCCATATTGGGAAAAACTACATTAAGAACGTTAAACTTAACCATAATTAAATAAGAGAATGTTCTTATCTGTGATCAAGTACTACTAACCCTAAATGTACATCCCATTCAAATTCAGCATTCTGATTTTTACTTTGGTTAACAAATGCTTAAAGATAGAGAGATACAGAAAAATACTGACAATATCTTATGCAGTATCAAGTCATGATTTGTGAATGGCAAAGTTGGGAGTTGCTACAGTATGAGGGCAGCAGAACCAAAATCAGTTGAAAGTTTGATTGCATTTTATATCAAAATCTGTGGATTTATCATCGTAAATCATCTCCAGTGGCTGTCATACAGTTGTAGATACAAGAATATGCGGGACTTTTGTGGAAATTGAAGGTTTACTGGGTTGAGATCAATATGTAAAACATAACTGTAGTACTCTGTGTTGCAGGAAATCACTCGGCACGAGCATCGAACCATTGTCTTCATCTATTTTATTTGGGCAAATACATATGTAAACAACACTCAACACACCTCCATGTTTTCACATGTATTATGAGTCATCAGCATGGAAATCAGTAATATCAAGCCAACAAGTTCAAGGGGTCTGCATAACAGAAAACGAACATTTACATAGTTAAAAATACTGCTTGCAAATTCACATCACTCAAAAACAAACAAACAAAAAAAAACAGCTAAAAAAATGTTTTTTTTTGATCCAAACTCCTTGTACTTTTAAAATGCTGAATAGCTTTGACTTTGAAGAAAATGGCAGAATCATGCATTTTAGGATTTTAGCCAGCTAGGGATGTCCACCATCAGCAGATAGCCTCGGACTGAATTTGTGCAGAACCAACGTCCTACAGGAGCTGACCCACCAGAAGTGCCATGGTTCCATGAGCCAGGACAGTGTGTGTGCTTGGGTAAAAACCCAACCTTTTTGTAATTAAAAAGCATATCCGCTTGTGTGGTAAGCAAACAAACAGTGCTTTTCAACTTATGTAAAGTATATAAATAATGCATGTGTCATGAAACCAAGTTACGATAAGATTTTTCTGTGTATAAGCTTAATCCTGAGAACTTGTTTTTATTTATGCAAATGATCTTTTTAGTATAAGTTTGAGTTGGTACATACATTTATATAAATATTTGAACAGAAAATACTTAAAACTGAAAATGACCTACTGTAGGACGATCATGCTATCAAATGGTTTAACATTTTATCCATTTGTAACTTTATTCATATCATTCAGTGGAACTAAATACATATAAAATCTTATTTTAGTTGAATCGTTTCACATGAGGACAGTCAGGTCACAGTCCGTATTATATGGTTTCAGGTAGTACTACACTCATCACGGCCAAGTTAAAGTCACACATCTTTTGTAATGTCTTACACTCTTAAATACTGTGAGAAGCTTTCAAGCTTAATTTAAAGTTGGCATGGGGCCTTAACTTTTGTAATATTCGCTTTGAACGTTCTGTCAAAAAAAATACACATCAACATTGGTGCTGTTGGCTGTTGAAGAAGATACTGGCACAAAATGAAACCTTGAAAATAGTTTGGGACCACCCGGAAAAGACTCCACCTAATTGTGGAATTACAAAACCCAGCTGTCAAAACCAAAACAGACAAACAAGCAATAAACAAATGCACAGATCTGTCAATATCCTCCTGAGACCCCACCCATTCATTTATGTCCATTGTAGTGGACAATTTATTTTTGCATTTATTTTTTCACTGATGTTATGAAATATATTTATTCCTGTTGTGCACTAAAGAGGACATGCTGTGAAATTAAAAATAAAAATTTGAAAAAACCTAAACTGTAAGCTGTCTTATTTCCTCCAAAGGCAAATAACCTACAACTGAAAGACACTTTTCCCGTTGGGTCTCAGGAGGATATAAGAGAACAAGCAAACGGTGCTGAAACTACACAGAATAACTTGGGCTGAAAAAAGAGATACAAATCACTTCTAGTTCCAAAAAAATAACTTAAAAATGTTACAATAACAAAAATGAATATATACATATGTGTGTGTGTGTGTGTGTGTGTGTGTATATATATATATATATATATATATATATAGTTGTGTACATATTTTTATATTTTTTCCCATTCCACCATTTTGCACAACTGAAGAGTCATTTTCCATTAATGTACTAAACTGAAGTGACAGTGATAGGAATAATGTGCATTTTTAATATCTACTGTGCAGCACTGCATATCTTTCTGCACTAATGTAGTGCATTATTGTGCATGAAATAGAGAATAGCTAGCGTCGAATGTGTAAATTTTGCATTTAAAAGCGAATATAATCGAGCAACCATGACCCCCCTGCAGGAAAAATGTCCCTCCCCATCCATCAGCAATGTGGCACCACGGAAGTGGCTGCTCTCATGGAAATATTTAAATGGGAAGCAGAGAAATGCAAAGGCAAGGTTTAGTCTCTGTGTTTTATAAGTGTTATTTTAAATGAACAAGCAAACAAACAAGGAGTGAAGGAGTCATTGTCTTCTGCTTCTAATTCTCCTTTGATGTCACTTTCCCAAAATGAACGTTATGTTTCCCTTCCCAGATTTAAAAGTGAATCTTCCATAGTAGGTAGTAACAGGACGAGGATGAAGTTGGCCTCCTGCCACCCTCCTACATGTCAGCATCGCCATCGTAGGCCAGAGTCAGCGCTTTCAGTCTGTTGTTTTGTCTTTTCTGGGATTTCTTTGGCTTTTTGCTGGGAACAATAAAGAATTGATCAGGTCTAGAACAACACCCATGTCTGAATAACAATACCTGTTTTCATTGTCAGAAAGTAAACAAACACTGAAAATAACTTCAGCCGTTATATTAAGAACGGGATTTATATTTTACAAGACTCACATTTCTGTAGAACAAAAATATTTTTTAAAACAAGTAAAACATTCAAAACCTTTGTACTCTATGAATATATGCTGTTTGTAGATTATAATTACAGTGGTACCTCGGTTCTCGAACTTAATCCGTAATCTACTATTTCTTTCGAATATCACGTAAAGCAGTGAGAACTGGTTTTTAGTTAATTTACCCGGTAAAACAAAATTTAAATAAATGATATAAATGCTCTAATAGTTCATGTAAGTTAGTGGTTTATTTATTGTTGGTTGCTGTAATGTTACGCTGCTTTATTTGGTTATTCGTCCAGTCTGTGAAGAAGGCATTCAAATAAGAATTGCATTGTAGTATGACTCATTTCCTGGCGCGTACAATTTATATCACGGTTCAACTTCAGATATTCAGATCGAGTTCTAGGTCAAACTGGTTTGTTCAACTTTCAAGAAATTTAAGTTCTAGTGAGTTCGAGAACCGAGGTACCACTGTATATGCATTTACATACACACACACACACACAAACACATACATATTTGTAATTATATCTTTGTGGGGACTCTCCATTCATTTCTATGGGAAAAACTCTAATCCCAACATGGTGACCTTAACCCCTACCCAGCCCTAACCTTAAAAACAAGAAACCAAATAAAATATGAGACTACTGGTATTTCTCATCTTTTGATTGCTTTCACAATCTTTGTAGGGACGTTAAAAATTGCCCCTTCCCATATTTCTTTTAAGACTAAGATTCATGTTATTTTGAAAGTTTGGCATTAATTAGGAAATTGGAGGAACCAACAAAGAGAAAAGTGTTTTGTGTTATTTCATAACTTATTTCATTCATTAACACCCACTAAGGAGGCAAAATGCCGGTTGTGTATAAAATAGATAGATAGATAGATAGATAGATAGATAGATAGATAGATAGATAGATAGATAGATAGATAGATAGATATCTGTAATTTAAGTGAGTTTGTGTTTTATTGTAACGTATAATTGGCAACGGAGTCGTATGTTTTACGTTTGTATTAGACATACAGCATTCGGGTTTGGTTATGTGAAAAACATGGAGATGATTATGGATGGACATCCACACTTTTGTATAATTTAATTAAATTTTTATTCCAAGGCTGCTTCTATATTCTATGCTCAGTACCCAAGAAATGAACTTGAGAACCACCATCTTTTACAAAAGTATTTTTAATATAGTTACGCAAATCTGGCAATAATGAGAATATCCATTAAGGGCCAAGGTCACTGATGTGACTGGGGTTTATCTCATAGTCCAAAAAAAAATGACAGCGTTTTAAGTAGCTGCTGTCCTATATACTCCGACCCTGAAGTAGACAGAATTTAAGCAATATCTCCTAAATTCAATTATTCATACATTAATTGTTTTCTTTTTAATGATGATGAACACACACATAAAATGTGACAGATTGTAATTCACTCAAGTCTATTATTACAAATACACATTTTGTTAAAAATGAGATGGAATAGAACGGAGACTCAGAAAATGATACAACCGGTAATTCCTCCATCTGGCCAGTAGATGTCAGTGTAGCACCAAAGAATATTCCCTGTTGGACCTGTCTCCAGATCTCAATCATGGCTTCAGAACACTGATTATACAGAAATTAATTAACGATACCAGTTAATTGCCCACTGTTTACAAAAAGTCTAGTTTATATTAGTTTATATGAGGTCTGTGTCATTTAATGTTTTAAATGACTTTCACAATTTTTTTTTTCACAATTGGTGAAAGGTACCACTGACATTAGCTATATGGCTAAAACAGATAGGGGCTGCAGTCTGACCAGCAGCTGGGAGTGGAGGTACCCAGAGAAGCAGACCACAGCTCTGAAAGGGAAGGTGGGTGGGACTTCCTGCTTACCTGCACCAGCAACTCCATGTAGCTGGCCAAACGAGGTATGCGACATGGGGGGGGAGGGGTGTCACAGGGTCAGCACCTGTAGCTAGGCCACACCCTGTAACTGACAGGCTCGCTGGGCTCCTGGCGATCTGGGCACATGAAGGTCAACTCGTGGATGCTCTGGCCCCCCCACACTGAGCTGGGGTCCGGGGCTGAGGCCGAGCGGCGGCCCGCATAGTAACCGCTGCTGGCCGCAGGTCAGGTGGAAACAAAAAAAAAATGTGCGGGGTTGGCAGGGGAAGAATGGCGGCGAATAAAATGAAGAATCTCGGGAAAGGAAATGCAGCGGAATGTCCCAGATGGGATGGGTGTGACCACGGAGCCGGCGGAAAGGAAGAACTTACCAGGCAACATAGATCATAGAGGCTATAAAAATGAGCAGCACCAGGACCCCTGCTGCTACTGCATACACCCATGTCTTCAGGAGCCCATCTGCCGGGCGGGGGGAGCAGGGCGGGGGTGAGGAAGTGAGGCACAGTCTACCGTTTATTTACGAACTTCACCGAGTGTACAAAACATTAGGGACGCCTACTGCAGGTGAAGATGACAGTGCTGCTCCGGCGGCGGGCGTAATCGATTGGTGAAATGTGGATTCACAAAGGGCTTTGAGGGCTCAAGATGTGCACCGAGCACACGAGGGGAAAACAGGCGGGAAACTGTGAATGGGGTGTAATAATAAGCATTAGGCTCTTCAGACTGAGTGTGTTCAGGAGCTACATCCCTCCTGTATTGCTCAAGCTTAGCAGTATCCTGTGTGTATCTGGAATGGGGCAGCATCCAAAAGATATTCAGCCAATTCAGCATGGCTGTGAGAAGCCTTGCAGTCGACGGGGGCCAGTCCCTCCCCATGAGGGCTTTCGATACCTTATGGAGTCCATGCCCTAATGAACTGAGGCAAAACTGGGATGAAGCACAATATTGGGAAGGAGTCCGTAATGTTTTGATAGCCCAGCATGTTATTACTATGCTTGACCAGATACAACTTTACAGCTTCACCATGTATGACTCACCTGGTCCAAAAGGCTGCAGGAACCAGTCATGGTCAAGAGTCCCTGGGTGCCCAGCGGTTGTCCGGGTAGGGTGTGTCGCCCAGCTAGTCTTGACATCAGCTTTCTCTACCTCCAACACAGGGATGAGCATG
Source organism: Pollimyrus isidori (assembly GCA_019775955.2). Lineage (NCBI taxonomy): Eukaryota > Metazoa > Chordata > Actinopteri > Osteoglossiformes > Mormyridae > Pollimyrus > Pollimyrus isidori. The sequence continues at coordinate 17,597,539 of JABFDZ020000138.1, read as the reverse complement.
CACTGGTCCAGAACACCATCGGACCTCATGACCTCTGTGTAGCCCTCCTCACAAGCGCACAGGCCTGCCTGGAGATGGGGAAAGGGAGTTAGGAGGCCAGTGTGCAGTGACGGTATCTGCTGTGCTGGACTGACATCCAATGAGAGAACTGAGGCGGCATCCGTGCATGCAGTCCAGTCAGAAGAGTGAGGCCACGCTGTTCTGATGCCACAAACCAGCCATTACAGACACTCCTCACTTTATTGTGTTTCAGGTCATTGCTTGAATGAGCCGAGAGTGTGTCCAGAGAGGTCAACCTGGGAGCGCCTCTGGAGATGGACAAGGAAGATGAAGAGCTTGCTACAGGTCTGCCACTTGTAAGCTCCTTCGCAAATGCAAATTCCCAGGTGTTCTGCAAGCGTGACAGCTGTTGGAAGACCTCGCACCGGACAGTGCACTCGTACTTTTGATCTTCTCTCAGAGGCTGTGGTAGTGCTTTGTATCCAGCTATATTGCCCCTCATTCTACAGAGGTCAAAGGCCTCTTCACTGGTGGCCAGTGGGGCAGACGTAGGTTTTCTATGTAGGCAGCCAAGGGAGGGCACCTTGCCAGCTGGGTGAGACCCCTTGCTGAGGCTGGTGGGCTGGTGATCGTGGATTTTCACGTGGATGCACCTGGCTGTGTCTCTGACAAACTTTTATAACCTCTTTTATAACACTTAGTGTAGAAAGAGGCAGGCACATTCACCTATGCAAGAACCTGAAAGTTCATAATTGACAATGTCATTAACCAATGACTGTAACAACATGAATGGCTATCTAGCCTAAGGAAAAAGAAATAAACTGCAGGTGATTAAAATAACACGACTTGAAATATTCTCTGCCTCTCATGGGCTCTACACCCCTCCTTAATAGTGTCCCTCACACAGTGATGTCCAGGACACACTGCAATATTAACTCTGGTACGTTTTAGCTTCCCGTGTGATGGAGAGTGACCTGCTGTTATGAATCTGTCAGCTCAACCTATTGCAATTACAGAAGGGCTTCACTCGAAAACAACAGAAAGTTTGAAAACTAGACTCCACAACAAAACTAATTATTGACACGGCACTGCCTGTGCATAAAGATTATGAACAATTTCTGCTCCTTATTGATTACTTTATTAAAATTCCATGTTTATAAACGGTAGTTACCTGTTTGTGGTCAATAATCCTATTAATAACTTAAAAATATGTTATATAAGGGTCAAAGTAGAAATGCTAATCCTATTCTCCTTCATGCACACACACACAAACACACACACACACACACACACACACACACAAGGAAAATGAGTGAGAACATAACACTCCAGGCTGATTTTACTGAGGGCATCAGGTCATTCTAGCTGAATTTAGACTGACATGTTATGCTGTTTCGATTGTTTCGTTCTGACGGCAGAGTCATAACAGAACAGCTGGGACTGATACGTCCAGAATATGAAAATGTTACCAGGGAAGTCAAGTGGAATATACACTCGTGGTTTGATGTGTGCTCACACACGTCTGCTCAGGATGCTAGCTCACAGGTGTCCTTCTTAAACAGATGCAATAAAACACTTCCTAGAACCCTTATGATTTTGTGTCCCTGACGATTTCAGTCTTCAATGAAATATGTTTATTATACTCAGCGTTGCTCCACCTCTCATTATATTAATCATACAACACGCATGGCTCCACAGACAGGAAACAGTACATCTGCACACATCGCTCTGTCTTACCTCAGTGCAGTATGTCTGTGGCTTGTCACATTGTGGGTCACATGACCTCTCAGAGGCTGGCTGGCTGCTGATAGGGCATCCTCCTTCAACACAAGTCAGATCGTTTCATTAAAAATGTCCAGCTCAGATTGATGCTCAAGTGTGAATTTTGTAGTATTTTGCGTAAAAACCAAATCAAGGAGTTTGATACTGAGTTTTAATGAAGGACTGACAAGGGTAATACAACAATAGAAGCACAATATGCATCTGCAAACGGGGTTAGCCACACATGAAAAGGTGGGAGGTACCCGTCACGTTTAATCCATCCGAACGCTGGCACCACACGAGTCGAGAGGAACCCGTCCACTTTCCAGTCATCCACTCATATTTGTAACACAGTCCATCTGTGTGGAGGACAGAGAGGAGCAGAAGGCCACCGCTGAGAGCGTCCATACTTTGGAGTTTGGAGCACAGACAGAGATCGATGTGACCACCCAAAGGGCCACACAGACAGTGAGCAGGGAAAGCAGGTGTGGGAGGGTGATCCTAATATCTGGAGTCCAGAGCCGCAGGGAAGGAGCCCGAACCACATGTTGCACTCGAGGCAGGGATTTTGGACCATTTTAGGCCCGAGGCTGATGAACTGTTGGCCATTATTTCATGGTTAAAAAAACATTCAAGAGTTCAACCTGTTCTTCTGCAGGGAAGCACCATTTTCTCAGCAATTAAACCTCTTAAACTGTCATCCCTGATTTAGTGTAAATTAGTGGACAGGACTGAAGAGCAACCGAAATGGTCTGTTTTCGGCTAGCAAAGCCTTAATGCCAGGTGGGACAGTGGTTAGCACTGCTGCCTCACCTTGCTGGGACCTGGGTTGGAGTCACGGCATGTGTGTGTGGAGTTTGTATGTTCTCCCTGAGTTGTTGCAGTGTTTCTGTTGGAGACCCCTGCTTCCTCACTGTCCAAAAACATGCTGACAGTAACTGGAGTTACCAGATTGTTTGCATGAGTGAGTAATGCTGTGTGAGTGTGCCCTGTGAGATGGCTTGGTACGTCATCCTGGGTTGTTCCCTGCCTTGTGCCTATACCTTCCATAATAGGAAAAGCAGTTACAGAAAATAAATGGATGGAGAACTTAAATGCTTTCAACTTGCTTTCACAAACAGTTTTCCTCCTTTTGTTGCGTCCTATAATTGATGTGCAGTCACAGAGTCAGTCAGCAGTCTCTCACACAACACAAGGCTACAAATTCTCGCAAGCCTACAGTGTTATAGGAAGAAAGTAGGTCACCCCTAACCACACTGCACTGTTATGTAGTAGCTAAGGCGATGGTCTCTGTTATGGGGGCTTTTGGGATTAGCAGACAGCACAGTTGCATAAATCACTTTATCTGTGTTTGGATCCTGTAACTAAGCCAAATGGTAAGTTGTGATTTAGGCTTGAGCACCAATCTTCCACATTAGCACGATGCTTGCCTGCGCACAGCTTGGGCCCCCACACGATGCTCACCTGCGCACGGCCGGGACCCCCACACGATGCTCACCTGCGCACTGCTTGGGCCCCCACACGATGCTCACCTGCGCACTGCTTGGGCCCCCACACGATGCTCACCTGCGCACGGCCGGGACCCCCACAC
>JABFDZ020000138.1:17571929-17586511 GCA_019775955.2 Pollimyrus isidori | reverse complement strand
GAAAATGGCCCCGAGGCCACCCCCCCCCCGGCACGAGGGCCCACAGCCATGCATCCCCGAGACAACCATCCGCCCAACCCGAGAGGGGGCCTACAAGGGACTAAGGGGGTGCCCAACCCCCGTACAGGAAGGCCCATAACCCCTCCACCAAAGAAAGTGGGTCCAGGGCCAAAGGGCCTCCGGAGCATCCCCCCCCCGGCAGACAGCCGCCCACACACCGGAGGGGCCCCAGTCCCCCCAGCCTGGCAGGAGGGACCACTGTCCTCTGCAGCAACCCGACACGCCTCCCCCCCGACACTGCAGGATGATCTAAGGGGGGGCAACACAGGCAGATTTCCATCTGATTAACTTTAACGTTTTTTCTATCATCCAGATCCAGATGAGAGGCCCTTTGTATCACCTGTCTGTTGACATTGCTCAAAAATCTGCCCCCTGTATCATCACCTTTGCTCTCTTTCCCAGTGCCATGAAAAGAGGAGGCAGGACCCAGGACCATCTTACAATGAAGTCTGATTAGTCCTCTTGCTAGCAGTGTCCCTAGGGAGGGTTGCACATCTGCCAAGGCCGCTGAAGTTCTTTTCCAACATTCATCCAGCTTACAGGCCTTTCGTCATGATAATGGGAATGATGGGTAGCCATTACACCCATTCTTGTAAGGAGATTGAAAAGACTCTTCTGTCAAGCACTTGTCTTCTCCAATTGTGCGGTTCAACTGATTTGATGAAGGGCCCAAAGCCTCCAACATCAGATCATAAGATGAGCCTAAGGTCAGCTGAAAGGTGAAGAAAGTATCAACTGCCACTTTAAGCAGCTCAGGCTTCACCTGCTCTCAGACGATCCAGTATGCACGACAAATCCCTCTGACTAGCTGTTCGTCCAAATGCTAAGCTCACATAACTGTCATGAAAATTGCTAAGATCACATAACTGTCACGCAAAATGCTAAGATCACATAGCTGTCATGTAACTTTGCCTTAAATTCAATAGGAACACTGGCGTTGTTTATGTCTGTGAAGCACAGACTCAGCTTCCTGATAATTTTGTGAATCTTATTAGTGGGACATCATTAATTAATTAAGATATTCAGCAGATTATTCCTGTTTTAGTTCAAAACATCCTACTGGTGCACGAGCTCACAGATGAGCCATCAGCTCTTCAGGTTTGTCAGTCCTTTTTAATGTTTACAGGCAACTTTCCACAGGGACGTGTCTGTGTGCACCTCTCCAGGCTGACTACGCTTGAAAACTTTTTATCATTATTATTTTCAAAGGAAAAGTGGCACAGCATGAACTGTATATTGTTGTGCTAACAGGAAGAACATACCTCTCACAAAGGCCAAATGGGGTTTTCAATTGCACACCTCACCAAAGGAACTGAAGAATATGTACCTTTGGAAAAACACCTTTGATGTTTCTCTGTTTTAAAAATGTGTTCCCTAAACTGCAGCTGTTCTTATAGTCAACTTGGGCAGGTTCTGCTATGAGAACTTATGCAATTCTTTCCATTGTCATATTCCCTTAGGAGGGAAATATATTATGATTCTGCAGACTGATCCCAGTAAGCAAGGGGTCAATTAAGTCAGATTATTATGCTTTTCTAGCTTGATAGTTTTAATTTCAGCTGTATACCACTGCTCTCTTGGGACCTTTGAGATAACCTTTGCCACCTTCTCCCTGTAATGAGGTGTAACAAGACCATCATCCAATTCCACCATTTGCGTCCTGTTTGAATCCTTCAAGCTTTTCACTTACATTGTGAATTGCCCTTTCACACCAGTAGAGCAGAATATGTAGCTTTCACAAGTTCAAAAAGTCACACGATATAGCACTGGTGTCGGTGCTTGCGGGTGTGTTGTGTTCATACTGTAACGTGACACATATCACTGGGTGTGCATGGTCACAAGGCTGGGAGTGGCAGTGCTATTTTAGAGGGCTATTTTGCAAAATAGAAACTGGGTACATGATCTAGCTATTATTAATTGCATATGGTGAAGTTCATGCCTGTAATAGAGGAAAAACTGTACAGGAAATCAGCTCTGCTATCCTGCTAATGCCTTTGGAAGTGTGAATATGAAATGTGAGGCAGAAGCAAATCAGCAAGGCTGCAAGTGAAACTTCAGAGTATTAGCAGTGGCGACTGACACAGTGTAGGTACAGAGTATTAGCAGCGGAGAGTGACACAGTGTAGGTACAGAGTATTAGCAGTGGAGAGTGACACAGTGTAGGTACAGAGTATTAGCAGTGGAGAGTGACACAGTATAGGTACAGAGTATTAGCAGTGGTAACTGACACAGTGTAGGTACAGAGTATTAGCAGTGGAGAGTGACACAGTGTAGGTACAGAGTATTACCAGTGCAGAGTGACACAGTGTAGGTACAGAGTATTAGCAGTGGAGATTGACACAGTGTAGGTACAGAGTATTAGCAGTGGTGACTGATACAGTGTAGGTACAGAGTATTAGCAGTGGAGAGTGACAGTGTAGGTACAGAGTATTAGCAGTGGAGAGTGACACAGTGTAGGTACAGAGTATTAGCAGTGGCGACTGACAGTGTAGGTAGTAGGACTCCACTACTCTGCATCCCATGTGAAGCTGAAGCTGGTGTGGCCCCTGCTGGCTTTATCAGGATTTCTCTATAGTTCCTGATGGCCATCTGCTAGCACCACTGTTCCCGTAAATGACTGCAGGGGCCAAATTACAGCAGTCGCGTCTGAGAATGGATTCCCTCTTAAAATATTAAAATCTTTAAAGACGGCAATATATAAAAAAAAAAAAAAAAAAAAAGACGGCATCGCTTCCACACGCAGAAACAAATTCGTCACCATTTTTCTGCATGACTTACAGCCCAAAAACCACTTCCAATCACAGGACGGAGAATGAATAGGACTTCCAGATACATGCCCTGTCTAAATAAGGATGCCCACCCCATTGTAAAAAGGTCCAGGTGTCACATCTAATAAAGGTCTGTCAACAGAAAATGCATTTTGGCTGGTGAATTTTTGATGGATATCCACATGAAAGTTTAAACACCTTAACAGCAATTTCAGATCCTAAAATTGCTTATATTAAAAAGATAATAAAGTTGTGTGTCATGTCAGTTTGGTCCCGGTTATAAAATACAGGAGCAGCATACCGTTAAACATCCTGTCATTATCTCACATTGTGGTATTACTATTGTTTACATATTAACGGCACAGGGACCCTACCACTTACTTAGAATTACCAATTGACCTAATCACAATCTGTGTCGTACTCAGTGGTCATTTTATTAGGTACGCCTTGTTGGTTATGCCAAAAACCTGCTCCTACAAAGAGAGAATCATTTGGCTGTGATTCAATGCATAAAACACAGAGACTGGGTCAAGAGATTCACTGACTGTCTGAAACTTCAGAATGAGAGATAGTGTGATTTTTCAACATGTTATGATTGTTAGTGCCAAACACGATGGTTCCAGCACCCAGCTGTCATTCTGCGATTTTCCACATTGTACAGTGTCCAGGGTTTCCAGAAAATTAAGAATAAACCAAACAAAGATTGAGTCAGTCGTTGCTGAGATTGGTCAGATGGGCACTGTTAAAGCTGAAAGGAAGACTACAAGTAGAGGAATGTTATGAACAAAACTACATACACAAAGTTTTCAGCACCATTTTTGAATCAGAACTAGGAACAAGTTCTATAGGCAAAAAATGGGTTCTGCCCTATGTTAGCCAGACGTAAATAAAGTGGCCACTGAAAGTCCACATTTAATTTATTTTGGCTATGTAAGACACAAAGGAGAAGGCAAAAATGGAGTCACTCCATGGTGCCCAGAGCCTCCAGGTTCTACCAGCTCCAACCCAAGGCAGAGAGTCAAAATACCAGCAGGCTAAGTGGCCTCCAGCTAACTTGGAGAGAGAGCAGCTCCAGTTTGTTAAGGACAGAGAAGAAAGAGAGGCATGTGTTCAGCGCTGCCACTATACCAAACCGCTGAAGATCAGCCAACTTAAGCACAAGCTGAGACCCTTAAGATGGCCATACAGTATAACAGCTTCTTGGGCAGTAAGGCAGTGGCTATCTTTCCATTTCCAAAGAAAAACATGACAAACTGTGGCACAGTTTTCCAGTGTCTGGACAGGCAGTGCTTGGTAGCATGATGAGAGCTCGCTCCGGTAACGCACGTGGCATGGAAATGGGCCAGTTGTTTGAAGGAAGAGTGTTCCAGTTGAAGGTGGGGAAGAGGCAGCAGAGTGCATGGGCTATACGGAAGCAAGCAAGGTTTTACATCTTGGTCAGAGCTCTGGAAAGCTAAGTCACTCCACATCAAGTTCCTGATCCAATCTCTGATCTCTAGCCAAGCTAAGCATTTCTGATCATGCCCATTGTGTAGGAGAAGTCGATCGCTGTAACACAGCTGTCACCTACAGGTTCTGAGAGGGGGTGCTGTCGCTGGAATGACAGTTAGGGGCAGAAAGTGAAAAACGGATGCATGGGGATCATTGTGAACAAGGACTCTCATCTAGTGAAGGAGGTCAGAGCTTTTTTATTGTGGAGGAGACGCTGAAGCTGCAACTGAAAGTGAAAGATAAGCTCCTCGCCACTGAGCAGGACTGGAAGCTCAAGGTCGACCTGGGCAAGGAAATCAAGTGCCTGAAGTCCATTACAGAGACCGAGCCCAGGTCAGACATGATACTGATATCTGGAATAGTAAGGTAAGTTTCTCTGGGCTGTGAGTGCCGTGTTTGCTCATTCAGGTTGGCAATAGGGTCTTTGCAGGGCAATTTCTATATAGGGTCCTCAATCTCCTTGGCCTGCACAACAGGCAAGCTACCAAGAATATCACTGAGGGAGCCACCAGATGGCTTTGGATAAAGTTAATTACCCCAGATCTATGAACCACACACGCCACTTGGACACAAGTTGGGGCTTATCGTCCATGCCGGGATCACCTGGGTAAAGGTGTGAGATTGCGGGATGACCTGAAACACCCTACAGTACGATACTAAGCATCACATACAAAATAACCAAGTGCACTGCAAGGCAACTGTAAAGCTCATATTCCATCAAATAAGAAACATCGATACCAGAAAAGCAGGTGACATATCTTACTGTGACAATGCTGATTTTATATCATAGTATGGAATAATTCTGCTCCAGGGTGGGTGGATTACTTAAAACTCCAGGAACAGAATTGGCGTCGATCCAGGACAACAGATCAAAATTGAGTAATTTGGAAGAAAAGCAAAAGGGCATTTTTATACTTTTTGTAAAATAGTTCACAAAAAAACCTTTTTTTGAGTTTTTTCTACATAACATTCTGAATCCGGAAGCTGAGGAAATTTATGTTTTTTATATCTTGTTGACATTACCCTTTACACATCATATTCCTATCCATCACTTTAGCTATTGCTCAATATGTTCTGGTTTGAGTACAAAAGAATTCTCCCTATTGTTTCACGGTAACCTACGGGAACCCCCCCATTCATTTATGTACATTGTAGTAAACATTTTATTATTGCATCTATCTTTTCACTGATGTTAGAAAACATATTTATTCCTGTTGTGCACTAAAGAGGACATGTGTGAAATAAAAAATAAAAAATCTAAATTGCAAGATGTCTTATTTCCCCGATAGGACAAATAACCTAAGGACACTTTTTTTCCTTGGGTCTCAGGAGGATATACATTGAACAAGATAGTCAGGGTGGACCATACCTGTAAGTCCACACGTCTCCGAGCATTCCAACCAGGGCGACCAGTCAGAGAGCTGGCAGTTAATGGGGCATTCCACCACGCAAGAAGCATTAAGCTGCCACTTCTTCTCCAGACCAAGCTGCAAGAGAGGAAGGACAAATGTCTGCTTGTCCAGTGCATGTGAACAATTTTCTATATTTCATATTTACAATAATTTTATTCCAAGGGTCACACTCTATCAGTAGTACAAAGTCAAGGGTCACTTCCCCTGATAAAATTGTTGGGGGATCGATCATGCAGGCCACACATTTGGCTCACATGGGCTGCCGGTTGGGGGGCCCTGGGGGTAAATGGGTCACGTCAGGCTGTGAAGAAAACTGTTGTTCCTGGTGCCACATTCAGTCTGCATTCACTGGTATTTTAAAGGCTGCCTTTTGAGTATCTGCACTGTAGACTAACGGTCTTTGTTCATGGCTCCAGTGATCTGCTCCATATGTATGGCTTCCTGCTGTTTCTGAACTGCTAATAACTTCAGAACCAGAACGTTTAATTGGTTTAATTAGGGAAATAATCCCCATTCAATCGAGTGTATAACTGGTTGAATGAAAACCAGCGTGAAAAAGACCAAATCCTCCCTACAGACCAAAATTTGCATCAAAGGGAAGCTGTACTCAGTAACTCAACACTGAGCAGTGCTATCTGATTCCGCTGCACAGAAAAATTAACTCAATTTAATTAACTTAGGAAATTGTGCAATGTATAGTCACGGATTGCATCATGATAGAAGCTTTACCAATTTCAAAGCAGGTATGGGGATAATTAATGTCTGAAGTAATGAAGATCATGTTCGGCTAGATCTCGCACAGCTATAATTAAATGCTAATACATTTCATCCCCTTAATGTGGCTGTAGGTGTGACCATTTCTGAAGCAACCTACAGTTTTTCAGCAATGTGAGATGTGTGTCATTTATTAGTTTTATAAGAAATAATGTGTGTCCCATGCTTCCGTTTTTATGTGTGAAACCTAGATGAGCTGAAATGAGATTGTGATGAATCCATAATGGCGGACGTGCCGTGCCACTCACCTCCGCGCAGTATTTCAGGTCGACAGACTTGCCGTCGCTGCGCACGCAGTCCAGCATGCGCGTCCTGATGCCGCTGCCGCATGCAGCCATCGCGCCCAGCTGACAAGTGCTCCAGTCTGGCCAGGAAGTACCACAGAGGTACGGGTGAGGAGATGATTTCAGGATTCAAAGATTTTTATCGTCATTCCTACCTATCGATACACGTAAAGGAACGAAATGTGCTTCCTCGAGTCCTGGCACACAGTATAAAAAACTAGAAAGTAAGTTAAAGGAAGTTAAGAGAATGGAATTAAAAATGATAAGGGTGTACAAAATACAATGAATACAAATAGAATGGGTCCGGAAAATAACATTGCAGTCTGAGATGCAACAACATGCTAAATGAGGATGGTATATTCAGTAGGTCTGCTGTATGACAGTCAAATTCTCTGTACATAGTGGTGATGACCATGTTTGTGTTGGGGGGGGGGGTGTTGCTGAGGGGTCAAAGGGCAAAAGGAGGCAGAGTCAGTGTCACAGCATCAGGGAAGATGCAGCTCCTCAGTCCAGCGGATGCAGCCATGATGCTGCTTAGCCTCCTGCCTGATGGTAAGGGCACAAGCGCAGGGTGGGTGGAGTCCTTCATGATGCAGGTGGCCTTCCTCCTGCAGCTGCTGGTGTAGATGTCCTGGACTGTAGGCAGACTGCTACACAAGATCCTCTGCGCAGTCTTTAGTACCTGCTGCAGCGCCAGTCTGTCTGCAGCAGAGCAGCTGCCACTGCCCTAGTGAGTTGTCTCATGTGGCTCATGCACATACATCGTAAGGATGACGGTCATTCACAGGGTGACGCAGAGACACGCAGGAGCCAAATACTAACCTCATGTCCCTCTTCCACTGAGTAGAAGGAACCTATGTTTATATGTTGGAACCTTTCTCAGAAAAAGTGTACCTGTATAATAATTATCTGAAACAGTCATGTAAATTCAGTCCCATCCATTTAGTAAACTAAGACAATGGTCGGTCCTGTTATTTAAAAACAGTAAAGATGTCTTTGCAGTGCACACACACACCCCAGCTTTTGAAATCTGTGCTCAAAGACCTCCTGGATTTAAACGAAGAAGTGGGATCTTGCCTTATGAAGAGCTCAGATCATCTTTCTTCATCCTGTAATACCTGACATTACGATGTAAGATTTAAACACGTGAAAGCCATCGATTATCAGCTGCCTGCCTCCCAATGGCTCCGTTTAATGACACACAGCTGGCCCTGCTTTGGATTAATTGCCTCCGTGAGGATAAATAAGCCGTGTGGAAGCGGGAGGGAAAAAGACTGAGTTGTACTTCTGGTGAAGCATAGGCTGTGTGGGTTTCTAGAGGGCCTTAGCACTTTATGGGAGCCCCAAAGCAGGCCGTCGGGGGCCTTAGCGCTTTATGGGAGCCCCATCGCTGACCGTCGTGGGCCATAGAGCTTTATGGGAGCCCCAAGCCGGCCGTCGGGGCCTTAGCGCTTTATGGGAGCCCCATCGCTGACCGTCGTGGGCCATAGAGCTTTATGGGAGCCCAAAGCTGGCCGTCGGGGCCTTAGTGCTTTATGGGAGCCCAAAGCTGGCCGTCGGGGGCCTTAGCGCTTTATGGGAGCCCCAAGCCGGCCGTCGGGGGCCTTAGCGCTTTATGGAAGCCTCAAAGCCAGCCGTCGGGGGCCCCAAAGCCGGCCGTCGGGGGCCCCAAAGCCAGCCGTCGGGGGCCTTAGCACTTTATGGGAGCCCCAAGCCGGCTGTCAGGGGCCTTAGCGCTTTATGGGACCCCAAGCAGGTCGTCGGGGGCCTTAGAGTTTTATGGGAGCCTCAAGCCGGTCGTCAGGGGCCTTAGCGCTTTATGGAAGCCTCAAAGCCGGCCGTCGGGGGCCCCAAAGCCAGCCGTCGGGGGCCTTAGCACTTTATGGGAGCCCCAAGCAGGTCGTCGGGGGCCTTAGAGCTTTATGGGAGCCTCAAGCTGGCCGTCGAGGGCCTGTCTCACACACTTGTACATATGTACACAGAGCCTGCATTTCTTTGAATGGTGACACTTTGTCAAGGGGCCCAGTATTTCTAGCTACCCTGTGTCTAGCTACAGCGGGTTTACGTGTTCACCTGTGATGTTATAGATAAAGTAGAAGCAGTTGACGTTCAGGGTGCAGGCCTCAGTCTGGGTCGTGTTTGGACACTGTCTCTCTGCTTCCGGCAGCCTCAGCACGTGCGCCGTCCGCTCCCTCCTGTTGTACCCATTGCATGGCTGCAAATAAAATCCGACACAAATTCCTCTGTGAAAGTCAGGGCCTTAAAAAAAAGTTACATACACCTGTAGTTTTCTTTATAGTATCAGACCGTTTTTTTTTCTTGTCTTGACAGATCGCAAATGATGTTCTCACATTCAGTTAGAAGGACAATGCAAGTCTGCAATATTTTCTGAATGGTGGGTATGAGGTCAGCCGTTTATTTATTTAGCCACTAACTCATTAGCAGATAAAATACAAGAAAATGTACAGTTGCTTTGTACTTTCTGCGAGGGTCAACAGTTAATTAAAGATGAATGCAAGACGACCTGCTTAAGTTTCTGTGAATGTGGCAGTTTTCGGTTTTCACCTGTCACATCCCGGAGTGATTTATGACCCAGATATTATTTTTTGCAGCGGATTAAAATGATCTTTTCTGAAGTCAAGCTATTTCTTGGGTCGAATGCCTTCAGGCTCCCAGCGGGAATTTCTCGCAGCCACAGTAATTAGCCTCTCTGGTAGAACACTCGGGGGAGGGTGTAGGTATGGATTATGAGCTGGCAGGTATTAACGTGAAAACGCATTAATACGTAAAGCCTCGTTTTTCCGGCGCCTCAGCTACCCGCGCAACTTCAGAGAACTCCGGAGCTCAAAAGCTTACGTCTCTGGGACCGTCTCAGTCCTCCGCCCACCTGTCCCGCCCTTCACCCCCCCCATGAATTGTGCATCAGCCAGCTCTGCAGGAGAGACCCGCTGAGGCCGAGTCGAGGCTCAAATTGCCAAAAAAAAAAAACATGCCACGTTCAGCGCTTCCTCTCCTCTGGTGGAGTGTTGGCCCTCACACAGCCTCATTTACACACACCCCTGCCACCCCCCCCAGCACATGGGTGGCCCTGCTTCTCGCTTCCGAAGGTGTGAAATGGATTTGCAGGCAGGTGTCGGCCGACTCTCACCAAGTTACAGTGACTCCAGGGGCCCCAGTCGGACAGGACGCAATCCTCTGGGCAGGGCAGGCGGCCATGCTCAGTACTGGCCGGCATCTCCTCAGGGTCACACAGGTACTCCTCCACTACCTCAGACGGCCCATCACTGGTGTTCTGCATGCACCTTTTGGGGGGCCAAAGCAAACACAAGTTCCCCGTGCAATTCGCACAGCTGATGTGAAGGATGGCGATGGTGTGGTTATAGGGATTAGGCCTCTCCGTCTGATCAGAAGGTCGTCGGTTTAAGTCCAATCCTCAAGAGAACTTTCCCTTGAGCAAGCCTCTTAAGCCCCCCCCCCCCCCCCCCACCTCAGAAAACTTCTGGGGTGCCGCTTAAATGGCTTGACACTGCTCTCGGACCCCAGCTTTGCTCTCAACTGTGTATATGCATATGCATGTGTCTCAAAGGCAGCAAGATGGGATATGTGAAAAGCAACATTGCAGTGTAGCTGTAATAATACTTGTGCAAAAGGCAATCAAAGCATAATTAACAACAACCCTCAATGCACAGCTTACCGGACTCTCCGGCTGCGGACCCCCTCTCCGCAGTTCTTCTGCTCTACACTGCTGATCTTCCAGGTGCTCCAGGGCTCAGCCACCCACATGTACTGACTGCAGTCACTGACACAGGGAATCACCTCATACACCTGGCATCAGAAGAAACATAACGGGAAATGGTAGTAAACATACGCGGAGTTCATACACAGGGCACCTATACGAACATGCAGAATGTACAGATAGTTATCGATGCAATTATTTTACAATATCACATATTTAGTTTGCTCACCTGTGCCTGTTGGTGAACCATTTTCCATATGGGAATTGGAGCGGGAGAAATTTCATTAACAGGAAGAATTAAAATCGTGAGAAGCAGTTTATGAAGCTTTTCATAAAGCGAGTGTATTGCAAGATAAAGCATTGTTTTAATGTTCAATAATTTCCTAAATTTCAATATGATTGTAAATGGACCAGGTTCATGTAAAATATCCTAAACATCATTATTAAATAACATTATATTTAGCATCAGTTTCTGGTCATAAAATTGTCTAATATGCATCCAAAAACACCAAGCATATACATTTTTAAATGCATAATTACAATAATTCTTTCATATAAATAAAAAATACGACAATACATATATATAGTGTACTGAATTTTTTGCATTGTTCATTATGCATATGACCACACTGAACACATGCTAATACACTTTACCTGGTTAATGTGGTCCAGTTTGGGACACGGACGCCCACCATTGTATGGCTTCTCTCTCAGCCATTTGGACCGGACCTTGACTCCACTGCCACAGGACTTGCTGCAGCGAGACCAGCTGGACCACTCGCTGAGCTTGCAGTCTGAAGGGCAGGCGATGACGCACGCCTCCTCAATATACCCTAAAGCCAGGGGTAACACTCCGGGGTCAAACATCCTTCAGGAAGTCAGCCTGTGTCTGCGGCAGGGTTCTTCAACTCTGGACCTCAATTCCAAATCCAGGCCATGGTTTCAGTTCTCCCAGGTAGTTTTTTTTTAATAATTACTGATTCTGATTGGTCAGAGGCTTCACACCTGATTGACAGGTAAAGGAAGGCTGGAAAACCAGCAGTGATCGGACCTCGAGGACCGTGAGTTGAATAACCCTGGTCTACGGTTATGTGCTGACATGCAAACATATCAGATACCAGTCCATCACCCAACACAATACACATGTCTTATCACACACTATGGGCAGTTCAGAGATGTCCAGTCCCCTAAACCCAGAGGTGATCTGTGCAGCAATCAATAGGCAAACGCCATCTACACAATTTCAGACTCAAGCCCCCAACCAAAGACATATAGGGCAACAGTACAACTCACTGAGCCACCTTCTATACATATACCAAAATGAAATATTTATGGCAGACATAAAGGCATGTTATACACCCCTTATGGAAAGCTTCTATATTAAAAATCAGTTGAAATTCAAGCGGATCATGTTACATGTGAAAGACGGTTTTGTAGCACGTAACTGTAGAATTATACTGTGCTTGTTATTATTGTTGAAGATATTTTGTCTTATTTGGTGTGTAAGAGCCACACAAAAATCTTGGTAAGTTATTATATTTTTATTACAACTACAGCGTTTGAGTATGTTAAAATTGACAATTTCCTATGTCCATGGAAAAAAAGTTAATTTAACAAGAAAAACAATGAACAGATTCCCTCCAGCAGAAGAGCACAGAGCAAAGCTTTATCTGATCACAAATACCAATTTGCAGCACTAACAGCACCTCTGCCATTTGCTGGGGGGGGGGGGGGTTCTTTCTCACATTAAGTGTTATTGAGTGTCACTTCTCTAATCATAGCTTGAAGGAGAGAGTTCTCAACCTAATAAGGTTATATGTGAAAGAAAAAACCAGTTGACCCTCTTTAGATTATACTATTTGTTTAGCAAAATCTCACCTTCCGTGAATTAACAACATCTCTGCGCATAATGAAATGTCTGATTTTTGCTGTTAATGTTCTATATTTAAATGATCTCAGTTTCATGTATAATTGCTTTATCTACTGCAGAGTTTATTTTTTACTATCAGCTCAGTGAACCCTTCCTAGCACACTCTCTAATGACATGCAGACATTACTAACTAATATACTGTAGTTGGATCTAGGGGTCATTTACAAACTGCCAGTATTACTTAAAGCACAGTCTTATTCCTCACTGTCACTATATGAGCCCCATGTCATTCCTCACTATCCCTTAGCCACTCTTTATTGTGTCCTTTTGTCATGAGTGCTACATCTAAATATCCAACTACCTCTAGAAAATCCAATACCTTCCATAATCACAGGAACCCTGCCTCTACATGTCCAACATCCTTTAACAAATCCTGCACCCTCTATAACCACATTTACCCTGCCTCTACATATCTAACTATCTCTAGTAAATCCTACGCCCTCTGTACCCACATTTACCCTTCCTCTACATATCTACCTCTAGCAAACCCTATACCCTCCATACCCACAGGAACCCTGCCTCTACATATCCAACATTCTTTAGCAAATCCTGTGCCCTCCATAACCACATTTACCCTGCCTCTACATATATAACTGCCATAGCTAATCATACACCCTCCATACCCATATCAACACTACCTCTACAAATCCACCAGCCTCTACCAAATTGTACTCCCTACAAATTCACGTTAACCCTGCCCCTGTCCAGGATGACTATGTGTGAGATGTATTTGAAAGGCCTCGGCGGTTTGGTTATCTGCATGAGCGAGATTCTTCTAGCACAAAACAAGGGACAATACCAAAATTCCATGCCTAAGGTGCATTTCATAGCTGCTAAAAGCAGCATATCCTTGCTTGCAGGGATTGTTTCCCTTGAAATTCGAAATAAACAACACCCACTAATCTGCTAGGCCGCCTCCTTGGGAATAATCAACTGGTACATAGTTCCAGCATGCCGTTAAGGCTAGCAGGATGGGCAGCCCAAGTGGGAGAACATGAATCCTTCTAAACTCTGCTGTAAGTGTAGGCCCCTGTACATGCCCACTGGCCTGACTTTGTCTCAATGTAAGCATACAGTTTCAAGTATCGAACTGGTGTAGGGTATGAGGTGAATGGCTTATATAGAGATGTGTGACATACCATGCATACTTTCCGGTAAAATTGCTTATTGTCATGCTTTACTTTAACCTAACCCTATCCTAAACCTAACCTTAACCCTCCCTTTAGGGGCTATAACACCGTGATGCTCACCGTGACTGTTGCAGCGTGATGTCTCCACAGGACGTTCATTCTGGTCATAGCACATGACGGCCTGGTAGCGGTATCCCTGACCACACTCCTTTATGTCTCCCTGCACCTTCATTCCCAGCATGCCCTCTAGTCGGCCTTCCGGGAGGATGCAGTCTGACCAGTTGCCCACAGGCAGAGCGCTGTACTTGTTGCAGGGGCAGTACTGAGTCTCACTCAGGGGGTACTTCTGTGGGTTCCGGCACTGCTCCCTCTTCTTGCTCTTCCCTGGATTGTGGTGGAGCAAAATCGTTAGACAG
Source organism: Pollimyrus isidori (assembly GCA_019775955.2). Classification (NCBI taxonomy): domain Eukaryota; kingdom Metazoa; phylum Chordata; class Actinopteri; order Osteoglossiformes; family Mormyridae; genus Pollimyrus; species Pollimyrus isidori. The sequence goes on along the minus strand of JABFDZ020000138.1, from coordinate 17,572,510 downwards.
TTAATTTTACTGTCCAGTGCAGTCAAAACTGAGCCAAAGTACTTCAAATGTTGTATGAACTACAGATAACAGAAATGAACAAAACATCTGTGTTGCAGAGATGCTGTTTTTCCATTAATTTTTTCATGCTCATTTTCAGAAACGTATGGAAGCCCGTTTCCGCCAGGTAGTAAAAAATATATGACACGGAATCTCGCAATTGCGATTTAGTAAATCAGAATTCCGACCTTATATCTCGCAATTGCGACTTAGTAAGTCAGAATTCCGACTTTATATCTCGCAATTCTGACTTTATATCTCGCAATTGCGACTTATTAAGTCAGAATTCCGACTTTATATCTCGCAATTCTGACTTTATATCTCGCAATTGCGACTTAGTAAGTCAGAATTCTGACTTTATACCTCGCAATTGCGACTTTATATCTCGCAATTTCGACTTAAAAGTTAAGACTTCTGACTTCTCATGGAACACCGTTATTATTATCCATCCATCCATTTTCCAAACTGCTTATCCTACTGGGTCGCGGGGGGTCCGGAGCCTATCCCGGAAGCAACGGGTACGAGGCAGGGAACAACCCTGG
>JABFDZ020000138.1:17529237-17548047 GCA_019775955.2 Pollimyrus isidori | reverse complement strand
CAGGGAAATGTACACCTCAGCAGATAGGAACAGGGAAATGTACACCCCTGCAGATAGGAACAGGGAAATGTACACCCCCGCAGATAGGAACAGGGAAATGTACACCCCAGCAGGTCTCACACAACACAAGTACCATCTTACACATGTACTGTGGAATTCATTTTCATCTTTTCATCATTTCTTACTGTAATTCATTAAGATGCACACCATTCTAAATTATTGAATGCATATAGTAACACCATGGTATGGCATGGTGTCAATCCATTTTATTGTTTGGTCAATACAACAAAACAGTTACAAAATCATTTGGCCAATAGGTTTCCACTGATATATTATCTTGTTTATCTTGTTCTATCAATATGGGAATCTTTTATTACTTCATTTGTTTTAAATCCACCAGTGACACATAATAGAATTCTCCTGTTACTAATCAAAGAAACGTTATCATGACAACCAGTTCTCCAAAAAAGAGTTTAAAACGCACAGCTCGAATGTATCAGCATGTTGTGCTTAAATTTCTTGAAGCTTCAAATTAGGTCAAGTGGCAGTTTTTATTCTACACTTGCAGAAAGTGTTGTATTGCATTATTGATTATAAGACCTGAAGCCAATTTCAACCTTCGCCCCGTGAGAGAGGGAGAGAGCGATTCTCTGCAGAAATTTTACCGTAAATCAATGAATACATATTTGATGAAACTTGACCCCGTTAGATTCTATTATGGAAGTGGTATTGGTTTATTGTCTAGTTAGTGACACCCCGCAAGCTAAGTAGGTTGTTAATGATAAAGATTGTTGGTCAGTATATGGTGCAGTGTTTCCCCTAGGTTTACAGCTTTTGGGGGGTGGAGGCAGACGAACACCAGGATTCATGGTGTTCATGTGTTCCTTTTAATGACAATCACAGATATTTTTGTCTGCTTTTCAGGTGGTTGACGTGACATATTTTCCAACGCGGGCTCTTTGTCCGCTGGTGGGAGTGTGCTCACCATGCATGATACAATGTTTTACAGGCAAGGTAACCATAAATTACCTCTGTACACTATCAAACGCACCTGGGTCTCTCTCTCTGTATGTCCTCGCTCTCAGAGTACACCGAGAAACGCACCTGGGTTTCTCTCTGTATGTCCTCGCTCTCAGAGTACACCGTCAAACACAACTGGGTCTCTCTCTGTATGTCCTCGCTCTCAGAGTACACCGTCAAATGAACCTGGGTCTCTCTCTGTATGTCCTCACTCTCAGTGTACACCGTCAAACACACCTGGGTCTCTCTCTGTATGTCCTCGCTCTCAGAGTACACCGTAAAACAGTGGCGGTTCTAGACCAAAATCACCAGGGGGGCCGAGGTGGGGCCAGTGTGTTTTTAAGGGGGGCACATTTATAACCATAGATAATGGCGAAACGGGTCATTAGTTTATTGTTTACGTTTTATTCTATATTTACAGTTATGTTTTACATAAAACACGTCGCGTAGGCTACTCGTGTCAGTTCCGTTTTTCAAACGAGCGCATGTCACGGTTAGAAACTAATAATTTAAATCATTGGCTGATCGGTGCAGGGGCCATAACAGGGGCCAAGAGCCATTCTACAGGGGCCCTGGCCCACCCTGGCCCCCGTCTAGAACCGCCAATGCCGTCAAACACACCTGGATCTCTCTCTGTATGTCCTCGCTCTCAGAGTACACCGTCAAACGCACCTGGATCTCTCTCTGTATGTCCTCGCTCTCAGAGTACACCGTCAAACGCACCTGGGTCTCTCTCTGTATGTCCTCGCTCTCAGAGTACACCGTCAAACACACCTGTGTCTCTCTCTGTATGTCCTCGCTCTCAGAGTACACCGACAAACGCACCTGGGTCTCTCTCTGTATGTCCTCGCTCTCAGAGTACACCGTCAAACGCACCTGGGTCTCTCTCTGTATGTCCTGGCTCTCAGAGTACACTGTCAAACACACGTTGCCACATGTGCACTATTTACAGAAGAGATGCTCGTTTACCTTTATTTTTTGGCAATCCTAATTATTTCTTGAGCAGTTGATGAATTGCCTTTTGCAGAGTTAAATCGTAAAACTGCTACGCAAATAAAGTCATTCTTCTTCCTTCATGCACCATGGAAATGAGCGACACTTACGTAGCACAGGGCAGAACCTCTTCTACTGGGGGGGAGCAGTGCTCAGACTCCTCCAGTGGGGGGCACTCTGCTCCTCCCCCCACGGGTAACTTCTGCACTGGCCTGGTGCGGGTCCGCAGGCCCTCGGGGGTGTTGGGCCCGTGGCAGTCCTTCGAGCAGGAGCCCCACGTGGTCCAGTCACCCACCACACAGCCCATGGCCATGACACAGGACTGGAAAGTCACTGGAATCTGGTCCTGGTCACAGAGGCTGGGACAGTGAAGAACTTGATCAGTAAACCAGTACAATGTGGTGGTAATTATGCGCAACACCATCTTCACCTTTAAGCATCAGGCTGTAGAAAATAGAATAAAATAAAATAAAAAGTGACAGAAACTGGCATAGAAATCTGTCCATATCCAACAATCACTCTCCTTTGACTAGAATTTAAAGTTTCATTTGCAATCCAGTTTTATTTCTACCACATTGTGAACTGCAATCAACCATTATTATTTGCAGATTGCAATTATAAATGAAGAAATGACTCTTAGCGTGACTAACAGTTTGGAACAGGGTGATTCAAAAATATAATTCTCGATCTGCTTGAGTATTTTTTTCTGAAGTATCACACCTGGCTAGTTATTACCTGTAATTACACTTTTCTATCATTTGCCCCTACTTAAAACTGTCACAGAAAGAAGTACCCATTTTCAACCCACTTCCTAATTTTGTTTCATTTTGTCTATGATCACTTTGATTGGAGGGCAAGTCTTGTTGAACTGACACAGCAATGTGACTTTGCTTTTCCAAAAACAACGCGACACAAAATCTGTAATTAGTCTCACGCTATGTATACAGCATCACCGAAACTAAATTACACAAAGCATTTTAACGTGTTTAGGACATGTGTGATTAGAAAATGCTTCAGATCTCAACTGAAAATACTACAGATCTAAACCGAATTTCCTTCGACATGTGGAAGACATGTTTTGTCATGTATTGCTAAAGAGAGCACAAGCCATGGCCAGCCTACACCATGATTCTCGACTGACTAAGCAGATGGATGGATGAATAAATCCATATTAATTTAAGGAAAAAAATAGTATTTCCCTCTGGGGCATTTCTTAATCATAGCTGCTTAAGGGTGAAGTACTTCAAAACTTCAATTAAAATAATTGTATTCAGAATTGTGATTGCAGGTGAATAAATAGAAGAGAACAATCAATACGAACATGAACCTAATACTGCTCATAAAGAACAAGCCTGAATTATGTAAACAATAAGCTTAAAGAAAGCGCAACGGCACCTTGGAACATGAACTTAATTAGTTCCAGAAGGCTGGTTGAGTTGCAATTTGGTCGAATTCCAAGTCAAATTTCCCCCTAAGAAACAATGTAAATGAATTTAATTTGTTCCAGACCCCCAAATAATTGCCTATTTAAACTAATGTACCTCCCTACTAAATGACGAACAGCATTAACAATCAATAAAAAAGTAATCTCTAGATTCTAAAGTTACTCTCACTACCTTCCTCTTTGATTTGCTGGTATCAGTGCCCAGTTTCTTAGGGGGCTGTCATTACTGTATCACTAAATGTACTGTAAACACATGAAACACAGGAGCACAGCTCTCGCCCGTTGAAGTCGGTCGAAAGGCACTGCCAGACTGACAGCATTTCATAAACATCAGCATCCCAGGTGTGTTTGCGTTTGTTTCAGCCCATCAGAGAAGAGTCTCAATCCATATATGTTCGAACAGGTCTGTATTGTTTTGCTATGTTCTGACTTTTCCGCTAGGTTTTTCTGGAACCAACTAATCCGAGGCTCATATTGGTACAACCCATACAAGTTTTAGCAGGAATGGTCAAGTTCCAAGATTTAGGTTGAGGTACAAGAAGAAACACCCCAGCAGACCCATTCGATGTCCGAGTTGGTTGAGTTAAGAGGAGTTCGAGTTCCAAGCTGCTACTGTATTATAGAAAATACACACATGATGAGGACAATTATCAGCTACAAAGTTTGTCTCTGGGAAGCGAAGTTGTGCTGTGAAACCTTAGAAGAGGAAACATACAACATACAAGACAAAACTAAACCATTAGATACAGCTACTAATGGATCAGGGATCATGTGAGGAAATATATAAAAGCAACAAGACAGAGCAATAGAACAACAATAAAACAATAAAAGTTTAATCATTTTCTAGTCTTTAAAGCTTACCAATCGGAGAAAAGTTTGCTCCACTTTTTTGCTAAATGGTAAAACAACTATGAATATTTCAAACCAGAAATAAACATGTCACAAGATTAATATTTATGCTCCTAAGGGCATCTGAGTTATTCCTTTGAAATATTAGATTTCTGTCACTACAGAAAATCCAGCAACGAGAACAAAATAACGAATGGATTTAGTACATAGCTGATTAACTGTGAAAATACTGACGCAAAACACAAATAAACCATATAAAAAACACACCCTCCCAAGCCCAGGTCTGACACTGATGTGAGCGGGGATTGTTTCCCACAGTCATTTGTGGCACAGATTCAGTTGTATCTGCTGGGTCTTGGTTTCTGTTGCTTTTCTCATTTCCATGACACGGTAGATTTTACCGAAATATTACACAGGGTAATTTTTAGCTGCTGTCAAGTAGCAGGAGAGCTACATTGCTGTCGCAGTATCGCCTGCAAGGTTAATTTATGCAGCGCTGCCATGTTGCTGAATGTAAATCTTGTCCTCCCCACTGCTGTCAGCAGACATCAAAAAGCAGACTGGCAAAGCAAGGGGGCAGCTTTGCAGAGAAGAGCAGGATCCCTCCTCAGTGTCTGCGCATGCCTATGTAGCCCAGTCGTTCTTAACAACACATCTCTGCAAATCGATGTATTTTACTTGCACAATATTTCCAACTTACTTTATTCCATTTCTTATTCCTAATTGGAAAATCAACTTATTTCAGCTCATTTTAATTGAAGGTATACAAGTTGAATAGCTAGTGTTATTTAATATTGCCGTTAATTAATGTAGTTGACCATGTTGCCAGCCCTGCCCACTGTGTATCTGCGGGGGAAGCGTCACGCAGAGCTTCTCGTTCTCACCTGAGGGCAGCGGTCTTGCCGCTCCTGTGGGCGCACGCCACCTGTCTGCTCTGGTATCCCACCTGCACCTCCCACAGGTCGCTCTCCTGCCGGTTCTGCCGGTTCCGGTTCCGCTTTTTCTTAAGGAGCTCCCGGGCATCCGGATCCCGTTCCACCCCCCTCCCGCGGTTCCTCTCCTTGCTCTTCCTGCGCCCGGTCTGCCGTGCGGGGCGGGAGTGCAGGAGTGTGCAGGGGCCCCATGGACCAACCCTCAGGCTGTACTGGCCCTCGGGGACCCGGCACGCCGGGAGCTGGCAGGCACGGAACTCTGTCAGGTTGGGGCACAGCAGGCCGCCAAAGAGAGGAGGTGCCAGAACCCCGCGGACGCGCCGCTGCAAGCTGGCGCCACAGGTCTTGGTGCAGGTGGTCCAGGGGGAGAACTCAGACACTACACAGTCCCGGGGACAAGGAATGAGGCACGCCTGCTCCAGCCGTGGCCTGGGCTCAAAATACTCACAGATGGCATCCTCCGCCGGGGTCCCGTCGGCCGTGTGAACGCAGGCCACCTCTCGGGTCTGGATGCCTTCCCCGCCGCCGGAGCACTCGGCTGACCAGCGCCCCGCTGTGGAGCGGAGGGCCACTGGCACGCAGCTGTTCCATGGGCCCAGCTGCCAATCATACAGCTCCCTGTGCCAGTCGCAGACGCGGAAGCAGCTCTGCTGGCTTTCGGGCCGCAGGTCCTGTGGGCAGTTGGTGTGCAGCGTGGTCCAGCCGTCCACATGGGTGCACCACACCGCCCGGCTTTGCCTGCCTCCGGGGCCACAGTCACTGGCCATGCATCTGCCCCAGGGCCCTGAGGAAAGATGGGTGTCATGAAAATGAACCAATAAGAGGAAGACCCCTGGAAAGATGAAATCGAGCTGCTGCTTCAACTATAATGGAGACCCTTTTGGTAGATTCCACATCCATCCTTTAATTCATCCAGCTTCCTTTATTGCTCATCCGGTACACGTCCGTGGTGAGCCTACAGTCCCAGGAAGCACAGGCCACAAGGCAGCAGATGCCCTGAATGAGGTGCCAGTCAATCACAGTGAGATTTACCCAGTGACTGAAAATATTAGTATAACCCCTAGAGATATTCAAAATTTTGCTCATATTTACATTTAGATTAATTTTATCCTGACCTTTTTAGGGGTCCCATCACCAGTGTGACATTATTTTATTCATGGTAAACAGACATCTGACATAAAAAGCTTGACAGATATTTCCAAAAATAAATAAAAATATTTTTCCCCAGTCGATATAGGTCATTATCGCGATATAATTCAAGTCATTGTTTTTTTTTTTTTAAGGCTTGATTTTTCCATAAAAATTAAATTACTCTCAAACAGATTCGGAGCATGAAAATGGCAGCAAATTGAATGTGCTCCTAACTGAAGTTATAGGGCGTAACACTAGAAAACGTGGACGGTTTCTTGCTGTTTTTTTTTCTCTCTCTCTGCCTCGTAGCGCTACACCACAAATGTCCTTTGCCTTGTTTATCCACAGCTGCGGCTGCTGAGCTCTCTTCATCGATACCTGAAGCTTCCTCTGAGAGGGAGCTTATCTCCTCCATGACATGACCAAAATAGTAGTATGTGGCCTACTCCGTACTCCGCTAAGTCAGCCAAACCTAGCTGTGCTTTTGCTGGGCATAGGCTGCCCGTTCTAAAAGTCTGAGATGTAAAAGGAGTATGTCTGCTATCAAGCAAAGCTATAACAATAGTTTATTAAAGTTCCTTCTTTTCTTATGATAAACGATTGACGATAAATCAATATAAAGTTTATATCACCCAGCCCTATACTTTTAGTAAATTTCCCAGACTGAAGAGTTTTCCTGGACCACCGGCCTCCGGTTGAGAGACACTAGTCTGGAATGTTTTCAGCATTGGTTTATGTTTGGGTGGAGAGGCTGCGTATGGCTTTTATACGGCTTGCAATCAAAAACGTGTACATCACACCACTAAATCTACTAGAAGAAGTGAAGAACCACCCAAGGCCGCGCTTTATCTTTAGCAATTTATTGCCACAATTAAAAAATTCGTAGGCTGATACAGAACTTTCCAACTGGTGATATTAGGATTGATATGGATGGGAAAGTGAATGGTTATACAAGGTTATTGCAAAGTTCTTTACATTTCCTTGGATAAGGCCGCTTTGCCCAGAAATGTTAATAATAGTCTGGGTCAATGCTGGGATTCATGTAATTTAAGGCCATGTCACAGATGGTGCCCGAATAAGAACACAACTGCGATGCTTGTAATGGAACAATACCATAATCAGCAATTAGCTTTCGAACAGAAGTCATCATTTGGGTGAGTGGAGATGCATAATTAGCATTTCGGTCTGCCATCCTCATCACCAGGGAGACAACCCTAATATGAGGCCACGCAGAATTATACTGGCCAGTTCTGTAGCTCTGCTTGGCAAGCCTAGCGTCCTAGTTCCACTCTGCTGGATGCGCATGTAAATATGTCAGTGAGTATTTCAGCCAAGCCTGTACATGCATGTCCTCAAGCACTCTCTACAGCATATTTCAGCCTGTTTGTTTATTTGTTTGTTTACTGCCCAGTTAGCAGCAAACAAAAAAAATATGTTAGATGTTTCTCACAAACGTCCAGCATGTATTAGCATATGAACTCATGCGTGGCTGGCGTTCTGCAACAGTGCAAGCACACGCACACGGGAAACTGCTTGCTATTCATGCACGGTATTATGTACTTTGCTTAATAGCTGTCAAAGATGAGGCATCTGTGATAGCACATTCAAGAGAAAAAAAGAGGAAAGTTTTTGCCTGGGGCTAATCTCCTCTGCCATTTGTCAAAGTAAATGAGACCCATGCAAAATCACTTCGCCAACAATAATGTGATTTCTGTTTCACGCCTCTGACACCCCCCACAGTGCCAGCCTGTGTGTTCCTGCCAAAATTTCACTATGGAAATGCAAACCGCCAATGGTAGATCAAGCCAAAGAACAAATCTCTTAACTCGCCCCCCCAGAACATCGGTTAACACAAACTCAGCTTGCAGATAGAGCCTGCATCATTCCTCCATAAGCTCTTTTTCTATCCTTAAACGAGCCTGAAATGTCTTGATTGCCTAATTTTCCCAAGAAGCCCAAATATCACCACATGAACAGCTCTTGCCATCTTCGGGAAAGCAGGCACTTGATCTGAGATTGTCTGAGTTGGCTGGAAAACATGCTAAACTGACGTGTCATTATCTCATTATAGAGCTCTGCTGTGGGGTAGAGTGTCCCTACAGGATAAACTGATTTCTTCTTAACACCTGCGGACCTCTTGCAGTTCCTCGGCCCCACATTATCATTGATTTAAAATCAGGCGTTTCCTTTCCTGATACTCACTTGACTGCCCTTGATTCTTAGGGATCATGTTCCATTATGAAATATTTATCACCAACATGAGTAGGACCTCTTAAGTGATTCAGATTCAGCATGAGATCCATGAGGTGTGTCACAAGTAATTAAGAGCAATGTTCACCCAGCAAGCCAACCAAACCCCTAGCCCCTGTTCACATTCGCAACCTTGTTGACTCTGATCTGGGGGCTGTGCTAAGCTGGGGGGGGGGCCCTGTCCAGGCATTTGGCTCCACATTTTAGTACACAGGCTTATTTTTACTAGATTCCCAAGTGTCACACATGCGTTTTAAATAAAACATGCACAAGCGGAACGTGGACTGGCTGAGAGACGCAAAGAGCTCAGAGATAAATAAAAATCCACACGGTGCCGGACCAGGAAGCCGAGGAGTCACGCGACACCGGCGCCTGGCCCAAACAGGCATCGCAGCGGGTGGATCTGAGCAACTCGCCACTTAACGCCAAACAAGCAGCCGCGAGGCGTTTCCTTACCAACCCCCCCAGAGAAGCCGATAGCATAAAAATGGCCCAGAATCGGTCCGCTTCGATTTCCCATTCAGGTGAAGCACCGCGGTAAAGTTAAGGTCATAAATAGGATGTGATTTTTTGAAATGCAGGTTCTCTTAAAATCATTCGTATATATTCAGTTCAATGCAGAGTTTGCATGACATTTAAAGAAATGCATATAAAAACGTGCTGAGAAATCAGACACAAATATTTTGCAGTGCACAGTACTGTGGTATAAGAAAAGAGGAAAGCCCTTATCGCCTTACATTATTCTTTAACCCACTATTTCATTTTGCCCCTATCTAAATATAAAAACATTACCTGAACATGGACATGTAGATACATATTGAGCTCAAATGCATATTTATGTACCTTTGATAAGTTACTAGAAAATGAGGCGCTCCTAAAACGAGAAGTGAATGGTCGGGCGCCAGGCTGCCAAAGGAGCGCCTCTCAGCCGCAGCCCCGTCACTCACTAAGGCGCCCCCTACAGTCGAAGTGTGGCACTACGGAGCACTCACGGAGTGGAGTTCAACCTCTGAACTGAACTGAACTGATTTCCCAGAATAAATAAATAAACAAACAACAAATGACGGCACTTAGAAAGAAGTCTGCCACAAACATGCATGACTGACGGCTAAAGCCAAAGCGGGGATTAAACATGGACGCTTCTGTTTAGTCGTAGCTGACAGTTTTATCCTAAGTGACTCGTACGGCTTACAGGCAGGCTGCGCCTATTTATGCCTCTCAATTTTTAAAGACGTCATTTAGCTTGTGGATCTGGTTTATCGGTACAACAGAAAAGTGGGAGTGAATGCGCTAATCTGCAAATATAGTCTACCTAGAAATTATGACACCAAAATTGCAGCTACCGAAGAACAAGAAGATTAATATCTTATTTATATTTTTTTATCAATTTTCTAGACCCTGTTTACATAAACTAAAATTAATCATTTTTTTAACGAGTTAGGGATTGATTTTACCCATAATTTTCCTTAATTTCAGTTCCCTCTATAACTGTGAGTCCCCACTGTAACCAGACAACTATAAACCACTGCAAAGTGCTTTATAACTGATAAAGCTGAGAATATTCTGGGATAAAGAAAGCAATGCTGAAAACGATCCCGGTGTTTTTGATGCTGAAGGTTACGCCGTGATAAACCCCATTTTCACAGCAGACGAGCGACATGTCATTCTTGATTGTTTGACTGGCACTCAGGAGGTCTGCAGTCAGCGCTAATCCATCTGCTGTTCTAAGAGGCGCCCCGGGGCAGATTGCCTGTATCTGTGCACAGCTATCGGTGCTCCCTTCTGGAGAAACAGAAGGCACATCTGTAGTCGGTGTGTCCGGCAGTCTTTAAGTAATGTGACAGGCAGGGAAATTACTCTCCCACTGGGGGGCTGCCCGCAAAACACCCACGCCACATTCATTATGAAGCAATGGGAATTTAAAATGGTGCTAAAAACGGGATGTTTCCTGAACACACTGACCCCTGCAGGCGGGGTTCAGCAGGCAGTAATTGAACATTCCCAATTTGGTGCCATACAAAGTTCATTAATTAGCTGCAACATTCCACTGGAAAGACAGTCGGCAAGGATATCAGTTTTAAAAGCAATATTGTGACAAATGTTACATGAGTGCTGTTTTATTTCTTTCACTTTTCTCTTACATTTTGTCTAGATACTTATGCAGTCTTCTTAAAGGATGAATGCAGGATGAAAGTGTCCAGTAACTCAGCAGATATACCTGCTGGACCAGGCAGCTCAGTGTAGCACCAGGCAGCTCAGTTCTGGCTGGTCCCTTACTGCTCATTACCATTAGCCCTATTAAGGCCAATTTCTCAACCTCAATTAGAGGTTGAGAAATTTATGTGGTGAGGAAGATACCGTTGCTTTGGAAGGAGAAGTGGTGCGATGATGATGAAGGTGATGATGATGAATACTGTTATGGTAGCATGCTGGTCAGTGCTGCAGTGTCACACTTCCAGGGTCTTTGATCTGATTCACGTTCCCCCAAGTGTGCGTGTGGAATCCTTGGAGTGCTCTCCACGTGTCTCTGTGGATTTCTTTCTAACAAACCGAAATCCGTAGGTGAATCTGTAACCTTAATTCACTTATAGTGTGTGACTGAATCCTGTGATGGACTGGCGGCCCACCATTGGGGGGAGAAGCTGTACTTCCTGTACTCCGCTGCCCAGGATTCAAGCTCATTCCTTTCCACAGCTACAAAACATACAGTTAATGACTGAATTGGGTTTGTGACCCTGTAAAAACATTAACTAGCTAAGCTCAAGAGAAACATTTACAAGACAAAGATATACTGTATGGAGAGCAGCACAGAAATAAAACTTACAAGGTTTATTAAAATGCAGGAAGAGGGAAAACAAGCTCGGTCTGTATCTGAGTCTGGGGTTAATGAGGCTAAATATATCATGTGAAATATCAAGCCTCATTCTCCCGTGAGCACAGCAGTCCAAATGAACCTTGTCTCCTGGGTGCGCTGTAGGATGAACATGCTGGAAGCCGGAAGTCCTTCTGCTCTAGTTGATTAACAGGGACAGCCCTACATCCGGCTCATATGCAAATAATGCAGAAAGAAAAAACCCAGAAAAACAACCAGCTTGTGTACGTGATGATTGTCAGACTTTGAAGACAATGATTCATAATCGATCTGTGAAATTTCACTGTGAGGGATTTCCAGTGAATATGCCTTAATCCCAAAGCAGGAGACGTAAGCAACGGCATAAGGGAGGATCATCAAGCTTATTGACACACATGCATGTTACCGGTGGGTGGGGGGACAGCACAGCCTCACATGTGTGACGTGTGATCAGAATCAGGATCATTTTATTTGAAAAATAAGAGTCTTTTGTGTTGGGGCATGTGGTATACATGTGATATACATGCAATATACATGCGGTATACATCCGATATACGTGCGGTATAGATGCAATATACTTGCGGTCTACATGTGGTATACACGTGGTATGCATGCAGTATACATGTGGTATATATGCGGTATACATGCGATATACGTGTGGTATACATGCGGTATATATGTGGTATACATGCGGTATACATGCGATATACATGTGGTATACATGCGGTACACATTTTAAAACGCAAAAGATAATAATGAGTACAAATAAATAAAAGCAGAAATAGAAATGTGCAAAAATAAAAAAACATGCAGACATAAGTAATGGTGAGACGACCTGATGTAAGGTGCAAATACGTGTGAATCAGTCCCATAAGTGCCAGTGTGCCTGTTGAGGGTAATATAGGAGGCCAGTAGCCTGGAGATAGCAGCTGCTGGCGATTAATCCATGTGTTCGGCCCTCTGCCTGCTTTCATTGAGAATGGAGAAGCTGGAAGAGGTACGAGGCATGGATGCTGATTGCTTCATTCAAAAAAGTGGGGAAAATAAACCCATATAAAACCATAATAGTTTGTTTGTTGGTGCTCAGTGGCCATAACAGTGTAGTGAAAAGTCTTCTAACTACATCACACTTCACTGTGTTCCTGGTGTTACTGCAAGGACTAAATAAACACAATCTAAAAACAAACAAACACATAAAATCGCAAATATAAATAGCATGCAGAGTCCATTGTAGGATATACTAATACAAGGACTGCCCATCATGCACTGTTGACTCTAATTTAAAGAGGCACCGCGATGAGCCATTCTCCCCAAGGGATTAGCAGGAGTACAGCGAGACCTCAGTTTTTACTGCCACTGAGGAACAAGCCTTGAGGGGGAGAAAAACATCTTGCCCTTTAGATAAAAGGCATTAGTCAGCAAGGGCCTGAAGTGGCAGGTCTTACATGATGGACTTCAGCTGGTAAACAAGGTGAAATGTGTTCCAGTAGAGCAGACAGGCCACAGCCAAGTTTGGGGAGGTGGGGGCTATCAGTCTCTGGTATAGAACACAGTGCTGAGATGCCAGGGAGACAGGAAGTCCTGGGGTAACTTCCTGCAGGATGTTTCTAGGGGCTTTTCTCCTGATCACAGCCACACTTATTACCATCCCTCTACTAAATCTGTCATGCAGATCTAATTCATTAATAATAACCCATCTCCAGTTCTGCAATTTTTTTTCTTAATGATATCTGATTAAGAAACGGCCATATGTTTATGGTAAGACACTGCAGCAGAGATGTCTGTGCATATGTCTATGTGCAAGTGTGTTTTTTCACACAAAGCTGAGGTTTACTATTAATTGGAAAGGCTTCCTGTTGCCGGGGTGATGTACTGCTGGTTGAAGTTCTAGTCCTATAATCAACCGTTTGGTGGTTCAAGTTCATTGCCTAGCAAAGTGACTACACCACCTTGAGCAAGGTCCTTAACAACAGTCGCTCAAAAGATTAGCTGCTTTCTTAATTGTATGCTGTAAGCACCTGCCAAAAATATAAATGTTATCTGTTAGTCTGGGAACCACTGGCTATTAGAATACATTTGTTTTCCGCAATGTAAACAATGCAATCAGACCATTACATCCGCCTCTTTATATGAAAAATTACTTGATAGCCCAACATGTACATTCTAAAATCCATCATCCTCTGAAGTTCACAAGAATATTTTTGCTGCTTAGGTAAAATTCACGTTTCTCTGTCCCTCAAGAAAAAAATGGCATACCTCTTAATGGGGGATGCTGAAGAGAATCCCAAAGACTTGCTTGTTCAAAACAGTGCAGTTGTTCCCTCACGCAACTGGCTCCACATGTGACACTGACTTAATAGGCAACCATTCAGGATGCACAGGCAACCTTGTGCCACTGAAATGGTGACAATTTGCTTAAACAAAAGAAAATCAATGCAATATATTATAATGTCCATATAATGACTTTAAAATGACATAAAGAGCTAAACCAAAGTACTTGTGAACAAAAGATCAGTAATCCAATTCTTGAAAGAAGAATGCTTTTACCCTGTAAAAACAATGTCCGGCTCATGTATTGGAATAAAGGTTGAATGAACATTTAAAACTGGCAGATAATCTGACCTATTATGATGTGAAAGAACAGATAAAAACAAGTGACAACAGGGAAAATCTGCATTCCCAATGTATGTTTTTTCATTGCTTTTTCTCAATGTTCTGGAAGCCAGTCAATTAACCATAGATTACAACTGGCAGCACACTGTCCAATGGGGTACATGTCAACTGGTCACAGTGCGCTTATATATTTTAAATTGCTGCACTGGAACCCACTACTACAAAATTCAGCCTTCATTTTGATTTGTAAATAAAAACAAAATTTTATCACAATTTAAAATTTCCCTATTTTAAAAAAATTATTATAATTTAGTATTAACTATGCACTGCACTGCAAGGTTAGTTACCAAAGAGCTTGCTGCTTTGTAAAAAGAAGCAGAAATGTTACAATTTCTATGCAGTGCATGAAGCTGCCACTAGCAAAGACTACATTTGCTCTGAAAACATCAGGCCCACTCTGCTTGAGGAGCCTTCAGCCAGGTATCTTTACGTGGCTTGCTGGGCTAAAACATCCAGCTGCATAAAGGGGCACATATCCGGGTGGAAAGAACATACCCAATAAGGTATTGTTAACACAGGTTAATGGATTCTGTTACTAAATACAGCTCACCACAAATTTTCAGCAGCTGGATATCACTGGAGGTTACCACTGTAAGCCCTCGCATGATAAGCCAAAACCCTCGATAAGCAGCCTACAGTAGACAGGAACTCAGCAGCAAATACACAGGAGCCACGACTTCGCATCATACCAGACTGTTTTTGTGCTGTGGCCTTATAAGACCGTAGCTGAGTGATGAAGAGCATCTCATCAGCCAACGATAGAGAGGGACCCCGTTTGATGAGCTTGTTTACAGGAAGATCTGCTCGTCTTTGTAGATCAGAGCAGTGGATCAAAGAGCATGAGCGTCCCATGAAAAGCCCAGGGAGAGCTGGGCCTCAGTCTCACCCCTGTTACCCATCCCCCACTGCCACCATCTCTCTTCGTCAATGGACGCCAAGGGGAACACAGACCTACATTCGGGATTCTAGGCTAGGCTGTCATGGCAAGATCAGCGGTGATCCAGTGGCAGAAAAGAGACATTGACATAACTTTGGCATCCTACCAGACTGCTGCATGGAACTGGTGTAAACGCACCTCGTAATCTGTCCGTGAAGATCTCTGTTTGGAGAATGGGTGGCAACCTGTAAGATGCTGGCTCAGCTTGATAAAACTACTCAAACTTATAACCCACACTAAGAGCCATTATTAAATGTAGCTTAAGGAATTGAGGCAGCGGTATAAGAGTGCTCCTGTTGGAACTCATGCAAATGTCTCCGAGACCCACAGCAACCAGCCTCAGCTATGAAAATGACTTTGCAAAGGAGCCGTGCCCATGTTAAACTCTCCACTTTCATCCTTCATGTTTTACAGCAAAGTTAAAGCTCAGGCTTGAGGCGTTTGCCTTCCGCTGCATTCCTGCCTCCAATTTACGAAGTACTTACGAAGTTTTAGGAGGCCATCATGACTGGAAAGTGCCTTATCTCAGCCTGTATTGTATATTACTCAGGACTGAAACTCTACCACCGTATTACTGTACTACAGTAGTACTGTTTCAGAAGTGTCATATTTACAGTAAATAACATGCAAACATACTACAATGTAGCATTATATGTTCATGAGGGGATGCAGGGTGCTAAAACCCCACAGGTGCATGTGGAATACGCAGTCAGAAACAAGTCATATATATTTCAAGGTAGTCTGAGAAAGGATTAGCAAATAATCAGCAAATTTGCTTTCAAAAATAAAGAGATAAAGAGAAAGAGAGAAATAGTGGCAGTGTCAGCATTTATATCATGTCATTAGGGCAAATACATATAACAGTATATAACCACAATGTATATGTCAAATAAATTCATGATTATGTATGTCTAGCAGGATGTCAATGTGACAATTAGTCAATAAACATGAAAAAAACACTTATTTTACAGAATATTATAATTTATCAAACTTTCCAATGCATGTTTCTAAAATATAATATTTACAATATTTGTATATTGTATATCAACCTGTAAAATAATTTTAATATTTCATTGGTTTCTGAGATACTGGTATGTGTCAACATGATAAGTAAAAGACTATCCATAATTTTATTCTATATTTTTCATATCAATTGGATTTTAGCTCTAAGGACAGGTTGTAATTTGTTTATGTAAATAAAATAAACACCCAAAATAAAATGTGCAGATGCCTTTTCTGCTCATGTTCTTGTTCCCTTTGATTTGTCACTTACGCTTGAATTATTCCTGTTCTTACTTTGCCTGAATGGCAAGTGGCCGCAGGCATCATTTGAGTCATACAAAAAATGAGGCCCAATCCATCAGGAAAATATTTGACTGCTCGGAGAGCTTGCAGTCATGTGATCTCCCATTCCATCAATCTTGACGTTTTCTTGCTTTTTTTTCAATTTATGGAAAACATGCAGATGGATCGGGGCTTTTCTTCCGTGCGTACGCTCAGCAGCTAATTGAGTTTTCTGTGGCATCCCGGCAATTATGTGCAGCTGGCACAAATGTTTGGGAAGCTGTTAGCGTAGAGAAAAAGTGTAGTGGTTCTCAGCCTTTTGATATGCATGGACCGACGTACATCTTTCAAAACTTCTGTGGACTGGGTGTGGGGGTGGGGTACCCACAAGAAAATAGATCCCCTCGAACCTCCTTGGCGCCCCCTCTGGTTATTAAAACCACGCTTGAAAAAGCTGCCATTTACTCATGTGCTTTCGAAGAACGCGTGCTCAGGGCGTAATATGGGAGCAATACGCCAATAAGCAAAATTCCAATGGAAATTAATAAACTAACAATCTATAACCATTCTGAAAAAATCAGAACATGAATTTAATCCTTTAGGCCAAAATAATGAATAACCTGGGTCCCCATATTACCGAACCCCGCTGTATAAAAGCTGCTCATTCCCTGACTGGACGTTCTTAATTTTTATTCGTTAAGTGACTGAATTACATGCCTTTTAACACTGCGAGTCAGTATGAAATTAGGCATTTAACATGTAAATTAATGAAAGGGGTTTCGGATATTCATGCACAACTAGAATGGAAGAGACGGCCATGAAGTATTTGCAGTTTTCTGTTGGTTGCTGATGCATTTGCAGTCTGGGAGTGTTTTTGCAATGTTGAGTAGATGTTCAGGCATGTATTGCCTATGCTGTAATTCCTTCCCACTTTGTTTTTCGCTGGGACAGTCACACATCCCATCACTGCCCATTCTATGTGACCTCTGACACTTCTCCCAGAAGAATATGTATATTGAGATGTCATAGATTTTTATTTCTTTAAAAAAAAATTCACGTTAAAATCTCACAGAAGCCTGTGACAGCATACTCAGAAATGTCTTCTTTTTCATTCTAAGTCTTAAGCTGCTATCGCAATCTCTTTTTTACACATTTATGTTCTCCAGTAGCAATACTAGTAGACAAGATTCAAACCTCAAATTTACTTTAGGTAAAAACACCCAAATCTTTCCAATGATAACATTAATTCCTTTGTTTCATGCCTGACAATACATTTTGTGTCTGTCCCTTTATGAACGACGACATTCACTCCCTGTGATACTGATCAGTTAATGACAGACAGCCTCTCCTTCACATTCAGACTTTCTCTTAAAATGAGCTAGAGAGAGAATTGAAATGTGACGATATTTAAAAATAATAAAACTATAGCTCTGATAAATCAGTTTATAACAATTGTCTTGTCTTAGGCCTGTATGTTTTTTCTCTATTCCCGTTTATTACTTTTGCTCCACGAATAGCCTGCAATGTGGGAGGAGCGGAAATGTCAAACGCGTCGGCACACAGAGATTGCAAGCTGGCTTGGCTATATCTTCTTTCTGTTTGCTTTATGCTCTGTGTTGTATCAGACTAATTTTATTTTGCACATATGCATGGGTAAAGGGACCCACCAGCCAGGCTGTGTGCACCTAGATCCACAGAGAATGTTATTTTCAAGCTGCACCAGGAACGCGGGCGGGTGGCATCCATTCTGAGCTCTGTTTGAGTAGGTGTTCAATACTTTTCTTTTTTTCCCTTTCTTGAATAACGGAAAGTATTAATAAGGTTTAGGGACCTTAAGATCTGTTTGTTCCCGTTCTTTACTTGGGCACCATCCTTGCCCCTTATTTCCCTTAGTGGCCCTTGGCATGATTATCTGAGACTGGGTGAATAAAAGGGCTATTTTATTGACATCCCCCCCAACCTCCTTTTTCCTCTTGCTTGTACTGCTTACCTGTAACAGCCTCCTTATGTAGACCAATGGCGCAACAGCAATAAATGTCTAACACCCCACCAAACTCGCTCCAGAACTGCCCGCCTCATTTAATGATATTGGGGGTCTAGCTGCTGTTGATTTACCACCACTACCACCCCCGCAGTGAGAATGTCTTTGGGCCTGTTTTATGGGCCAATGGGGACACAGTGTCAATCATCACATATTGCACAGCACTTATTACCAACTAGCAATAAAAGGCATCCGGCCAGCAGCAAAGCGAGGGATCATGTTAGGATGATGTATATTGTTGATATATTGTATATTGTGTCTATATCGATGATGTATATTGTTGATATATTGTATATTGTGTATACACTCACCAAAAGGATTATTAGTGACACCTGTTCAATTTCTCATGAATGCAATTATCTAATCAACCAATCACATGGCAGTTGCTTCAATGCATTTAGGGGT
>JABFDZ020000138.1:17508538-17521530 GCA_019775955.2 Pollimyrus isidori | reverse complement strand
ATCGCACCCGACCTCTATGGCCCCTCCCATGGGTGGTGAGCCCATTGGAGGGGGGACCCACGTACCTTGTTCGGGCTTTGCCCGACCAGGCCCCACGGGTATAGGCCTGGCCACCAGGCACTCGCCATCGAGCCCCACCCCGAGGCCTGGCTCTAGGAAGGGGCCCCGGTGACCTGCGTCCGGGCAAGGGAAACTGTGGTTCCGTAATGCAATTGCGAATCAACCAGCTTTAAATTTGCTCTCCATGTTGCCTTAGGTGGGAAGGCGGGGAGCATGTTTAAAGTCCATGCCCTAGCTCTACGTGTGTTTGCAGGTCCAAGTCACTCGCATGCCTGCAATCGTTTGGCATCCAAAGATGGGGGAATTCCCCACCTTGCACCCATAGTTTTTGGGATAGGCTCCGAACAGAAAATGAACAACACCCTGTTTGCCAACAAGCTGCAAGCTGTCACTCACAACTGTTGCTTGGTTCTCATGCACATCATCCTGAGATGCACAGAGTGAAGACAGAGTTATAGCAGGGATGTGAACATAGACAGACTGCCCTCAATCCCTTGGTAGTCCCAGATTATACAGGCAACCAAATCTAATACAGGATAGGTAACTTTGTTTAGTAACTTTAAGGGAAGAAGTAAATCACTTTCTCAAAGTCTCAGAAAGTTCACAGTAAAACCACCATTGCAAATACTTCCTAAATCTTCTTTGCGCCGTGTCCAATCAAAGGAGTGTGGAGCACTTGCTAATCCGCTGCAGTATTCCATGCAAGACCCAGTCTGTGGGGGTTGCAATTATTTTTATAACCATCCAGCCGTCTTTCGATTGCTTTTCCTATATAGCATTGTGGCTGGGGGGGACCCTGAATGGTATACCTTAAGTGGGACTCAGTCCATCACAGGACACACAGCCTTGCACACACATAACAACCTTAGCCACTACCCAGCCCTGGCCTTAACCAAAAGTAAGCAAACAATGTCAAAATAACAAGTTTTTAACACATTGTGGGGACATTTGGTCCCCACAATATAATATATGCAAGACCCACACACACACACATTACACGTAACTGCATGTCTTTGGACTTCAGGAGGAAACAAAAGCACTGTGAGGATATCCTGGCCTGATATAAAAACTACGTGAGGAATGTCTTTGCCAAATATGTAAGTCACTGACAACTTTCCATGTGGTCCAGTTTTGTCTTTCAGGGAAGTCATGCTTGCTGAAAACAGCCTGGAAATCTTCCATACAGCTATTACCTAATTCAGAACTGGCAGCAACACATACTTATCTGAGATTTCTCCATTAAAGGGGAGCCTCTGCATCATTATGCTAATAATCATGATAATCCAACACGGCTATCTTTTTTTAAAGTATAAAAATTCCCACTTTATCATGCAAAATCATTTCTTTCATCTGTTACATTGCACTATACATTTAATATTACAACCATCTTTCATGTATCATAACTGAATCCTTTTGACTTCACTGTTTTTGTTAGTGTCCATGATCAATTGAGTTTCCTTGTATGTATTGCAAAAGATTATCACACACGCAATGGAGTTGGGGAATTCTGCTTTTTTTGTGTTACCCTTATGTTCAGCCATCCATCCAATAGATTATTTTTATTCCGCATTGAAGAGCATGTATTTGAAATTAAACATGGAAATCAGCTATTCTGATATTACTTATCTCAGTTTTTCAGCAATTGCAACCGAAACTAAAGGTAAACCGCTACATTTATTGGACTGTGTAACACCTCTGAATGTTCACGTCCTTCAAGCTGAGTGTGTCACTCAAGATATATATGCAGGATTTGTGGGTATTGATGTTACCTCTATCTAGACCTGAATGTGTATACAAGATTAACAAGTATTGATTTTTTTGATGCACTAAGTTTACAATCTCTCCCCATCTGTCACTCTGGTTAAGAGCTAAGTGGGGAAATAAATCAAGAAAATGAGAGATAATAACCTGTGTGTGTTTTGATTTGTTTTGATTCTGATGATTGTGATTTCACGTAATACTTAGCACACATCCATTGCACTGTACGTCCCTTTTGCACTCGTTATTCTAAAAAGATCAATTTAAGCTTTTGCTGAATTCAGAATGCTGCAGACACACAAGCTCTTATGGGAAAGTTTAGGTAATTTCCATTATTGCATTTTACACAATGAGTCAGTAATGAAGAGGGACTAAACTGTTTGGTACGTGAGGAAGAAGTTTATGGAAAATATGGGCATATTTAATGATGAATTTGTGTTTATATAACTAAATAACCCAAAAGTGCTAATTAAAAGCTTTCCTGTGGCTGAGAATCAATCTACAGCAAACTGGCTAATGTGACAGAGGCATAAACAGGGGAATAGGGGTTGGCAAGCTGTGAATTCTAATAGTACAGGAAATACTTAAATGAGATCATTGATGGTCTCTTGTGGGATTGGGTACGTTGAATAGTAAATGATAAATTCTAGTAACAACTAGTTTATATGTATAATCACACAGACATGTATAAGAAACAGCCACTCCAGATACATCAGAGCAACTCTCTCTTTCTCTATCCATCCATCACTGTAACTGCTTAATCCAAACTCGGGTCATGGGACCCTATGCCAGGAACCAACCCTGGGCAGCCAATCAACCTGTACACTTTGGGACCATGGGATCGAGCTGGAGCCCCTGATAGAAACCCACAGAAACACAGGGAGGGCAAGGACAACTCCACACAGAAAGGCCCCGGGATCAAACCCAGGACCATCTTGTTTCGAGGCAGCAGAGCTAACTACTGCACCACTGTACCCACCACTCTCCCCTTTCTCTGCTCTTGATTAAAATCCCTAAACCTCAAGCTGTGTTTCTTCCGCTGTGCTTCCACCTAGCATGTTAGGTTACATTACACAGAAACTGGGCAGGTGGCTAAGAATGAGCAAAGCACTTATACTCTGTAGCACTGAATTTGGTGACTAAAGCAATGACAGGCTTCACTCTCAAGAATACATGTGAGGGATAGTATCACGAGAAGGGAGTGAAGGGAACCTGTGACAATTATGAGTCCATGAGGCGTTGATAGAAAAAGCCACCATCATGTGGCCAGTCTTTCATAAATAATATAGTACACAATGTTGTCTATGAGCGAATACGGTTAAAACAGGCTGACGTTGTCTTTCTGAATTAAGTGTGTCCTTCAGTAAAGTTCATCAGGGGTAAAAGCTCTAGTACTGCCATGTCTGTGTTGACCTACCACACAAAAACTGTGTCCTGCCAGTTCCAGAGGTGGAAAGCTGAGGTCCAGAGAGTAAATCAGACCAAGATTTTGTTTCAACCAACCAGTTGAGCATAAAGAGTCACGGTCACAGGGAACTCAACAGGTTGGATGTAACAAAATCGTGGTCTGGTCTTGTACTTTTGGGACTTGAACCTTCCACCTCTGACCAGTTCTTATGCCATCTCTTAGCAACTATGGCGATTCTAAGATTTTGTTCAGCCCCCAGCTGGCTTGCCAGTCAATGGGGGGTTGGAGTGATGTCCCTGACTTCAAATTTTGTAGAAATTGTATATGGAAATACGGGATAAATTTCTACCTGGACTTACATTTTTTTTTTGTTAAATAGGGTCTAGAACTATCTATGCTTAGCAATCACAGCTACATTTATATGGAGACCCAGTAATCAATGTCACCTTGGAAATACAATCAATGTGTTAATAAAAAAAAAATATTAGAGGAAGATGTTATTGTCCATCTGCTATGTATTTACATGGGCATAGAATAGAAGGTCCTGTCTCAGTACTTTTTCCCTCAGTGAAATGGTTCTTTTGTTGAAACATGCAGGCTCTGTAGCCACCCAGATGGTGTCTGGAGGCGTGAATGCCAGAGGATTCCTAGTGGACTCCATGAGTGGGGGAGATACAGTGAGGAGGACATGAAGACCAGACATGTAGAGGCACTCTGGTAAAGTACCACTACAGCCTGCCTTCTGAGTAGGACCAAGACATAAAGGGGAAGGGAGAGAGGCTGGAGGAAGAGGATGGGGTGTGGAGGGTGGGGGGAGATGACTGGAAGGCTGGATTAAACGAGAAGGGAGACACTCCTCCATCATCCAGCGCTGGGGGAGGGGGGCTGGCGTGGAGAAATCCGCTACCCCCACCAAGCTGCCAATCGACATGGTGAAGGCTGTCAGTTTCTGCCGCACTCCTGCTTGCTTATTAACTCCACCTGGGATGGACTGGCCACCAGGCAACGTCTGAACCACAGTCATTGTAAATGTGAAGCACAATTACAAATTGTTGATATTTTTTGGTCAAAATATACATTGTTAAGCCACAACCAGCTGTATAATTATGCATGTAGACATCAACAACCATTGGCAGCAGAATGGGTACAAAATATGTTAGTGACACCATCAAAGAATGCAACCTTTCCAGTAAGTTAACTCACCTAATTTCAGCCCTGGTAGAGCTCAACCCGGTCAAGAGCATGTGAAGTGATTGTGAAGGAGCGTTCAGGAGCGAGTTCAGTTGCGCAGTGGAAGGCTGCACATACTCACAGAAAGAGACCCGATCACCCAACAATACCCAACCTGAGCAGCAGTAAATCCCACAAACAACATTTCAACATCTAATCGAAAGCAGAGAAGTAGAGGCTATCATGACAACAAAGGGTGGACAATCTTTAACAATCTTGGTTTTGGAGTGCGATGCTGGACAGTCTGATCCCCACATACATATAGGTAGCGAACATACACTAATAGGCAAGTAGATGTTTGACATTACAATCAAAGCAACCATGAATAACACTTTTTTCACAAATGACAGTTTTAATGAGAGTCAATCTTCCTTCGCTTCCAGAGCTGTCTTATCGCAGGCCAGGGTGGCACATTTCCTGCTTCAGTAAATGTCACTGGCTTTGTGTATGGAATTCATTGCTTTCCACCAACTGGAGGTACTAGCTCGCTTCTTGAGGCAGAACAGAGTGGTGCTTCAAATGTCAAAAGAGAAGCATGAGCACAATAGTCTTTCCACACAGACGTGAATCCCATCCAAAGCCACTGTGCATTCAAAGTATTCTGTAAATACACCAAAACATCATACTCATCAATAATTTGAATGGAACACTGAAATCACCTTAGGTCTTCCTAAATAACTTTTGCGTAAAGCAGACTCTCTGATGAAACTTCCTGCATCTGTGTAATGGCAATGATCAGGAATTACTGTAATGATAATATTAGTTATGTGGCTTTGATTAAAATAAACTGCGGTAGACAGAGTTTAAAGGGGGGCTAGGATCTAGCTACATTGCTAACTCCCCCGTGAAGTATTTGCCTTCAAGAACATTGAAATCATGCGCTGTTGTTCTATTGAATAAAAACTGGGGAGGCAGCATTCGTCAATTATGCCCCAAAAATCTGGAACAGACTACCTCCTGTATAGACATCAGGGAAGCTGGCTCACTTAGGTTAGGGCTGGGTCAAGGTCATCATGCATGGAGAGTCCCCACAAAGATATAATTATAAGCCTCTATGTGTGTGTGTGTGTGGGGGGGGGGAATTGTCATTGACTTATCTGGTTTGGGATCAGGGTTAGCACCCCTGGAAAAGTCGAGGTTAATGACTTTGCTCAAGAGCCTAATTTTGATATGATTACTGCCAGCTAGAGGACAGGAACCCACAACCTTCTGGATACAAGCACGGATACCTAACCAGCTAAGGCACATGCACATTCATATAGCTGTGTATTTCAATTATGTTAATTAAGCTAATTGGGAAAAAATCCATCTCTCTCCTACTATTCTGTCACTTTTTAGCTTCTTCCCAGTGTGTGAGGATTACAGGACCCAGCAGGCAGCCACTGATCACCACAGGAGGGAGGTGGGAACACCCCTTTCAGCAGGGCTTCAAACCCACATCACGAGTCGAGAAAAAGGAACCAACTGTGAGCGACACACTTGTCATTTTCTGTTTCCAAAAGTGACACCCCAGAGAGGACTGGCACCCACAACCTGTAACCAGCGACACAGAACCTGCATCAGGCTGGTAAAGGGTGCCCCCCCCAATTACAAACCCCAAATTGCTCTTAAACCACCAGGTACCCACTGGGACACTGTGTGACTCAGGGGGGGCTCCTCACTTTCCTGTGATAAGAAGGTCACTGGGTCAAACCACACGGTCAGCAGAGCAATTTCACCATTTGGCCCTTCAGCAAGGCCCCTAACCCCCAATTATTCCAGGGACTGGCTGACCCTGATTTCTTAAAAAAATCCATATTGCTTTGGATAAAAACACCTAATTTTAATGCTTTTAATTTACTTGTCTGCTTATAGTGGAGCATGGTAAAAATGGTTTAGGCCCATTTCAGCAACTAAATCTGAGGTAGTAAATCAGTACAATTGTTTTTATCATAATTTTATCAAGAAAAATTACAGAATACTTGTGAAAATAATCTGCCTGCATTGGTCTCAAAATCAAAAAGGAGCTAGAAAAGGATAAAAGTGTATCATGAATGAAACAAGTCTATCGTCATTACTGCAGATTATGTGTTTGATGTTGTTTAGGTTTTGTTGCCAAAGGTTTACCATAAGGTGGGGGTTGGTTCACTAGGTGTGTCTGATCAGCAACAATCATATCGAAAGCCAAGCAGGAAAAGATTTGAGTTCAATGTTTAAAAAAGATATGTGAAGTAAAATAGGCTTTGAAGGCAATTTTAATGCTGCCAGTACCTCTTCCTACCCTCCAAATGAAAACCTACCTGCAGACTGACATCCTTATCCAACAGATGACATGACAGGTTTCTGAGGCACACCTTGAAACACAGTTTACATATTTGCTCAAACAAATGAATTTCCATATGTAGATACAAACACAATACTATTTACAAGAAGTACTAGCAGATGTATAATACACTCTAATTGGTGCAGTATTGGTTCATAATCAGTGGGTTTTAATAGCTAATTTCTATTAAACAGTTTTGTCAGTTTTATTGCACAAGACACCTTTTGGTGTGAACGACCTGAAAGCTGCCGCTGATTTTATAGCTGGAGTGTAATTTGCTGTGAAACCTGTTGGCTGTTTCTTTAGCAGTGAATGACTGGATGATTGCTGTGAAGGCAAAAATCTGTTACTATAAAATGAATGGATAGAAAGCCAAAGCATCCCTTTGTTTGCATGCTTGACCTCATATCAGCTTGATTAAGGGGATTTAAAATATTAACCACCCTGTTTAATCCCATAACCGCATTAATTACTATGAACTGTCACATTTTGAAACCCACTTAAAAATTAGGCTATGATTTCACTGAGACAAATGGAGGGTTATATGTTATAAATTTTCTAACAATACTTAAAAGGTTTGTCTCTCCCTTCCTAAGTGAGGACAGACTCTAACATGGTGAAATACACCATCCCAGTGGCTCCCAGTTCATCTCCCTTTGTTCCCATCCTCACGGTTCCCTCTCATCCAGTCTGCCTCTGGCGTTCTTGCTGATTGCAGTCATTGCCACCGTATCTCAGTGTTATTAAACTGTACACCAAGCATGATTTTCATTGCTCCGCCATCCCTTGATCCATATTTTTTTCATTGACTATCATCTCTTGAGAATCGGGCTAAAACGTTAGAATCCCTTTCATTCAAGTGAACTAGAGAGTACAGTACTGTACAGTACTGTATTATGTACAATGCACTTCATTATTACTCTATTAAATGTTGGTAATGTCTTACTGTGCGTAATTTATCAATGAACCTTTACCATTTATATGTACATGATTTCGGCCATCCGTGGCAGGTCTCGCAACGTATCACCAAGGGATTCTGGTCTCTCTACTGTATTTTGACCGTTTCAAATTCAGCAGCAGGGTTGAGCTTCTCCCACACCTGGATCCAGCAGGCTGTGTTCTTACGGCAGCTGATTGCCTCACATCCACTCTACGGGTCACACAGCATGACGTGAGAGATTTAAAGAGCACTCACACATCCTTAAACCCCCCCCCAAACCCCCCAGCCACGGCATGATCATGTCAAATTGTCAGGCGACTCAAATCACGGCTTGAGTTGTTACGGTAGGCTGACCCAGTCTGAGCCAACGGCACCAGTTGCAGAGAAACACTCTGAGAAATATCTAGAGCCAATCTGTCACCTGTGTTGGTGCTACTGCCTTCCTTTATTCACAAAACAAGCAAGAGCCCAGCAACAGGGACTGTAATAATGGCGGAGTTAACAAAAGAAAGAGAAAATAGTAACCTAGTGCAAAGAGAAATGTCTGCTTCTTAATTGAGCAGAGATCATAAGGTCTTAATGGCAGGCAGTGGTCATTAAAGGAGAGAACATGTAAGGGAATGAAACCAAACAGGCCCCGAAAAGCCTTTGTGGGGTCATAATGGCAGGTATACGCACCTATCAGCCACCTTCATTGGCATCCATTGTGAGTCGCTTGGTGTTTAGTTTGTCACTAATGGGCATCATTTCCATTTATGTCTTTCCATTTATGCAACCACCCGCAAACTATTACATTGTCTAATTCTGCTAAATGTAGCAGAGAAAATCAGAGATCTTAATTTCAGCCGTCAGAATATCAGTGTCTATGGTCAGCCAACACATGCCAACAATCACTATAGTATGGTAAAAATCCATCCATCCATCCATCTTCAAGCCACTTGTCTGCTTATAGTGGAGCATGGTAAAAATGGTTTAGGCCGATTTCAGCAACTAAATCTGAGGTAGTAAATCAGTATAATTGTTTTTATCATAATTTTATCAAGAAAGATTACAGAATACTTGTGAAAATACTCTGCTTGCATTGGTCTCAAAATCAAAAAGGAGCTAGAAAAGGATAAAAGTGTATCATGAATGAAACAAGTCTATCGTCATTACTGCAGATTATGTGTTTGATGTTTGTTGTTTAGCTTTTTTTGCCAAAGGTTTACCATAAGGTGGGGGTTGGTTCACTAGGTGTGTCTGATCAGCAACAATCATACCGAAAGCCAAGCAGTTAAAGATTTGAGTTCAATGTTTAAAAAAGACATGTGAAATAAAATAGGCTTTGAAGGCACTTATAGCCATTTAAGATGAGTAGGTGACCATAACTACATTCAAAGGAAACGTGTCCAGGAAGGGTTGACCAAGAAGATAACAAGTCGGGAAGAACCCTTCTGTAATCTGCATCTGGCAGTGGAGCAAACTAAAAATTAAAGCCCTAAACATGGAGGAAAAGTATGAAATAAAAATATTTTTCCGATCTGCTCCTCATCCTTATTTCCAGTGCCAGTGATGAACCAAAAAAATACACTGCAGACATTACTCTAGGGAGATCGTTTGCAGGTTTTCACAGGCAAATATCTCATCACGGCAAAAAGGAATTCCTCTGTGTCCTCCTGATAAATGAGAACATGCTCAAACAGCGGACGGCAGGAATCGTAGCCCAGGGGTTGGTTGAATGGTGGATGGGTGTTGAGAAGGTCAATTCTGTCACAGGAAGGGTAGATAGATAGATAGATAGATAGATAGATAGATAGATAGATAGATAGACAGACAGACAGACAGACAGACAGACAGACTGACTGACTGACTGATTGATTGATTGATTGATTGACTGATTGATTTATCACTCTTTGGACTTTTCTTTCTTTCGAAATGCTAAAGCCTTTCCTTGACATTCCCAGCTGCCAGTATAGCTGCTCTGTGCCCTTACCAGCCATAACACACAGGCTAGTGTAAGTGCTTAACACCCCTCAGCTTGCTCTTTCTCCAAGACAGAATCCGCTTACCGGAGTCTTTGAAGCACAGGTCAGAGGCTGGCTGCAGGCAGGGATTTTACAGGAGCCACCCCGAATGATCTCAGTATCAGCATGTTTTTTTTTTTGCACAGGTTGGCAGTAACACCATCTGATACAGTGTACAAACCAGAGCGTCTCTCGATGCGAGGCATACAATACGGAACGTAGACTGCTTATTTACATCTAGGAAAAATATGAACAGTCGAGTTGAAAATAAATTCACTACACATGTCAGAGCCTGGGATGCATAATGTCACTTCCTAACATGCATAAATATACCAAAATATCTTAAGGAACACATCTGTTGAAGACAACAAACCTCACTGACATACCTAGTAAATGGAATGAGCGAAAAACATCACTTACACGACTTGTATTACCTTACAGCTAGTCATTCTAATTAACATTAAGGTAACTAACATTTACAAGTAAAGATTGTTTATGCAATGGCATCTTCCTAAGAATTTTATCAATGTTACCGAGTTGTGAAATAATTGTATTTCTAAATGGCAATGGTTATGCATTTGGACACAGACATCGCAGGATGGGACCAGCTGTTGTATCCCAATCTGGTATATTTTTCTGACAGCAACTGTAAAAAGTGCGATCTGAGTAACAGGTAATTAAATGTGTAATTTTAATCGATTAATCAGCATGATGATATGAAATGCAGCGTAATGTTTGATTACTGCCATAACTTAATCTTTTTTATATAACATGAAGTTTCTGCCATTAAATAGCTCGGTTCTGAAATTGTGTGCAGCACACGACACCCAAACACTGTCCCCATTATCTTTCCAGCTCTCTGTCACTCCAGTGTGTGTTAGATTCCTCCAGTTGTGTTTCTCTTTATTTTATTGATTTTTCATACTGAATCCCTGCAGTTTTCAAAAGGGTTGCTGTAATAGAAAAAAAACTGTACCGTTTTATATTACTTCTTCAGACTATTCCTTTGCTACTCCTTATCTATATATTTTCCTAAACGAGAGAGCATCCAGCACTTCAAGAGAGAAGACGACTAGAAAATTACCAAAAGGAGGCAACTGTAAACAAAATTTGTTCAATCATATAGTCACGGCAGCAGTAATTGTAGCAGTGGTAACAGGGTTGTTCGAGCGAGATTAAACACTCTCTGTCCTGTGGCAAATGTCACTCTGCTCTCCAAAGAGATCACATTCTCATGGACACCAGAAGCTATTTCTGTACCATCCGGAAGCAGGGGCTGCGTTTCGCCAAGCTTATCCCCAGGAAATTCACTGAAGCCTGTGAAGAAATATGTCAACTCATTATCCATTATCGTGCCTTACATAAAGAACCCGGGTTTGGAAGTAAAAGGTTAAACGTCCCCCGTCGCTCTCCTCACTGGCCTCTACAGAAAGTGACCGTTCAAGCTAATAGACATACATTACGCCATTTCCATAGCATCGGGACCTAAAGATCAGACTTGTCCACCAGAGGGTAAAATCCATTTATTGTATCTTAAAGGGAGATTATGTCCAGGTTCCTTTCAAAGACGACCATTTGTTGCTACAAATTCCAGCCGCTCACTTACATCCTCGTTTAGCAGGAGTTCAGATGATGGGTACATTAATCCTGAGCTTTCCTTATCCAGATGAGCAGGGGGATTTCTGATTATTAATTAAACCTTGTATTCATATCTCACAGATACTGGAATGCATACTGTTTTACCTGTGGAATACCTGTGAAAATCCTGGGAAATATTAGCCATGTTCAAAGCACTAATACAGCAACTACCTAATTCAGAAGTGACCGACTCAAGCACACCTGACAAATAATGTGAAAACAATGTAAAAATGCATGTATATCAAAACTGGGTATAGTACACAGGTACATGAAATACCAGATACACTCTCTTCACATGTCATGTTAAAGAAAACCATTCTGTTTCTATAACTCAGGGAAGACTGAACTGTTATTGCAATGCAGGACATCACTGATGCCACATACTGAACGCCTCGCATCCCCACTACCTCCAACACAACTCCAGCCCCCCACCCCCCCAAACCAATATAGCTGCTTATTCCTTATTGAAGTGGAACCATTCATTTTCTGGGATACCACTGAAATAACACTGACAGGATATCATCCATGCTAGGACTGCTTGTTTTTCACTTAACATCCGAGACTGTTCCCAGAGCCCGTCTCCATTTCGCTGATATGTGTGGATTCCAGCATCAGAATCATGGGTTAAGCGAAGACCCAAAACTGTATGTACCGCCATCTATCTACTGATCTATTTCCCCTTATTTCTTACTGATTGTGTCCTAAAAACACAAATAAGAAATTATACAACTTGTTCGGGAATAATATAAATATATTAGATATTACAGAAAGGCAAAAACGGTATCTGATGCCGAATGATCACAGTTCAGCGATACACGATTAGCTTGCTTTAAAAATTCTGCAGAACTTCAATGCATACATAAGTTGTTATGCCTAATTTTATTGCATTGTATTTATAGGTCTATATCTATATGCAGGATTATTTTGTTAACTTTCAGGAGACATTCCAGAGCACTGGAATACACAGTAGTTGCAGAACTACTTTAATTAAAATACTCTTCGGGTTCTAAAAAATAACGGTGCTTATAATTATTATCCAACAAGACTGAAATTGGGAACTTACATGCGTTAGTTACGTTGCCATAAATAATTTATGGTCAAACCTTGGAGTAACTCTGTCTAGCGTGGGAAATTGGGTAGACGTACCTGTTTTCCAGGTATATACTGACTTTGTTTCCCCCGTAGTTTGTGCCAGAACATCCCAGGTACCACAAAAGAGAAGCACTATTCTCCACAAGCAGGGGACCGTGCCACAGAAAGCGTGAAAGGAGCCCGACTCCCTGCCGCAGAACGACATGACTCTCAAAGGCGTTTTAATCCACGCAAAACACTGAGTCAACAGAGAAAGATAAGGAAAAAGCAGATGTCAGGCGCTTTTTTGTCCTTCTGAACCAGGCTCCTTGGTTTCAGGAGGTAGCAAAGGCGGTTTGTCCTCGCCTTCCCCGATGTCGCTCTGCTCTCAGCTGCTTGCTCTGAACACCTTCAGCGGAGGAGAGCGGCCGCTGAACAATAGAGCGCTGAGCCGCGGCGGCCGCCGAGTTCCGCGTGTACGGCGGCTAAAAGCTGCCCCTCCCCTCACCGACCCTCTGTTAGGGGCTTGGGGGGGGGGGGGGGGGCGAACCACCGCACACCGGTGGGTAACTGCGGGGTTTA
>JABFDZ020000138.1:17481734-17498525 GCA_019775955.2 Pollimyrus isidori | reverse complement strand
TCTTCCTGTGCCTCTCATTGTGTACCTCTCATTCTATACCTCTCTTCCTGTGCCTCTCATTGTGTACCTCTCATTCTATACCTCTCTTCCTGTGCCTCTCATTGTGTACCTCTCATTCTGTACCTCTCATTCTATACCTCTTGTTCTGTACCTCTCATTCTATACCTCTCATTCTATACCTCTTGTTCTGTACCTCTCTTCCTGTGCCTCTCATTCTGCACCTCTTGTTCTGTACCTCTCTTCCTGTACCTCTCATTCTGTACCTGTGTTTTTTGTCTACAATGGCCATGAAGCAGCTATGTTCTTGCTTTCTATGTCAAATACTAGCATTTTTGTTTAAACCATTGAAAATGTTCATGCTTTTTTTGACAATTATTAGATTAAACTGCTAAAACATATTTGTTATGGATTTATTTTTTAATATAGTAGGAAACAGTCCAATATGACATTTAATCTCAAATAATACCAAGCTTTTGACAGGAAGGATGGATCATCACTCTGAGCGAGGAGTGTTTCCAATGTGCCAAATCACATCAATATAATAGTACAGTGATGCTTGATTTCTGAACAGTACAAAACCCAGAACAGGGACCAAATAAAAATAAAACACAATCTGCAATGACCGCACTTATGTATAACCAAAATGGCAGGGTATTTGTTTCTACCAACAAAATCAATATATCTGACCATAAATCAATTTATTCATCCATCCATCCATTATCATAGCTGCTTATTCCCCACTGGGGTCGTGGGGGGCCCAGAGCCTAACCCGGGAACAATGGGCACAGGCGGGAACCAACCCTGCATTCGGAAATCATTCAGACATATTCAGTGTTATGCTAAAATTGTTTAAATTCATCACTCTACAGTCCTGGCCAAAAAATACTGGGCCAAAACTTAATACTGAACATTTTTGTTATTGACAATAAAAAATTGGAACAACACATTGGATTCAGACGGAAAACACAATATATGAAGTATTTTCCAGTGTGTTGTGCTTCTGAAATGCAATGGCATTTTTGTCCACTATAGGGGTAAAAGGATCCGTCTTGGTTTTCCAGGCTTCGAAGGAGAAATAATGGTGATCGATTGCTCGTTTTAAAGCAACTAGACCAGTCAATGATTTCCAGCTAAAAATAATTAACAACATTTGAATGACAATTTTCTCTTTTTTTCAACAGTATGGATGGCTAGTAAAATAGAATTTTCACATCTTGTAACTAATTGACATTTACAGTTACAATTTAGTTCTTATGTGAATTTATGTTTGAGTTGGATTTTAAGTACTACACACACATAGAGACACGGACTGTCTGATTCAGGTGTGGTGTACAGTTATTATTCAGGTATTAATGCTTGCATTATCTATAGTGGAAACAGTGGATTGTTTTTGATAATATTCCCTCTCACATATCAAAAGATCCTAAAACTACAACAACACACATAATGTCTGCCTCCTTATAGGGACAGTGGTTCACTTCTTTTCAGCAGTTTTCTTGCAAGTCATTTTCTGCCACATCCATGCTTAATGTCAAACTGCAAGCAGAAGTCTCACATCTCAAACTGCGGCCATTAGCCAAATGGCACGACAACACGGGCGCAGACCTGCCTGTTCCCTCTTCATAATTTATAAATAATTTAATAATTTATTTACAACGCTCCACAGAAAAATGTAGCATTCATGCTGTACAGTATTACAGAAGAACATTATTTTGAACATGCACTAGAGAAGCAAGCTGAACATTAGCTGTTTAGATGTTGACATATTATCAAAAAAAACAAGGTATTAAATTATAAACATGCTTACCTACACAATTAACTTACTTTACCTTTTAGATTCGCAATACACTGTTTTATATACTGATGTGATTAAGTTAATCATACCTGCAGACTGATAAATGCAGCTATCTCTCTCTTCTGGCCCTGGTGTTACAAAGACGCCTGTGGTGGCCATGTAAGAAGGGCACCAGTGTTCCAACTGTGAATCGGCAAATGCAGAAGTTGTGATCCAATGGCCCAGCTTCTGCATGCCCACACATAGTCATGCTGCTGCCTTCGCCCTCAATTCCACCCCAGGCCACGAGGGGGTGCACTACTTTATTCGGAAAGTACAGGCAGATTTTGCTTTGTTCTTGGGCTTCCAGATAATCTACTGCCTCTCGTTGATGTCCAGAGATTTACTTAATTTAA
This sequence comes from Pollimyrus isidori, assembly GCA_019775955.2. NCBI lineage: Eukaryota > Metazoa > Chordata > Actinopteri > Osteoglossiformes > Mormyridae > Pollimyrus > Pollimyrus isidori. The sequence goes on along the minus strand of JABFDZ020000138.1, from coordinate 17,496,335 downwards.
TTCAATGATATAGGCAACAAAAGCAGCCATTTCGGCGATTTCACTCAGCTTCGGACGTGAGGGCAGCGGCACTGATGCCCTCCTGGGGTTTCACATAAATAAATAGCAGCATCGCAATTAATTTTTTTCAGACTGGATTCTTAGAAAATGCATTTGGCAGCTACTGGCACTATTAAACAACTCATTCTCAAAGGCACCCAGAATTACAGGGAATAACCTCTAATGTAGAGGTCACCAACCTTTTTGCTACTTCAGCTACAGAGCTATACAAAGGGCTACCAGTTTGAGACATCCTCCTAAAGTTATCTAAACTTCATGTATAATAAACATGTTTTAATTGCTTTTTTAGATATTGTCATTTTCAAATATATATAAATGTAAATGTGATTAAATGAAGAATAACATCCAGCCATTTATCCTACTGGGTCATGGGGGGTCTGGAGCCTATCCCAGAAGCAATGGGCATGAGGCAGGGAACAACCCTGGATGGGGGGCTAGCCCATCACCGGACACACTCACACATGCATGCATACCTACAGGCATTTTAGGAACTCCAGTCAGCCTCATCGTGTCTTTGGACTGGGGGAAACTGGAGTACCTGGAGGAAACCCCACGATGACAACATGCAAACTCCACACACGTGTAACCCAGGCAGAGACTCAAACCCAGGTCCCACAGGCGTGAGGCAAGAGTGCTAACCACTGCGCCACCATGCTGCCCCCAAGAAGAATAACAACAGGATAAAATGAAATTTTAGACGCTGCTCACTGGTGAGTTGCGCTATTTTTAGAACAGGTCCGCAGGCGACTCACGTGGTCCTCGGGGGCATCCTGTTGGCACCATGTTGGTGACCCCTGTTCTAGAGGTCTGAACATCCACCATGAGGTTCCTTTCTTGGGAAAATGCTCAGCTATGACACCGACAAGCAGCAAACACTTCTATTTTCCATTAAAGTTCTATGCTTCGACAAGCAATGCGTATTTCCACTTGATTGTTTTCAGTGGTGCACACGCAAATTACACGAAGATCATTTATGGGAAGCTTACAATGATTGATGCAAGAGTTATTGGGTGTTTTTGATACATTTTTGATAAATGCTTAAGGGCAAATATTTTAATATTTTGCTATTTTAAAATCAATGCATTACAGTAGCTGTAGCTTGAGGTGTCTCCGATGCTTGGATAGTTTTCAAAGATATTTTATCCCCAGGCAACACCGTAATATTGGAAGAATGCTCGAAGGCTTTCCGAAACCAGTCATCTTAATAAGCAGCTATAACTAGTATAAAGAAAACTTCTTAGAAGCCTACACAGCTAGTTAGCATTAATGTCCCTTAGGAGATCAAACCAATTTCCCCAGCTTGATTCGTTAATGCTAACAACAAATTACCTGATCCGATGTAGTGAATGTATCAAAATGTCATTGAACTTTGACACAGTTTTCAGCCAGTCCGAATGCTGTGCAATGAAACTACTAAACAGTTACTTTAAATGTCCATATTAAAAATCTGATGATTATTATACAAGCCATGAAACGTGAAATTGATGTGCATCAACTTCTCTAATCCAGATTGCAATAGCCTAGTGAAGCACAAATGTTTCTTTAATTGCAAATGGTACGTTTAAGAAGAAGCACATGTTTACATGCAGCAGAGTTACATGGCACTAAAAATGCCCAGCCATTACAAACACAATGTGGGGGGGGGGGGGGGTGTGCTTGGTCTTTGTTATAGATCAAGTGATCAAGCGTGTTTTGTTGTTACTGTCAGTATAATTCAACACATTTATTCCAGAATCCCAGAGGCGCATAACGTTTCACTATCAGAAGGGGTGCTGAGGTTAGTGAATAGAAGACTTTCAAAATCTAATTCACCCTGTACCTGAGAAGACATGGGGTGATGCATGTAACACAACCCAAACCCAACAGAACATATAAGATCAGGAGCATCCTAAAAGACATCAAAAATGGATTACATATAATTGAAATTTTTATAGGTGGTGCCTCTACCTGTCTGTTTTCCTTCAGGTGATTATTTTTTTTATTTATTTCAGTTATTATGAAGAAATAAGATAATTCATGGAATGAAAAAAGTCATAAAGCATGGATGCAGAGTAACGCTGTGATCATATCTCTTATGACCATATCTCTTATCTTTTATGAAACATAATTTTCTTTGGAAGTCTAACAGAAAACAACAGCTGGAGTAGACTGACAGTACTACACATCAACACTTGACTTTTGACACTTTTGATAGAGAGTGCATCATATTTTTACAGTTTTTTCGCTAACTGAATATTGAATGCCTCGGCATTCCATTGTTGCAGTTATGTTTAATGAGTTTTTATATTAAAGAGTTAATTGTGATATACAGTGTGAGCTTATGGGCTATGCTGTATCATTTTTTCTCTCACCTTTATTAATACAGTAAAATGTGTCATAGATCCTATTCCATTGTGCGTAGGTGTGAAGTTCAATAGCATAAATTTGATGAAAAAAAACATCATATAATTGCATGTTCAAGGAACTGAACAGTGCAGTGATTAACATTGTTGCTTCACACCTCTGGGGACTGTGTTTTGAATCTCATTCTGGCTCCATGTACACTAGTGGCCAAAATAGTGGAAACACTTCCAATTTTTAGAGATCACAGAACTTTATTCCAGCTACTTCGGTTACTTATTTAATCATCCAGTGTATGATATTTGTAAACATTCTTGGATTATTTATTAGCATTACTGCAAATAATTATATAGCAATTTTTAAAGTGTGATGCTAGATGTTTCCACAATTTTGGCCACTATATACATACATATATACTATACATGTGTGTGCAGTTGGCATGTTCTCCTCATGTCATTATGCGGTTTCCTCTGGCTTCTCCGGTTTCCCCCCACAGCACAAAATTCCTTTGGTGTTTGACTGGCTTGTGAGTCCTGCACTGGGTTGGTGGCCCTGTCCTGGGTTATTCTCTGTTTTGCTTCCAGAAAGGGCTCCACACCTCTGAAACACTGCAGAGGACAAGCTGCTATAGAAAATGGATGTATGATCCAAGGGACACTGCGGCCAACATGAACTCGATTCTGTTTTAAAAAAACATGACATTGGAGCACGTTTTTCATTTAAACATTATTGTCGGGTTTTTTCCGTTAGCTGATTTAAAATATTAATTGTACCAGTCGTAAAATATTTTAAAATTTAAAAAAAATGTATACTTTAACTTTTCTGATGTGGTTATTGTACATTTTCTAACCACTATAGCAAGTACCTGCTTTCTGATAATGACCATTATGGTAATAATAATAAGTAATATTTATATAGCACAAATGCCTACAAATACAAACACATTCAATCAAACACAAGAACCATAAAGCACAGAGCAGCAGCAGCAAAAACAAAGGCAGCCATACGAACTGAATAATAACATTCCTGAAATAGATATGTTTTAATGGGAGGTAAAGGTGCCCAGATATGAAGTGAACTGAGACCAGGAATATGTATGTTTTTCTCTAGATTTAAAATGACTGTTCCATTACCATTTGTTCATTTTATTAAAATTTACAGCCCTTTGGCCTTTGACAGGAGTTAAATGCCATGAGCTCATTTTAGGTAGGGTGGGAGTATGTAGGGTTAATAAATATGCCGCAATGACAGGCAGCATGCTCCCTGTCACAATCACTTCCTGTGTCCTATATGGTCTAGCAATGAGGACTCCTGGTTTTAACCCAGGTGGCCTGGGTTTGACTCCCAGTGTGGAAACGGTGGTTGTTGATGTTTACAGCCTTGTGGTTGATAATGTCCCTGTACTAAGGTAACAAAAAAAATCTTCCTGAGACGACAAACTTTCTTGTGGGCAGTGAAGGCTTACTGGTTAAGGAAGCACATTTATAACGGAAAGATACTGAATTACCAGGTACTGAATTACTTCACAATGACACATACGGGTTAAATGCAGAGGACACATTTTGTTGTTGTGTGCTGTGGTGTGTCAACAATGACCACAAAATTCTGAACATTTTTTTTATTATATGCTGTTAGGTCTGATCATGTCGTATACATATAAACTCACTACTGAGAAATATTAATTAGAAACATAAGGTCCACAGGCTTTCATTATTGCCTAGAAATGCAAACATTGGTTCTATGTTCTGGTTCACTGTTTGTACATTGTTGTTTGTGCTCATAGTCCAGAACAAAGGCAGGAATTCAGAATAAAGTGTATTGTTCTTCTGGTGTTGTAGCTGTAGTTCAAGGGTATGCAGACTCCAATGAAGGTGGTCAAAATGTGAAAAAAATACATTTTTAATCAACTTCACGTAATGGCATTATGTTTACAGAAATACACACTCAATTTATTTCTGCAAAGTGAAGCACTTTGTAGAAAAAATTAGCTGATTATTATCTGAAGTGTTATTTTTTGGGAACAAAACACAGCTTATTGGAACAACATCAGCTCTGCTTTCTGTAATTTGATGAGCTAAAACTGATCTTAACTCTCTAAAAATAAGCAGCTTGAAATTTACAAATGGTACTCATTCCCAAAAAGTGGGAATTTATTTTTGGTAGTAGATAAGATGGTGGTGCAGAAGGCAGTGCTATCGGTCGGCAACCAGAGGGTTGCCGGTTCGAGCCCCGCTTCCTCCCCCATCAAAGTGTCCTTGAGCAAGACACTGAACCCCAAATTGCTCCCGGTGTGCAGGTTGGCGCCTTGCATGGAAGCCTCCGCCACCGGTGTGTGAATGTGTGTATGGATGGGTGAATGTGAGGCATAAATTGTAAAGCGCTTTGAGTGTGCGGAAGAGTAGAAAAGCGCTATATAAATGCAGTCCATTTACCATTTACCATAAAACTAGTGAATAAAGTGTTGCCAAGGTTAACAGAAATAATAAGAACAACAATAATAGAGTGTGTGTGGGGGGGGGGGAGTTGCATGCCCCCCATGTCTTGCTTAAGTTTTCCCTGTGTGTGTGTGTGTGTGTGTGTGTGTGTGTGTGTGTGTGTGGGGGTGGGATGCCCCCCATGTCTTGCTTAAGTTTTCCCTGTGTGTGTGTGTGGGGGTGGGGGTGGGATGCCCCCCATGCTTAGCTCTTCCCTGCATGTGATGGACTGGCCTCCCATCCTGGCGATTCCTGCACTCCTCCTAGGTTATTTTTGAACTACAACCCTGTAGTAGATAAGCAGTCATAGAGGACTGATGGATTGTTATTATTTTACACATGCTTGTAAATCTGTGACTTAGGCTGTGTATTTGCATTTTGGTGGTATGACCTAACAATACGAATTAAGCTCCATGAGGTTTTCTGGATAATAATGTATAATTTGAATGTATAATTAGGTGATATAGTTAAGAACGTTATGAGCATACTTTTGTTTTATTTTATTGTATTACTGTGCTTTTTCCAATATTTATCCTGATAACTATGGCTACAGGTTAGACATTAGTAATGTTACACTGCCCTCATGGGGATAAAAGCGATACTACAGCCTAAAAAGCCTGATTATGCAGTTGCAGGACACAGTACACAAGCATTTTAATATTTTATTTAACTCTAAAAAAAGAATGTTGCCAGCAATAGGCTGAAGTTGTCTACTTATACTCCAAATCCTTATTAAAAGGAGAAGAAGATATTTCTCTGTACAATTTTCAATTTAATGCCCCCTGTATGTTTAATTAAGACCTACTGTACAAACGCTGCACATTCTGCCAAGGTCAAAGGCCTCTTATTCACAGTTTCTATATGGGAGATAGTGATAACAGCAGCACATGCTGTGCAGATTTTAATTTAAGTCATTTTAAAAATACAAAATAATATATAAATAAAACGTATATGCAGCAGCACGTTTATCTTGGGGTAGGGACACATGAAATGCTTTGTGCACAAGGGGTGATATAGTAAAACACTAAAACTAGCTTGGCCCAGATTGGTTTTATACATGAAAAACAATACATTTGAATAAAAGGCCAGAATTCCAATAGTATTTTGGAGGTCTTATTCATCTAGGGCCAGGGAAATACAAGAAAAATACTACGCAGCAGGTATAGGCCTACCAGTCTTCACTTCACTTGAGGGGATATGAAACATTTTGTAAATCGTATTGTAATTCTGTCTTCTTATTCAAATAAATTTTTCATAATGCAGTCTTGCCAACTGTTTTTCGGGTATATAACTACTTCGGGATAGGCGAGATTCAATGTTGTCATGCTATGGCATACCCACTGTGCATGATGCATTTCACATTTACCTCCAAATTCATATCGGAACCGTGGCTTCTGATTAAAAGGGATGTGTCTCCACGTTACTGTTAAGTAAGAAAACAATGACATTACACCTGAGTGATTTCACCATTTTCATTACAGGGAGATTTGTGAAATTCAAATATGAAATAAATTGCTACAGCTTTAACCTTTTGTTCATACATTATTTTGTTTTTTTCAAAATATCTTTATTATAATCTGCACAGCATGCGCCGGCTGTGAGCACTATCCCCGTACCGAAACTGTGAATAGGAAGACTTTAACCTGGGCAGAAAGTGGATTGTTTGTATAGTAGGTCTTAATGAAAACAAATCAATTTCAGAGGGCTTTAAATTGAAAAATGTACAGTGAAATATCTGCAAATTATAAATAATAATGATTATATCTGGGAAAGCATACATAGCATACAACTCAGATTCCGAATTTAATAAATTTAATTTAACCGGACGGATTAATTTCGCAGCATACACCCAGTCGAGACAGCACCCTGTGTTTAAAGTGGCAAGGATCCCGCGAATAAGAAGCTCGCGAATTCAGCGCTGCAAGCTCAGTGAGACACCAGGTCACGTGCTACCCAGGCGGTTGTGGCTAGTAGTCGACGAAAACATCAAGACCATGAGCACAGCTAACAGGGGATAAAAAATATAAGATACACCTACACATAAAACAAACACAGGTAAGAAAGATAACGCAAATAGGGAAGACACGGTTTCGGTGTTTAGCCGCTGTTCCCATTCTAGCCCTGATATCCCACTGGTGCTTTGTAGCTAACGCTAAAAACAGCTCTTGTTTTGGGCTGTTTTTTAACCTGTTATGTGCTCTGTTTGCGGCGTTTGGACGTACTTTTTAGTTATTTGGATTTGGTGGACGATGGTGATGACTTTTGGGTTTCTGTTCGTAATTACTATAGATCGTAGCAGGCGGTGACAGACATGAATCCGCGGTTCGGGGATTCTGTGACTGGTTGTGTGTATGTATATTGTGCGTTTCATCTAGCCACTTCCCTGTTGAAAAAAATAACCAACGGGCTATGGTCTCCACAATTTTTTAAAGACCAGATGATAATTGCTACAGTCATATTTATATTTATATAAGATCGCCGAACACCACATAATTAAATTTGAGCATCGTAATGTCATATTAAAATGAATTCTGTTTATTACAAGAGCTGAGATCGTTGTTGTTGTCCCTCTTATTCATTATGAGAATCTGTATCTGTAAAATGTTCGCCCTGTAAGATCCGTAATATGCGGCTAGTGTTAATATTACATAACTTTGCAATTTCTGGTTATATAACCAGCTGTATCTGCGGCCTAGGTTGTGCGTGGGATAGATATGCGTGCAAAAAGGGAGATCCGCCCGTTCTAATGTGACATTTCATCGTGTTGATTGCGGAACGTTTCCTGTGTAATACAGAGGAAATGTCATTAAACTGAATTAAAATATATTCACACTTTTTAATTATGGTGATTTAATATGCGTTGTGTGTTTAACTTCGCGGAGACCTGTTTACTTGCAATAACCGCATTTGCCACCATCAGCCGCGGTATGGGGAAGTCTTTCTCCCACCTCCCGAAGCATAAAGACGAGACTTGCGACGGCCTCACATCCGCGCCGGAATACACCGACTCGCAAAGCGACGATGCCAAGGGTGGGGACGTGTCCCAATTTCCCTACGTGGAGTTTACAGGCCGGGACAGTGTCACCTGCCCCACGTGCCAGGGGACCGGGAGGATCCCTCGAGGTAAAGGACCTCAATGAAAAACATTCCGTAATGATGTATGATATAGTTATATTCCATCTAACCTTAATGTTGTGCAGTCCGCTTATGTGAATCATATACAGTGCTCAGATAGCAACTTAATGCAGTTTGAATTCACAGGTTGTGTGATCAGACAAGCAATTTGGAGAAGAGGTGTACGTATGTAGTAGTTACTGATGGGCAGTGTTTTATGAAAACAACATGCTGGATACAAGTGAGCATCGTTTCTGTATAAAAACAGTGTGCGTGCAGATGTGAAGGCCAAAGCTACATTTGAATAGTCAGAAGTGTCCTGGTGACTCAGTGGGTCAAAATGCTGCCTGATGCCTTCAGGGTGGCAGTGTGAAGCTATGTAGTGTTTCGCTGTCCAGTCTTTGCTAAGTAATTATGTTCAGTTGGTTTGTGTGCAATGTGATGATTCATTTTGTTAGTCCAGGGCTTGATGTTTTCTTTGGCCAAAAACTGATTGTAAGATGCAGAAGCTCATTGGTTTGCAGCTGCTTACATTCCAGTAGCATAATTAGGGCGGCAAGAATGATTCCTGGTCTTTGAGGAATGGCTTATGAGGAGAGGTTAGCTGAGCTGAATCCGTTTAGCCTTGAGCAAAGGAGACTAAGGGGGGACATGATCCAGGTTTGTAAGATTCTAACAGGTCTGGGTGCTGTTCAGCCAAATGGCTATTTCATTATTAGTTTAAATACTAGAACTCTGGCCGCCCCGGGCTCTGTGGTGCCCGGTGGTGCCACTGCTCTGGGCCCCGGTCTGGATGGGCCTGGGGCCCTAAATGCTTCCCTCCTCTCGCTTCATCACACCCACACACATGTAGGGCTCGGAGGTACAAGTCCGTCGCTGGGATGCATCGTGACCACCTGCATCTCAATCACACATCACAACTTGCACACTCTCATTACTTACTCTCTCATGACACATACACACACATACATACAGATGTAGGCTTTGAGGGTGGGCACACAAAATGGCATCCGGAGGGCGGTTGGTTTACTCAGCCTTACATCTGGTGCCAGTGCCCACTTCTCAATTTTAAGTCGCACATTGACATTGGGGGTTCTGGGGTGGGGCTGAGCTGACACCAGCTGTTGATTGGCAGAGGGTGGTTGGTGCCATGCCCTTCCCCTGTTTTGAAGCACTTCAGAACAACACACACCAACACCACATATGAGCGGGCGAAGGGAGGCATGGGGTCTTTTCACACCCCCGTTCTCTGTTCGCCATCTGGAGCCGGGGGCTGAGAAGAAAAGTTGGCCATCCGGTCGGGGTCTGGGCTGGTGGGCCTCTCAGCTGTTGCGGGGTTCGGGGTGGTGTACTTGTCCCTGCGGCAGAGGAAAAAAGGGCTCCATCTCTGGGGTCTGGTGGCGGATTGCCGCTCTGGGGGTGGTGTTGCCTGGATCTCAGAGTATAGAGTATATATATGGAGTGTGAATGTGCGTATGCCGTTCATTTATGTGTGTCTCCATGTTGGGCGAATGCGTGAATATTTGTTTATGTGTGCATGAGGGTGGGAACGTATGCTTGTGTATGTGTGCGGCTGTTTGTCTATACGACTGTGTCAGGTTGGGTCTTAGACTTCACCTGAAATAACATCTCAGGTTCTATTCCTCCCCGCCACACTCCCTGCCGGTGTATGGGGCCCCTGGCTGCGGGGTGGGGGGGCCCTTGGATCTCTGCACCCAGGCTCCGGTCTGCCTTGGTGTGGCCGGCTGCCGGCGGAGCCTGCTGGCTCACCGCCACGGCCCCCTGGGCTCCTGCTATGTGGCTGCCGGATAGTCCCCCGCCGGAGCGTTTCTCTGCCCTTTTCTGGGTGTGGGCTGCAATTGTTCCTGTGGTGGTCCTCCTGGGGATCCCGTGCCCTGGGGGGCCTCTGGATGTCTGGGGCCTGGATCTCCTCCGTGTCAGCTTCATATCCTGGGGGGCAGGGCTATGGCTCCCCACACACAGTACTAGACATTTACATGGAGAAACCTTATGAACACCAGCGCGCTGATGCGGACAGGTGTGCGGACAGGTGCTCACAGGCGTGTGCTGTCTTGATCGGCTGTTCAGCAACATTTAACGTTTGATGTTCATTGTGATTCGTACAGATGTTAGTTGTTGTTTTTCTCGCTTCAGCAGACTGTGAAGCAGATTATCTGTTCTGTTTTCTCCTCTCTCCCTCTCTCTATATCCCCCTTCTTTTCCTCCCCCCTCTCCTTCTCTTGTGGAAGTAAATAAAAATATATTAAGTAAATAAATAGAAATAAAGCAGTCCTCTGCAGAGGAGGGGTGGTGGAGGGAATATATAAAAAAAAAATACTAGAACTAGGGGATTTCCATAAATGGAAATTAGCAGGAGAACATTTTAACACAAATTTGATAAAACACTTCTTTACACAGCGTGTAATTAGAGTATGGAATGGTCTTCCTGCTAGTGTAGCTCAAGCTAAATCCCTGGGTTCCTTTAAATCAGAACTAGATAAGATTTTAAGAACTCTGAGCTATTAGTTAAGTTCTCCCCAGACAAGCTTGATGGGCCAAATGGCCTCCTCTCGTTTGTAAATTTCTTATGTTCTTATGTAATTGCATACTGTTAACTCTTTATTTGAAATATTTCTTACACAGGCCAAGAAAATCAGCTTGTGGCCTTGATTCCATACAGTGACCAAAGGCTGAGGCCCAGGAGGACGTAAGTTCAAAGGATACTGACATTGACCACGGGTGTGTGATTTTTTCACGGGAATTTGTTCTCTTTACCTACCCCATCATTCTCTCCATGGGACGCAGAGACACATACACAGGTGAGGGCAAGCTTGTAGGTGGGGGGGACATTGCAGGGACAGCCAGCATACAGCAGCCTCAAGCTGGGGGTTAATGGCGACTTTTCTGCTGAGGCAGTCTGGTTCAGTGAGCTAAGCCTCTGTCCTGGTCGCTGGTTTGAGCCCACGCCCCAGTCCTTAACACCCAGCTGCGGGGGTGCTGCACGCTGGCTGACCCTGTGCGACCCCCAGGCTTGCTTTGTGGCCCATATAGAGCAAGATAGGACAGGTGACGGTGAAAAGACGATGTCTTACATTGATGAATAGCATATCACTGTTTTATTCTGTGCTATTATGTGATTGCTAGGGCTGGGTTTTTGGTCCTTGAGAAATGAAGGGAATAGGTTTCCTATATTATAGGTACATAAAAGTTCTCTTGCACATTTCATCTCGCCAGCTCTGTTTCTAATTGCATTTTCACTATTCTTACTCCTGAAGAAAGCACTTATGTAAGTCGCTCTGGCTAAGGGCGTCAAATGCTATAAATGTCAATGTCAATCTCTCACATAGCCAGTGCGTGGGGGGCCGGACACGGGACAGCCAGTGCGTGGGGGGCCGGACACGGGACAGCCAGTGCGTGGGGGGCCGGACACGGGACAGCCAGTGCGTGGGGGGCCGGACACGGGACAGTACAGACATAAAAATGTATTTTTTTAGTTAAGTAATCACATTATAATCTGTAATAGTGACTTGTTCAACACTTTATTGGAGTCGTGCAACTCAACAACGTTAACAGAGCACATGTGAGAAAATAAAGCAGTGTTGATTGCATTGTTAATTTGTTTCTTTGCCTCTCTTAACTTAAAAGTACCGATAAGAGTACCATTAAAGTAATGGATCGATATGCAGTATCAGTAAGGGTATTAGTACCGTTAAAATCTTAATGACACCAGTCCCTAGTGATCGCTCTTATTCTTTTTTTTGGGGGGAAGGGGTCAGTCCCTAGGTCTGGTCTGTTTTCATTTGGGGGTCCGTGGTTTAAAATGGGTTCAAAACAACTATATGTTCCTTAGGAAGTGGGCGCCCTACCCTCCCCTGGGTGATGCCTCTTTCTGCTTCTCACAGGAAGCTGTATGTGACTGTGTCGGTCAGCGTGTGCCTGCTGCTCTCTGGCCTCGCCGTCTTCTTCCTCTTTCCTCGCACCATCGATGTCACCTACGTGGGCGTGAAGTCTGCTTTCGTCACTTACAACCAGACCAGGCAAACTGTCTATATCAACATCACGGTAAGCCTGTCTGCCTTGCTGCCTTTATGTGTGTGTGTGAGAAAATGAATGAGTGTATGAGTGTGCCCTGCAGTGGGTTGGTGCCCCACCCTGGGTTATTCCCTGCCAGGTGCCCATAGCTTCCGTATTTGGACCCACACAACCATGAATGTGAGAAGCGGGTAAAGAAAATGCATGAATTGACAGATGGATGTTGTTCTTAATAATAATGATAATAATAGTAATAAGTAATTTATTATTGTATGTGCCTCTGGGCGCTAGGAGTGTCTTATCCTTACTCATACGTTGCTTTGGACTGAAGCATCTGCTAAAGAAGTAGATATAAAATGATTATTTTCCCAGTTCAACAATAATCAACCAGCGAGTATTGTATGCTGCCCTTTATGTTTTATTCTAGAAACAAAGGCAGTGTCCCATACAGTGTGTTACATACAGTTGACTCTGATCGCTAGAGTGGGTATTGTTTGTTCTTCCTTTCTGGGGAGGCGGTGCAATTTGATCTCTGTCCATTAAAATTCCTCACTTTTGACCGTGTGGTCTCTGTCACAAATACCAACCTCCGACCCCCATTCTCCTGCCCAGAATATGCTGAACATCACCAACAACAACTACTACTCAGTGGAGGTTGCCAACATCACTGCCCAAGTGCAGTTCTCGAAGACTGTCATCGGTAAGACCCGCATCAACAACGTCACATCCATCGGGCCCCTCGAAATGCGTCAGGTGAGGGTTTATTCCAGCCGATAGTTCCCTGTTCTCCCGTTTGCGGATCTGATTGAACCAGATTCAGGCACAGCAAGGGGCTGAAATGCTCATCGTTGTTTATGCTCCTACTGGGGATATATCAGCAAGAATCTTGAAAGATGGAACCATCTTTTATATGCTCTATTTATTTTTCAGATCGACTATATGGTCCCAACCGTTATAGCAGAAGAGATGAGCTACATGTAGTAAGTATCAACCTTACTGATATCTCTCAATAATTTTCCTGAAAGTGTCCGCAAATGTCACAGTCTCCATAAGTCTGTTTTTCCTGTGGTGTTGTTTTCCACACCCACCTGACTGGTTTCTTCTTTGCATTTCCTTGTAGTGAGTACTGCACACTGCAGAGCATTAAAGTCCACAATATCGTGGTTATGATGCAGTAAGTACATCGTACAGCCGCTGCCTTCCGGTCCTTCTGTCTGCTGTTTTCCTCGCTCCGACACTTTTCCTTCCTTCGCATTAAGAAAACATGCAGTGGCACTAAGTGCAGAGGCTGACAGATGTGGCTCTAGGTAGAGGTGTAATGCACTCATCCTGGTTTTCAGGGTGACTGTCACCACGACATACTTTGGGCACGCAGAGCAGGTCTCTCAGGAGATGTACCAGTACGTGGACTGCGGTGGGAACACCACCTCCCTGCACGGCAACTTCAAGGCGTCCAGCTACCTCCCGCCCCCTGAATAGCCCCCACCCTCTCATTGTTATTTCGTTAACTTGAAAGTACACTGTGTTCTCTGTCCACTAACCGTTACAAGAAAACTTGTTAAATATGTAATAATGATATTCCTGTGCACATGTTTTATGAGTAACAATAATGTAGACTGTGCTGTGATAGAATTAGCTATTCAAAATGTTTTGTGAGAGAAAATGGGTGTAAATGTAGAGAGTTTTGTAACATTTAAAACAAGATATTTAGACTAACATGGAAGATGCAGTCATACATTTATGGCACAGGGCATAGCTTGTTCTGTAGTACTGCTGAATGATGCAGTGCAGTGCAAAAAGGAATTATTCATGGAAGTTCAGTGTGCATAATACTTGATTTAAATTTTAATTTCCCATGCATGAGGTTGTATGCCTGGGACATGTAATGTGTAAAGCATCCACTAGGTGGGGCACTTGGGTCGCTCATGTCCCTAGTTCCAAGGTGATGGGAGGTTGTTCAGCTGTGCGTCTCAGCCAGTGTTCCACAGCAGAGCTTTCATCTGCAGCTGACCTGGCGGAATCGCACTCCCTGTGCCCCTAGAATCCCTCACTTTATTTTAAAGGTATTAATAAGAAGTGAGCCACTTGGTAATAGATTGGCCTTTGTTATTGTTGTTGCACTTATTTTTTTAGTTGCTTCTTTGTAAAACTAGGACTTCCTGTCAGATCAACTTCATTTACTGAACAATTTTGGGACGTTTCCTTCTCCTGCTTGCTAAAATGTATTTTAATCTTCATTAGTTATAAAACATTGTTTTTTTTATGCCATGTTAAAATGAATTTAAGAAAATCTCCGTGGGATTAAGTATTTGCATTAAAGGTGTCTGATCTCAGTGCTCACACCACCTTCCCCAGTCCCACCTGCAAACTGGCCTGTAAGCCTTAGTGTGGCCTTTCAGATCCTCTGACTGAGAGTCATGTTGCAGAGCTCTGGGACGGTACTGAACATGATCCAGTTGATCTTCTAATTTGGCCAGCTAAGGTGAAATTGGGGGGGGCGCCGGCGCCCGGGCGGGGGGGGGGGGGGGGGGGGGGGGGGGGGGGGGGGGGGGGGGGGGGGGGGGGGGGGGGGGGGGGGGGG
>JABFDZ020000138.1:17454698-17465393 GCA_019775955.2 Pollimyrus isidori | reverse complement strand
TGGTAGCCGAGGAGCGGATCCAGCGAGAGCTTGATGGGGCGACGCGGAATGAAAAAGTTTTTCGATATGCTCCATTGCTGTGTATTTGTTTGTGGCGCGTTACGATGATGTCATGGCAGTAGAGGTGGCACAACTATAACGACACTTGAATAATCCCGCCCACTCTAAAGCGGTACTAAACTGCAGTGGCAACGCAAACCGAGCCGAACTGAACCGTATTGTGCCGTAACGAACCGAGTCGTACCACGCAGTGAAAAAGCGCCATTAGACAGGTGGCAAATTTACACATTGCTACAATTATGATTAAACATTTTTCTTAAGGGTACAAGAGATGGAACGGTGCTACAATTTCAATCAGCAATACTTCAAGTCCAATTCCATATTTCCACTCCATGTTCCACATGCAGTCAAATATCTAACGTAAATGGAAAGTAGAGACTTTATGCAGCAGATGCACCATCTAATCACAGCTACACAAAGGAGTAGACACAAAGATGTCTACATAAACAAGGCGATTAAAAGTACTGCTTGGAAAAAAAGCTTATTTACCTTCAAAAACAGACCACGTAAACTGTGAAGAATCTGGGCGGCAGGTGAGACAAGGGCTAGTGGGGTTGAGGTCTCCTTCTCTGTAACACAGCCCATCGATGTTGCACGTTTTCTCCTTAACACAAACAAAGGAGGAACCAAGGAAGCACAGGAGGTCAAGTTCACCCAACAAGCAAACAAAATTTGAAAATATGTTAGGGCTGAAACATCAAACATCCAAATGACTAGTGTATGTGCAGACATCATGAAAAACAAAATGAGTCTGTGGAAGTGAGACACTACATCCTACACTCAGCACAATCTGTACAACAATCCCAGGCTGTTTGCAGTTCACAAATTGCCCAGTAATTCATTTCTACAAAATTGCATGTTTTGTGAATGTGAAACTTTTTCTGTGAATATGAACTTTCCACAAACGATTACAAATACAACAAGGAAAACTGCCCACTAGCATCTTCACATGCTTCTCATGGCCGGACCTTTGCAGGTGCATTTGCAATGTGTGTAAGTCATTTCAGTCACGGAAACTGAGGTGATTCCCACCCTCAGAGTGCAGAGGCCCTCGGCCTGGGGTCGGCAGATTTGACACGCTCCGTCAAAAAAGGTCAGGACCTTGGCGTTGCTAAACCCATGCCCATCGTTGGAAACCTGGCAAAATACTGACATCAGCATGGACTCTAGGAGACCTATAACCTAATCTGCTATTTCAAAAAACTCAGCATACATGTATATGACAATTAAAATTACTTTTACAAAGGAGACCCACTTAAATGATTAACATATTTTATTTAACTTAAAGTGATCAAGTCGTATTTTTAGAGTGCTCAGTGTGGAAACTAGGCAGTTCAAACTGAAAATCATGCCATCAGATTTTAATAGTGCTCTAACCAACAATTTTTCTCTCCTCTTCTGCATATCAGGGTGCTAATTATAATGCAAATTAGAAGTACGACTCAGAATAACTGTTCATCAAACAGCATATCTTTGGGTGTATTTTCACACTTTATGCATCAGTCCTTTGCTCATTTGATCATGTTATTAACATACAAAACAGGTACTGCTTGGTATTAATGATTTCATTTAATTTATTTTATGAGTTACATTCACTAGTGATGATCAGAGAGCAGGACCCGACAGTGTCCATGAAGGAACTGGAGTTAGGGGCCTTTCTAAGGCCCCAGCATTGACATCACACTGGCAGCCATGGGATTTGACCTTCTGATCATGGGCATGAGTACCAACCCTCAGAGCCACAAACCAACTACCATTTCATGATTCATTGTAAAAGAAATTCTCCTCTTAGAACCTCTTTGAAATGAACCCTTGCTTGAGGCATTAACACGCACTTTAATTTGCCACCTAGCCATCAGTGTTTTGTTGATTGTTTCTGCTTCCAGGCCATCAAGAACTTGTCTTCCTTCCAATGGGAGCTGACAGTCCAGAGAGGTAGGACTCAGGAAGGCGGCAGAAACTAACTGCGGGTCTTCCAGAACCCACTCGCCATTGACAAGCTGGAAGAAGACGCAAACGGAAAAAGCTGGCAGTATTACCGCATTAGTGCCCTGCTGATAATGAAAACTAAATATTACATAAATTCATAGGTGTTTCTGGAGAAGAGAGCTACCTTTTCTTTCACAACTTCACACTTGAGCTTAGTGGAGGCTTGGAAACCCTGACCAGATACTCTGACGGTGGAGCACTCACGCTGGCGGACATCACAGAGGCCTGCACTCTCCAGCTCCGTGATCTCTGGGATCTGATCTTCGAAATAGCATTTCATAGAGAACAAAAACACAAGGGTAAAAGAGAATTTCACGCTGTAAACAGCCATACAAACAGGCACATATTATATTACCAGTGTTATATAAATACAGATGCTCTACAACTTCCAGTTGGGTTATGTTCTCATGAACCCATCGTAAGTTGAAAATATCGGAAGCAAAACAGAACATGATGTAACACTTTTAGGTGTTTATTACACATAATGGGCTTGAAAAAAATTGATTAAACAGAGAAAACACACAGTATGACATATTGTTAATGTACCATCAGATGAAAAGTCTAATTTTATGACTACTGAAAGTACATTGTTATCTCACCATCGTGATGTCGAACCATCATAAAGTGAGGAACATCTGTACATTGATGCTGGTTGACACGTAAAACGTGAATATCCCATGACAGTGATCGCCTGCTATATCACGGTTAAGTTATCGCACCCTTGCTATTTTTCATCACAGTTCTCTGTGGTGTGTGTGTGTGTGTGTGCGTATATATATATGTATATCACGCATTGTTATTATTATTGTGTTACTCATATCCTTAGCCTCATAAGACATCCACATACCGTATGTGTTTACAAAGTGTGTTTTAATGAGTTTACATGTGTTTAAAACATGTGGGAGGGGTATTTTAAGGCTTCAACTATAAAGAAATGTTTATTTATATGGTCCTTCTATATCGTGGATTCTCAACATTAATCGCTGATGGCTCTGGAACATAGCATCTGCCATAGGTGGCGGGATTGTACTTGTTTCAGAAACTGCTGCGTGACCTAAACTTTATCTACATGTGCAAATGGCATGAAGTCATCAGAAAGGAATTGGCTAAGTTGCTTAGTTCACAGCACCTACCAGAGAGGACGCTGCAGTCGTAGGACCCGAACCCGGGGAGACACACACAGCCCGACTCGGAGCAGAGCCCGTTGTGGTTGCACAGTTCGGGACACCTGAGCAGGGCCACAGCGCTGCCCCATTCACCGCGCCCGCCGGCCTGGATCAGACTCCTCTCGCACTCGTTTTGCAGCAAGGGCAGGCTAGCGCTCAGCCAGGCTCGGTCGTCCTTCAGCTGCAGGTCAGCCACACACATCAACACTGCGTCATTCAGAGTGCCGGCCAGCAGGGGGCCGCATGCCATCGCCACACTGGAATTGACCACGGCGCGGAGGCAGAGCTGCATGGTATGGGCCGCGGTCAGGCCCAACGCAGGGGGCCGCGGCAGCGAGGGCTCCGACCGATCATCTTCTACATGGTCATCGGGAAAGAAGTAGGTGAGGCCCTCCAGGTCGGCCTGAGTCAGACTCTGGCGTGAAAACACCACGACGGTTGACCCGCTCTGCCGCTTCCATCTGGCACTGGCAGTGCGGGAGCTGCTGTCCTGCCCGGCAAGCCTGCCAATGCTATCAAATGATTTATCGTTCATCATTCCTCTGACCTGGCTGTGGGGAACTTCCTGTCTCTTCCAGGGGGGCTTCTCCTGACTCTCGACCGTGCCGCTCACAGGCATCACCGACCTTAAGTATTCCGCGGTAACGTCCTGGAATGGTATCACCGATGGGAGCCTCACGTTGCCGGGATGAGCACAGGTTGTGGGAACGGGGGGCGGCTTGGACACGTAGACTTCCTGTTTGCAGTCACAGTAGCGCCTGACATTTTCCGAATTTTCATTGTGCGGAACGTTATCAAACAGGCTGCTGCCAGGGGGAAGTCTGGCAAGAGCAGAGACATACGGGCACAAAACTGTCAACGTGCCTGATTTCGTAAAAAGCAGAGGCAGAGCAGGGTATTTGGAGATGCTTACCTCCACCGGCTGATAAACTCAGAAGTATCCTGGACAGGAGTGCCCCCCGCTCTGTGAAAGTCATTGTGGGGGTCTCCGTCGAAGGTCCCGCACAAGCCCTCTGTGTGCCCAAAGTCAGAACTAGGAGCTCGCAGACTAAGGCTCATCCCCCATTCGGCCACATCCGCTCGCACAAAGGCCCCCGATGAAAATATGATCTGTGAGAAAAAGAAAAACACAAAGACAGAGTAGAGTTGCTTAGTTCATTTCCTCTTCAAAAATTTCTCCTCGTGCTTCCAAGTTTTGGGGCACTTTATTCCCAGCTGCAGTAAACGGAATATGCAGAATCTACTGGTCAGAAACAGGCCATAAAAAAGATTTGACTGATCGCTTTGGTAAGGTTGGGTTACTTTATGGAAAATACTTTAAAACGTATTATTGCTGATTGAGTTACAGACATGCAGGCCAATAAGCCACAATGAGGACAACAAAAACAATATAAGAAATACACCATGATCCATGCCTTCGGAAGAACTAATATCTCGATATGCCTCCAAAAGCTTTCAATCTAGTACTACTGTTTGTGTGCATGTGTGTGTGTGTGTGTGTATTAACTATCCACCTCTGTTCCAGATGCTTATGCAATACAGGGTCACAGTATGTTAGCTTGGAGCCTATCCCAGGAAAACACATACACACATACACATTAGGTGTTTCTCAATATGCGTACTTAACCATTCTCACATACCCGTTTGATGCCATCTTTCATTACCTAAGCACAGTTCCAATGCTCAAGAAGAGAGGTACAAAAGACAGTAAAAATCCCAGTACTTGCCAAGCCCCAGGTATGAAGGATGCATTGCTTGCATCCTCCCTCCTCGTTTTTGGGAGGCAAGATCTCGCGAAGAATACAAGTACGTTCTTTATGTTCTTGATATTGATAAACACCCATTGTGTTATTGCATTGAGTTTTCAGAAGATGCAGCCTTCCCCACACAGCGCACACACCGTCACTTTCCTGCCCTCATAGGACTCTGTGATCCGCAAACTTCTACCCGCATCCCTGCTCTTCACAAACAGCTGTGGCCTGCTGCTTCCCCGCTGTCCATTACACATGTCAAAGGTGAGAATGTTGCCACCGTCTCGGGCAGCGAAGCCACATGCACAGGATGTTGGGTAGTGTAGTCCTCCACACTTCCACTGACGTACATGGACTTCAAACTCCCTCACTGTGCTCTTATACAGAACAAAAGTCCCGGTCTTGAAATTATCATATTTCCTGTAAGAAACACAACCATTATCTGTGGTTTATTTTAAAAATGAGACATAAACTGAGGAGTGTGAAGGTACCAGATGTTGCAATGGGAATTGGCAGAGCGGCTGGAAATTTAAATCAAAATATCAAACAGAAGCTGTTGCAATACTGACTAATCGTTGTTTTGCCCATATCTGTATATCTTTATAGATTTAAAAAGTTACCTCCTTTGGATGAAACGATCGGTAATGAGATGAATAACATATAATAGTAGCATTGTCGTTTAATAAAAATAAACATTCCAAAAATAAATAAATGAGACAGAAGAAACGTGACTGAAATACCTGCCATCAAGTGTAAGCACGTGTGGATCACTGAAAGAGTAACAGTAGGCAGAGGGAAGATCCTTCACATAAATCTGAAAAGAGGGGCCTGTTATTGCGTCATTAAACTCAATAAGGTGAAACAGTAAGGTAAAATGCAGTGCAATTCAATGCAGTGCATGTTTATAATCTATCCAAAAGTAAACATATCTGAATGTTATTACTGGCAGAGGATTATTAAAAGAAGGTATCTAACGATAATGATAAAATAAGTAAGAAACCAAGTGTGACATCTCTGTCCATTTATGAAGACTGACTGGTCGCTTACCTGGATGGTCTGCGGAATGTAACCCTTCCACAGAAAACTTTCACTACCAATTGGCTGGACCAAAATCTCTGTGGTTTGGTCCCCATCCTGCACAAAGTCTATCACGGCAGAGAAATGGACAACAGCAGCACTGCAGATTCCATTCCAGCAAGGCATCCGTGGAAGCTCCACAGAGCAGGAAGACAGAGCCACATTCGGGCTCTGGTGGTCCTCTCCTGAGGGGACAAAAAAGGAACACCTAGACGGTGCATATAAGTGAAGACTACTCTACATTTTATACCAAAAAGCCATTGCCTGAAGACCATCAGTGCCCTTGACGACCTTAAATTCAGAAGATGGGAACAAGTCACTTCTTGGCAAGTCTAAATCATGTTTCAAGTCAAAATATTGTAAGTCCAAGTCAAGTCTCAAGTCATGTGCCCTCAGGTCCAAGTCCAAATCTTTCCAATATTTTTGGTGTGGTATAATCAGATTTGTGACTCAAGTCTAAGTTGAGTTGTGAGTCATGTAACTCGAGTGTCTGCCTATGTCAATTGTTTCTTATCTTTGGTGAATATACTTGCGGCAGTAAAAACCCACTATGATAAGTTTTAGGTTAAGTCCTTCATAAGCAGAGGTTTAGAGTCTCCTCTCTGTCACAGTTGCCTTCACACAGTTTTAACATTTGTGTATATGAAGCATCTTTCCAACCAACTCTCAGGGGACCTTCCATTAAGCCAAATAAAAATTCAGGCAGCAGAGAAATAATATACACTGAAATTATAAAATTAATGTTATGGTATCTAGAGGGGGGACTATAACCTCAAGTCTTCTTGAGCCATAGGGCCCTTGTCGGGTCTGAGTCTTGAGTCATCTGCTCTCAAGCCCAAGTCTTTCCATCAGTTTTGCCATATCAAGTCACAAGTCATCATGTTTGTGACTTGAGTCTAAGTCAAGTTGCAAACCAATGACTTGAGTCCCCACCTCTTAAATTTTGGGCTGTGCTGGTGGCCTACAGCAGGTTACTTACAACGCCTTTACCTTGATTTCTGGCACTCAGGTGTAAGGTGAGAGAGCACTCCTTCACAGGATTTCCCTTTGAGGAACAGGGGATAGGAACTGTGCTCTCCACGGTCAGATTGTGCTCCCTCCCATCCTCAGAGATAGACGTAGCTTCTGGAATCAACTGCGGTCAATTCACAAGCACCCATGAGAAGCTGGTATAGCTTGCTTGCTTTCAGTCATATCGACTTACTCTAATTCGTAAGATTTTGACACAGTTTCCAAAGGATGGAAACAATAATTAAAGGCTCATTAATTTGTTTTCATTAAATATACCCTGATTCCAGCGAAGAACTCCTCACTTTCCACTGGGGTTCCTCGTATTTCTGGGGTGTCAAGAAAGAAGCTGGAGCAGCTGCAGAAGATCTGCACAGGGGTTAACAAAGTATCATGGGAAAGAAGGAGTATGTCCCGGTGTGAATATGTAGTGGTTCACAAAGCCCTCTATCATTTTTACTCTAAAGCGGTATGGACAGCCTAAAAGGAATGTGACTCCAGGGATATTCCTTGGTTACCACATTTCTCACATTCAGTGTTTGTAGGAAATGACCTCTCAAGCACTTAGCACTGCTTGCCTCACGCTGGCTTGTTAAATCCTTTGTTGTTTCCAGCCCCTATTCTAATTAACCGAGCTGGACAGTTTAGGTTCAGAAAGTAAAAATCCAGACCCAGATTTAGTTTCAACCGACCAATTGGGAGTCATAATCACAAATTCCTCAACAAAACTCTGGCCTGGATTTTTACTTTTCTGAATCTGAACTATAGACCAGTGTAATGAACCTGTCGAAGAGTACCTTATCCCCAAGTCGCAGGTTAATTCCATCCAGCTCAATGTATGACAAGGTCTGCACAGTTGTCTCCTGTTTGAGCTCCTCCTTCCTGCTGTCCGGTGACATCCGTGACCATGTCACAACAAAACCCAAGGAGCTGTTCTCATTCCGGGCCTCAAAACTACACTTTAAGTAAATATTGCTGCCAGAGAGATTTGCATTGATTTTGGGAGCTGATGGCAAAGATGGATGTTTAGCTGAAAGAAAACATGCAGCATACAGGTCAAACACAGGACACGCAGCAGCAGGTAGCAGTGATCATAGGATACAACCGAGAGAAGGGATTTTGCCAACCTAAACTTATGAACCGTAAGCAAATGTGCAACACAAAGTGGGCAGGAGGAAACTTTGCGTGGTTTGGAAGATATCTGAGGGAGCAGTCCATTTCAACATATTCATTCAGACCATCTTTAGGTCAGGTAACTTTGGTAACTGGTTCTTAATTGTATAATTCCAAATACTGTAAAGGTACAAAGAAGGGTTTGCAGTCTTCACCTCTACAGGTTCCATCAACGTCCATCTCATCTGGGGCACAGATACCTGGCCTTACACTTGCCATCTCTGTTCCATAGAAAAAGCAGAAAACTGCACTAGTATATGTGATGTAATACTCTACCTGTTTATGCATTAAGAGAAAACTTAAACAAACGGACTTACATGCCAACACACAGAATCGCTCACACATTTACAGCTGCTGCAATAAGCCAACGCGGTCAACATGCAGCTAGCCGGAACACGCTCACCCTGCGCGCAATAGCCCATGCATCCCTGTGTCGGCTGCAGCCGGTAGACAAAGAATTCCCCGCAGTTCCGCACGGTCACAGGGAGGCGGAAGAGGCAGCAGTCCTTACTGCTGCTGAAATAGAACTGCCACGTGGCACAGGCGGTCATCTGCTTAATCTGCAGCGGCTGGGGCAGCATCTCCCCCTCCCTGAGTGAGAGCCACACCGGGGCCTGCGTCCCACAGTGGTTCACCTGCAGCATATGAGTATATCACACACCTTAATACTATACCTTTATACTATATACTGTAATCATAATAGACATCCTCAAAAAGAGACCTTTCAGAAATTCTCCAACTGATGGAAGATAAAGAACATTCCAACCACAGATGTTCTTTGGAACTAATGTAATGTTTACATAAGATTTCTACATAAACATAAATGGTGCATGCACTTTTTTACTATTTATATTGAAGTCTTGAGAAGCAGGAAGATCGAATTCTCGATGAGCATAGAAGAGAATACTCTGGTATATTCTGGCATTGTTTCCATGAGATTCTTTACCTTCACTATATTACTATTATATCTTATGTATCCCATAAACTTCACTAAATATTGGCAAGCAATTATATAAATGGATGGAATTTGGATAATGGTGATTTTACATTTTATACACTTAAATGTCAGTCAAAAAACATTATATACTACCGACTACCATTTATAGGCTAAATATTTT
The DNA here is from genome assembly GCA_019775955.2 of Pollimyrus isidori. Lineage (NCBI taxonomy): Eukaryota > Metazoa > Chordata > Actinopteri > Osteoglossiformes > Mormyridae > Pollimyrus > Pollimyrus isidori. The sequence continues at coordinate 17,456,051 of JABFDZ020000138.1, read as the reverse complement.
AATAACCTATGGTAATATATTACAAATGTATGTGATATGGCAAAGGGGATTTAACTTTGATAGTAAAGATATGAAGTATATATGTATATACTCATGATTACTCCTATGGTGACTGCTATTTGTCCCCAAAACATTAGCTGAGTTACTGCATTACAACAAAAACTTTGGTGAAACCTTTGGCCAAAGTGCTGCTGTAATAGGATTTGCTAGTTAATCCTATTCTTTGTTGAGAAGGTTCTAGGGAGGATGAGCTTGCCTCAACACATTCAGTTGGCATGACCGCAGGCTTGTCAAAGATCTGGAACTGGTACCAGCCTGGAGCGAGAGAGTGGTCACACACGAGAGCCTGCAGGGAGGACTGCTGGAGCCGCTGAGAACTGAAGCTAGTGCTGCGGTAAGGGTTCTGAAGCAGGGTGTGTCCGTCCGCGGTGCATTCGAGAGGCAGAGCTGAGCAGGAACCAACCAGCAGACGATCATGCCATGGAACAAAATCAAACATAACCTCAGTCATGCTGTCCTGTTAAATTGGGGTCTTTATAGAGGGATTTTATATGTCTCAACAGGTTGGGGATCCATGCCTGCAAGAAGAAAGCTGTGGGTTCACATCCAGTTGCTGGCAGAGAAATCATAATACAATGTGGCTCTTGAGCAACCTAAACTCCAACTATTCCAGGGGAGCTAATTGCTGGTTAATAGAGAGGCACTGATCTGATATTTGGATCCTGATCTATTTGATGTTATTGGCCATATGTGTCTGATGCTTACTTATTTAGTTTTTAGCAGTCTCTAAAAATATATTTGTATTAAATCTAGTTGTACAATATATATATATTTCTTTTTTTCGGATTTAAGGGGAATAAATTGGCTATGACTTCATGTGCATGATATTTGCAGCAGGAGAAGCATGAAAACAGCAGACAAGGTTGTGACTGTTTCGAAGTAGGCTACTTTACGCCTTTAATAACAAGTACTGGTTTGCGATCTTTAAAAAAAAAAAAAGTTTTGAGAGGTGGCAGTAGTGTTCAGTGGAAAAATCCCCCAAAAAAAGTGTACGCAATTGTGCGAGACGATGTGAGTAATATGAAAAAGCGACGGATGATTTGAGAGTCGCTAGCTTGGGTTGCGCCCTCCTGCACTTTGTGAAACTGGTGTGACTGCCATTGCAACAAAATGTAAATGACATTTCTTCATTTATTTCATACTTTGCCAAGATTGCACCTTTCACACTATCATAATGCATTGCTTCACTAAAGTCCATAGCGACATATGCACGCCATGCCTTACCAGACAAATACGGAACAAGATGGACCGCCCAATCTTCTTTAGGCCATCTATAGGCGATGGCTAAGCGCT
>JABFDZ020000138.1:17417695-17430382 GCA_019775955.2 Pollimyrus isidori | reverse complement strand
GCTTCCGGGATAGGCTCCGGACCCCCCGCGACCCAGTACGGATAAGCGGTTTGGATAATGGATGGATGGATGGATGATCCTTCTGAGCCCATTGTTTCCAGGATGGGCTCCGGACCCCCCACTATCCAGTGGGATGAGCGGGTTGGAAAATGGATGGATGATCCTTCTGATGTTGTTCTAATGCCCTGTTTCTTTCCCGATGACTATCATTAAATTCTGATGCATTCTGGTGAATCAGGGCAAGTGTTTACTGGTCAGGAAGAAACACTGTTAAGTTAAATAAAATACTGTTAGAAAAGTCCATACTTGTGCAGATGTTGAGCGTCTCCTTCACTTCAAATTTCAGCTTTATTATTACTATTTTTCTACATCCTAAAACCTGCAACTAAATATAAGTGGAAAAAAAGAATAACAGAGATGAAAGAAGAAAATATAGCACTGTGTTAATGTCCATGTGCAGCAATTCCTTTCCCTAATGACTAAGATCGTGTTTGTCTTGGCTGGACTTTTCACTGCATAGTGGCAGAAGCCATCTGATCCACTGGGAGGAACAAATACCCTTTGTCCTTATTTCCTCTCTGCAGAAAAACAAATCACATGTTCAAGCGATAGCAACGGATGTTGAAATCTGGAGTTACAGCGAAAGTCATTTGCTCTTACCTGCAGTCACTGCCTTTTTTGTACTGGTCTTGGAGGTCACTAAATGGAAAACAGTAACATATTTCAAAATATTTTATGCTGACACATATCTATTTCACTGTCAGAGCTCCCTTACTGTGTCTGTTTTTGATGCCACAGTTTAATAAAATCCCCACAGCTAATAATTTATTAACATCTATTAAGTTAAATAAATGTACATCTGCTGAGTAAAACAGATACTTTAAAAATGAAATGTTGCTATAATTGCCGTAGGAGTTCTTTAGTTTTCGCATATCCCATGTTGCTCTCCTTTGAGATGAGTGTATATACACACACATACGCACACAAGTTGGTCTTCCTATCTAAATACAGACCGTCCATTCATTTCTATGGGAAATACCCTAATCCCAATCACGACACCCTTAACCTCTACCCCTAACCTTAACCATAAGAAGCAACCCATATACAAAACTTTTGGCATTTTTACTTTTTTGATAGCATTCACAGATTTTTATAAAACTGAGGTTATCCAAATGGGGACCTCAAACCCCAAAAGTAGGGAAATTAGGGAACACACACACATGTACACACATAAGCTTCAGGTCTTCCTTATTTGTTTAATGGTGCCTTCAGACAGCATGAAGCTCTCTTACAGCAATCTGCTTTCAGTCTTTGTGCCATAAATGTGTTCTTAAGTACAGTATTCTATCCTTTAATCGCAGCAATCAAAGTCTGCAAAGTGAAGCATTCTCCTGACCCACATTCACAGAGTCATAAACATCTAAACCAGCAATATTTGAAGATAAGAGTACTTTGGTGTTTAGTGCTGTAGTTCTTGGGCGTCTGCAAACCAGTGCCTGTCTCAGTGAAGCAGGGCCTTTGAAATGCATTGTAAACAGATGACCGACCGTATTTCTCAACAGCCAACAACAGATTGTTAAATGTACAAGTGAAAGAACTGGCAGCATGCGAGGATTTCCAGTTCACTTGTAGCCCAAGTGAACTTCAGATGCTGTTGTGCTGCTTGTGGTGTTGCTCGTACTTTGTGCCAAGTGCAGCACACCCGTCTACTTTTCCATGCTGGATAAGAGTTAATCCAGTAAGGGGTGCAGTGATTCTGCAAGGCACCCAGGCAAGATAAAGCTGGAAGTTGACAAGTGTTTTGTTGTAAACCAGCTCAGGGCAGTCAACGTACATCTCGTGTTTATCAGCGAGAGCTTCAAACCACATTGGGGGGGCACAGGCAATAGCATCCGTGTCATTTTCAAGTGTCCAACTATTATTAAAGCTCTTTCCCAATGCCAGAGAGCTGTCAAAGGTACCAGCCTCAAAAGTACATCATAACAAAGTGAGGCAAGGATACAGTATACTGGTATATACAATTCAGAGGTCACACTCCCTTCTTGTTCTTCTCAGGTCTATTCTGGTGCGCCCATAAACCTGTTTCACTACTCCAATGCGGTATTGCATAAGAAATGCCACTGAGGCATGAGCTCTGCCATTGTGTCGTAGAAAGTACAGAGTCCATGACGCTCCTGCTCATGTGGAGGTTATGGCTCAACCCCTGACTGTTCCAGGTGTTCTTCTGGGAATGTTCTTCAGCCAGTTTACATGGCCTTTTAATGCCCAGTGTGCTAATCCTGAGTCATGTCAAAGGTCTGCTTCCTTTTCTTCGATCGACTAAAGCAATGTTTCTCAATCTGGTCCTCGGGGAGCCGCAGACAGCCCACAAGGCAGTTGGGAAGGAGCAAAAATGTGGACTGTGTAGTAGGGAACAAAACATGGATCAAGTGTAGCTCCTCGAAGACCCACAGTGGGAAACACTGGACTAAAACATAATTGTAGGTCTTGTGGGCCTGTGTGGGATTCAGTGAAGAAAGATCCTCATGTTACTGTAACTCCTGTTCAGGAAACAGCTGTTGGTAGACCTTTCATTTCTCCCTCAGATAACAGATGAGTTTCTAAGTTGTTTACTGTAATGAGGATTGGGGAGCGCACTGATGCTTGTCATCTTGTACAACAACTGAACTTAAAAGCACCCCCACGGGAGTTCTCTCTTAACATGTACTGCTTTTCTAACTTACGCTCTGGCAAAGTGCGCCTCACAACACTGCTACGTGACTCAGTCAGTATCCTGCTTCAGTATTTACCTTACATCTTGAGAGGTTGTTATTGCTGCTGAAAAAATTGCAAGGTCATATTTCGCTACTATTACAAAGAAACATCTGTGTTAATTCTATCCCCATGTAATCTTGATCTGTAAAAAAAAAATTAGCACATACTGTATTTATATAGCCCTATGGTCATGATGTATACATTGGCAACATCCAAAATTGTTCCTATCTTTAACAATTAATTGATTAGTGCAGTAAAGTATTATCTATCCATAAGCACTTATGCGCTACCCAAAGGACACCCTGGATGGGGTGCAGCTCCATTACAGGATACACACTCACAAATACAGACTAAGAGGTTTAGAGACACCAGGTCACACGAAATGTTTTTGGGGTATGAATGGAATCTGGAGAACCTGTATAAAAACTTTACAAACATTGTGAGAACTTCAAAGGTTTGGTTTCAATTTAGATTTACTTCCTGGAGTTATTTTAGTTCAGAGTAGGAATGTCTTAATATTCCAAAGGTTTATGTCTCTGTCTACTTAATCTCTGCTCTTTTCTAAAAAAATCTTCCCACAGTTCACAGTATAAGACACATTATCTTCAAAAATATGCAGGCGGGAGGGGACAGAATGGCAAACTAACAACCTGTAAGACGTGCGCAAAACTTTCAGTCATGCAGACCAACCAGTTCTTCATCAGTCTCCTGGCTTGCGGTTTGGAAATGTCTGTGCTTGGGGCAGATATGGTTCAACGTTCAGAAAAGTGGATAAATGATTCAGAAATATCATACTTACTGTATATATGCATTTTATGGGTGTTATGGATTAAATAATCCGAAATGGATGCTGCAGTTTTTGTGGCAAGAGACAAAGCATTTCGTTCTGGCTCCATGAGTCTGAAGTACTGAATAGAAACCCCCCCCCCATCCCATGTCATCACAAGGATCCTTCTTCTGGGTGCCTCTTATTATGCCTGTATTAGAAGCCGCTGAGAGCCACAAGAGCAGAGATAAGCATTCATTCATATTTAAATGAAACCCCAGATGACATTTAAAAAGACTCATAAATATGGTTCGTTTTGGTGCTAAAAGGCATTCTTACTGATTTTGTAACACGATCCTTGTTTATATGTTTGTGTGCAAAAAAAAACCTGACGTTCAAGCTGAATTTTTATTATTTTTTATTTTTAAATATAAAGCAGAAAATCACCTTACGGCTCCTGTCTCACCAGACTGTAAGCTGTAGCTAATTAAAAAAATTTCTTGACAAAAGGTTAAAATAGCATGATAGAAAAATTTGTTCTTGGATTCAAATTCAATCCAAAGAGCTATGGCAGCTCTGACTGTCCAACCTCATCATGAAAATACGGCATCAATCCATTTTCAATCACTTTCTGTGGTAGCAGTGATCCAGAGCCTATCCAAGGAAGCACGAGGTACTGCGTGGGGGTATGTATACCGAGGAGCTCACGCGTCTGCGTTCACCTTCACGCCAGCTGAGCCAAGATGCTAGTTTATATACACTGTGGAATATAAGCAGAAGTGTTTGACAGAAAACCACACTGCAAGTCATAAAATAGGCAGGCTGTGCAGATACCTTAGGCCAGATTCAAACCCGCAGCCCTGCGGTTAGAGGAAATATACCCATCACAAATAATTGGTAGAGATGTGCAAGATAATCTCTTTGTAAAAGGGGATGACTTGAATACAGTCAACAAATACGGTACCCACAAAGCACTTCTCCTGAGAAACTCTGCACCAGATTGGCTGATGAACACAGTGTCCTGCTCTAGTGATCTTAGCAGGAAATTGCTATGAGCTAGAAAAATACAATTTATAATCTAAAATCACTGTAATCTGAAACAGAGGCTTCCTTGCTATATGCATTAATGTGAACTGAATAGTCAGAAAGGTCTGAAATCTGAAGAATTAAGAATTAATCATCACGATGCAGTTGTCATCAGCCTGTCCATAAACTGATGAACGCGCGCATCTGTGGGAAAAACATATAAAGACTACCATACCATGTCCATGGTAAAAAATACTTTTTGTACAAACTATCCATCAAATTATTTCTTCCTCTTTCTTTCCTGCTAACCCTGTGCATTGTTTGAGTTGCTCTTACTACAGTATATTACCAGCATACGTCAAACACCAGCTGCTTCACATTGCAAATGAAACCAGCAGGTATCTTGGCTGTGAAACGGGAAACAGTGACATCTTACAAGCATTGTGTTTCACTGGATTAATAATTGATCACAAAATATTTGGCAGTGCGTCTGCCTATGTGATAGAACATCACATACCGTGTGAGCCAGGCTTGTCATTTAGAAGCTGACAAGTACAATTTCACTCATAAGAGAAAATATTACACTGCTAATGTTACATTTTGTGCTAATCAATATACAAGAGCTATATTTTGTTTAGAGTAGAGAAACAGGGTGACTTCTGCCTTATCAGGTCTGGCTTTTGGCATCAGTGACAGTGAAGCCTCCACACTAGTAATATTATTGGACAATATTACCATATCATGATCAATTAAAACACAAAATTAAGCACTAATCTACCTTGTGGCTGTTCATTGAAATATAAGTTTCCTTTCGACTTTTACTGTGCAGACATAGATGATATAATCAAATCAGATAAAATCAGTGAAGACGTCAGTAGAAACTCATAATAAAGAAGTCAACACCATGTAAGTAGGAGGTATGCTGAACTAAAACTAGAATGCGTAAGTCCACCTAAGAATGCATGGAATGCGGCAGCGTCCAAGAATAATGAATGAGGAAACACAGCAGAGAAGGATGCAAACCAAAAAATGGTATAAAATTCAGGTTTTTAGGCTCACAAAGTATATGTGAGGTCATTCAGACATAAAGCTTATCCAAAGTGCTTTATGTAAAATAAGATCAAATAAAAGCAATGATTAAATGGAACATTAGCACTACAAGTAAAAGATAAATTTACAGTAATTTCAAAATCACAAATGAAAGACAATAAAGGTAAAATGAAAAGCATCCATGATGATTAGCAGCACTAATCAAAGCCACTATGTAATAGAAATGCCTTCCGCCTGGTTTTAAAGGGTCCAACATTTGACACATTTCTGATCTCCTCAGTGAGGCCCAGGTATGAGTGGTACAATAGCTGATAGTCATTTGGCCTTAGCTTCTCACTCCAGACGCTATCAGCTGACCAGCCTCTACTTATCTTAACTGCCTGTTATGTTCATCGTCATTGCAAGAATGCAAGAATCCTAACCTGTGTTTACTTCTTATCACCGACCAAAGGAATCCATGTGAACCACCTTCACGTAAAGAGTAATGAGCACAAGATTACTTCCACACATGTAGCTGCTAATAATCAACGTTTTATTAAGATTTTACAACCAGAACAGATTCCAGAATTCCAAAGCTGCTGTAGAACACCAAACTGACAGACAGACATTCAGACAGGCAGGAGAGGAACGCATGAAAGCACTAAACAAGGTGTGTTTATATGGATTGACACCTTGCTCCGGAGCTACGCAGTCGTTAGCACTGTTGCCCCACACCCGTGGGAGCAGCGTTTGCATCTCCAGCATGCCTCTGTGTGCGCAGCTTGCATGTTCTCACTGTGTCCTGGTAGGGTTTCCTCCGGCTACTCTGGTTTTCCCCCCTACAGTCCTAAAACATGCCGAAGTAAATTGTAGTTATGAAATTGTCCATAGACGTGTGTGAGTGTGCCTCTGGGAAAGGCTCCAGACCTGCCATGATCCTGAATAGGACAAGCGGTTACAGAAAATGTATGGTTGGACATTACTATGCAAGCGTTCCACGGTGGATTTATTGAGATAGTTATCTCAGTATCTTGATAGAACTGCATAAAAAAATGTGCAAGCATGACAGTCCTTGGTTTCTGTAGTATATGGGAGACAGTGGCACTAGCTGTTTATGGGGAGGCAGGTGGGGCAGGACAAGGGGACTAAAAGCAGGACATCCAACAGCAAGCCGGCTAGATGAGTTAAAATGCAGATGATTGGTGACCCCAATGGTCATGGAGGATACACCTATGCATGTAACTTACGAAGGAGAACATGGACCTACAATAGTGGCCAAAATTGTGGAAACAATTTTTAGAGATTGCAGAATTTTATTCAACTGTTAAATCTCCATTTACTTGTTTAATCATCCAATGTATGATATTTGTAACATTCTTTGATAGTTTATAAGTATTGCCACCAATATCCATGCAGTGATTTTTAAAGCATGCTGCCAACAATGGTTGGTGTTTCCACAATATTTGCCAATAGTGTAATTTAAGTGGAGACTTGCAGTGAGATTTAATTTTAATTAGACAGACGACGTCTAAGTCGTACTGTCACTGACGTACATCATAATGCTAAGTGTAAGGTTTGTTATGCTATAATGCAAACAGCGGTTACAAATGACATAATGCAACCGTGAAGTGGTCACATGTCCCAATTTCTGCGGCGTGGCCGTTTCTTTTTCTTCGTTGTTGTCTCTGTCTGGTTCTTGTGACTCCAGTCCGCTTCCCACCCTCTTTTATCACTTGTACACAGAAGAGGCCTCAGTTTTGGCTCAGTGTGATGAAAAGTAGCCTGACATCATGGTCGGATCTGTGTGTGAAAACACTGCACCCTGTTTCTTTTCTTTGCAGGATAGTTTGCTTTAATGTGCCCCATTCGTGTGCCTCAGCATCTGTAGCAGCATTTGAATGCGACTGATTAGGCAAAGGCCAGGCGTGAAGCTGCCATCTGATTGAAGACCCACTCCTGGGCAAAGCATAAAACCGGACAAGCTGATGTGGCTCATTCAGAAAGCTCTGTTATCAGTATTCCAGAATCAACCACGCTGTGCATTTAAAGATCAAGCAAGTCTTTGAGGCAAATTTGGCTTCAGAATTGAAAGCTGTTGGTAAATATTTCTCTGAAGCCATTTGACGCGACCTGCATCTGAACTGAAGAGCCTGCAACCTTATTAGCTGCTGTTTCTGTCTCAGTGGCTCTCAAAGAGAGTGGTTTTAACACATATGTACAAATGGAAGGAGCACTTTATATGCTTATTGTAGCAGGCGCATTTTATGATTTATCAGATCTTCGTATAATCGGCATGATGTAAAATTAAATAATTCAATGTATGTTTTGAAATGGCCGATGTGATAAGGGGCAGCTTGCTCTTAAAATATTTTTATGCAGGATTCAGAAAGTTCCCTTAGTCAGTGGGATTGTAGGTCAGTCTTTACCTCCCTAGTTATCCAGCAGAGAAGTTCAGTATGTTCGCTGGAAGCTTACAGTCTACAAAGTGGTCCAGTTATTCCCGACAACACAATGTCCTGGCAGGTAATTGGAAAAAAAAAAATCTTGAATGAAAGGAAAAAGAACTGTACCGAAACAGGAAGACAATCAGTGCAGGGGAAGGGTCATCCTCGCTGCCAACCTAGAAGATTCCACTGAGCTCGACAAACCGCCAGCAGAACTTGATGACTGAAGTCTTGGCAAACAATGCAGGAAATAAAAAAAGGTTATTTAACCATTATCTACCACTGTTTCCTCTAAAAAAAATATCCTCTTTTCACTTGACGGGAATCAGCCAGGACCGATTTGTCACGTCTGGCTCAGTCACATGTAGCAGTTTACTCATTTATTGGCAGTTCATTGCTGATGCTTGTTGGTCTTCATCTCACTTAGCCCTTCCTTAACACATAGCAGAAGATCATTCTAGCAACCGCCGGTTTTACATCTAAATAGCACTTCGCATTTGTGCTGTTTCGCCTAGTGAAACACATTTGACTCTCGCTTGATGTCTGTCAACTGAATATGTGTCAGAAGGTGGAGGCCTGGACTCCTACACAAACTGCGGCCTCTGGGACTCAATCCCACACACAGCTACACATCTTAACAGAGACTATGTGATACATAGCTTAGTGTATAAGACCTGTATCTATGCCCAAAAGTATGTTATTGGGTTATTGACTATTATTCAACTGTGCAAAGTAGCATATAATTTTAAATGGTGTAGCAGAACAAATTAATTTGAAATATGAAAAAATATTATGCTGATTGTCTTGATTGTCCTTGATTGTTTTGCATAAAATTGTAAAAATTTAATTCCTCATTTGTAAAACTTCTTGGTGATAAAATGGTTCCAATGCATACTGTTTCCTTATAAGATGCTTAATCAAGATAAATAATAAAATCATTCCAGCAAACTGTTGCTGAAGGTGTAACAAAAGGTGAAACTGTCTATAAGTCTGACTGCAAAGCACAGTACAGCGAATGCTTCAAAACAGCACTTAGACGTGTGTTTGTAATACTCTGTCATCAAGATCACCTAGCAAAACAACAGCAACATAGAAATTACCAGCTGGAGCCGCCACAAGCTCTATTTTCAGCTTTACAAAGCAATCAGGGAAATATAAATATACACAATGGAAAGTTCTGGATTAGAATGTTGTAAGCCAAACATCTTGTTTTTCTAGTGGTTTGCATGGGATTCACCTTGTGAATGCAGCTTTTGTTGCTGTGTGGCTGTGGCAGAGCAGCACGCAGAATGGAGGTCCCCAGTGGGATAGAGTGTGACACGGTCAGAGCTGGGCACGCTCTTCTCCGCAGCCAGGTGCTTCCCTGCCTAGATGCCAACACACGTCTGACGCATTTCTTTTATGGCTTCATGGACACAGATCAACTCAAGTCCCCAGATCATTAACAAATCAGGGGGCCACAGCAGCTGCCATATTTTGACCCATAATTAGAAGAGACATGATACTGAGACAAAGTTGCGTTTATTCATTCTTTTTTAGCCAATCAGATCATGCATGACTCTATATTCTTTATTTTACAGGCAGTCAGATATCATGCCATTGTATTATTATAAATAAATGCACATGCATTTTGTAAAAACTACCCCCGATAACATAGTGGGCAGTTAAGTACTCTGGTCTTGTTTTCTGACTGATGGCAGGAACTATTCCTAAATGAAAGATTAAATTATTCATGGAACATTTTGACAACGTCAGAATATAATTTCCTGTGAATGCTATTAAGGCACATATTCATGGACATGTAGGATTCACTCTGTATCCTCTGACAGTGACGAATGTACATCTGTCTGGCAACCGCGGACATGTCAGACTTGCTGAAACTTGTCTAGCTGAAGGTGGACTTCATAACTTCAGCGATGTTCTCTCTATGTAACGGTATGAAATATTATGCTGGAAGGTATTTGGGGTGTTATAGTACATATCCTTATTTTATGAAGCCTTGATTGGTTCCTCTCCTCCCACATTTAGCGCTTTCTGCATCGACATATTTAGCAAATTCCTTTGTCCAAAGCGCCATGCAAGTGAGATGAATAGTGCATTTCAAATATATGTGCTGTTGAGGAGTCAGCTAGGCATGAGGGCAGCTAGGCTGAGCTTCAAATGAACGTCCTGGTGGAAGGGTCACCAGAACTGGAGCAGGAGCTACACAGCAACTACACAGCAACACAACAACTACATAGCTACACAACAACTACACAGCTACACAACAACAGCTATGCTGCAATTTCTAATAAAGCAAGAAGCTAAAAAGACTATAATATATCATGATATATCAGACATACAGTTACGGATAATAGGTGTCTTGAGAGTGTGTGAGTGTGAGAGTGTGTGTTGCTGTGATGCTTTGTGATCGGCTAATGTCAAGTCCATCCCATACTGTATCTTGCTGTTTGCTCTACCTTACTAGGGATGAATTCTGGATCACAGACAATCTAAGTGGCTGTTGAGTTCAATTCATTCAGATCTGCTTAATACACAAAAACTCATTCAGTATCTTTTTTTTCTGCAAACAGTAGCTTCGCAAAATGCAATACATTATTGTTCTCGAATAATGTACAAGAAGCCTTCAATGACTGAATGCAGTAACAGACCAGAAAATTAAATGCATGCAGAGCTAACCCAGCTGTACTCAGTTTCCATCGACTGACATCTTTTCATCATCTGTGATTCACCATCATGCAGTACGGTTCTCTAGGGCAGAAGTTACAACAAGTCTGCTGGTACAGACTAACGCTGCCTTTATGGGCTAACGCTGCTGGTATTAGGTACGCGACTATCCGTCATCAGTGACCTCCAGGTGGAGTTCATCGTGCGCTGCGCTTATGCCGCTCACACAGTCTGGAGGCTGCCAAACTCTTCGGTGTTTGTAAGGGGGTTTTCCATTGTTTAACAAAAACATCATATTTCGTTGATGTAGACCGCAACCTGCTCTCCAGCCTAGTCATCATTAAATTTTCGCCCTTTTACTAGAAATGTGAAAATTTGTATCATCAGAATCACATTTATAGTTACAGGACGGTAAGTATAGACTCTCTAGAAACCTAAATAGACCAGTATTTTAGGTGATTAAGAGCATAATTATGAAATATCAACCCATTTGATAGCCCAGCAGTATGTTCTTTAACGGCCGCAAATCAAGAATGCACACAAGCCGAACTGGGTCAAACTATGGAAACTTAGGAATTCTGGATCAAGTTCAAGGCCAAAGTTCTGACATATTTATTCAGTTTTATCAAGACTTATGTTGCTGTATATATTTACTTATGTGTTTTCATCGAGATGATATCCTTCTTTGGTGATTTAGTGCTTTTGTCATGCAGAAGATTGTTGATTGTTGAAATAAAGAAGTTATGATATTTTGAAGTTAATATTTCTTTTCAAAGGTCGCACATTTTTCTATTGTATTAATGCGTTTTAGAGGATGAAAATGGGCCAAGATTGCCATCTTCAAAATATCATAACTTGGTCAATTTTTACCCTATCATAGTGATCTTTGTATCATTTTGAAGGTTTTTGCATGTAGTTTTCAAAGGGTATATGATAGTACTCCCACACTATCATTTTTTTTTGTTAGTCCATTTTTTTGGACCAACACTGCCGGTATGCGCTAACGCTGCCACTATGTGCTAACGCTGCCAGTACGGGATAACGCTACCGGTATGCGCTAACACTGCCATTATGGGGTAACGCTGCCAGTACGGGATAACGCTGCCACTATGTGCTAACGCTGCCATTACGGGATAACGCTGCCGATATGGACTAACGTTGCTGGTATTGGCTAACGCTACCGGTATGCGCTAACGCTGCCATTATGGGGTAACGCTGCCAGTACGGGATAATGCTACAGGTATGCGCTAACGTTGCCATTACGGGATAACGCTACCGGTATCCTGGCTTGTTCAATGTTTTTGCAATGTGAACAACTTAAACTTATTGGGCATCTCTATAAATTACTCTAATTGACTAAAAGATGGCAGCAGCAGGGAGCCCAAAGAGAACCCCTGGGAGTTTATTCATGTTTAAAAATGTCCTATTTCTTACTTTTGATTTGCAATTTAACAGGCCACGTGCATGTGCAAGGGTGTAATTAAATTACAGAGTATAGGTCAAGGAGAAGTCAGCACTGGAGAAGGTAGAAATGCAACACTTTTCATGCCCTGTAGTTTTACTAAATTATAATGAAATATTATGGAATTACTTGGAATATTTAATACTATAAAAAATATCAACATCATTTATCACAATCAAAGTAATTAAGTTATCTATTAAATATTAGATGAACAACTTATCACAAAGATTAATACTATAAATCAATACAACTGATCACGCCCTACATACTGACATCCTACTCTCATGAACTGAGGTCTCATGGCAATGTTCAAAAACAGTAATAAAGGTTAAAACAAACTAACTCCACTGATCTTATATAAAAGTCCCTATGATGCTTCCTCATCTTACTCCAAAGTGTGTGTAATTACATCATGTGAGCTAAAATAACAGTTATTTGAAAATGATGAAAACACCAATTTAACCTGTTGTCCTAACTGTAAACATGGTGGCTTTCACTCTTTCTGTAAGATGGTTTAAATCCAGGAATGCTCTAGAATA
>JABFDZ020000138.1:17350187-17366644 GCA_019775955.2 Pollimyrus isidori | reverse complement strand
GCCCCCGCCCCCCCCCCCCCGCCCCCCCCCCCCCCCCCCCCGCCGTGGCCAAGTTAGCCTCTTCAGGTTTTAATTAAAACCTGTTCCGCGCACGAAGACGCAGAGTGGTAGGGGACATGGGAGCAGGGGCCAGCGCCAAGCCGGCCTGTCGGATATATGAGTCACTCCAAGCTCTCCGTGAATGGGACAGCTGATCCAGGGAACAATTCCTGAGGACAGCAGGGGGACTGGAGCTCTGCCGCCATTCACAAAAAAAAAAAGGAGAGAAACAAGTGAGGGCCAAACACAGGCTGAGCCTGAAGGAGAGAGCAGAGCACACCCTGTGTGTGTGCGATCTGGGAGCCACTTCCAACTTGAATCTGCCAGGACCTGCTTTTTTAATGCTATTTTCTTTTAAATTTTGCACATCTTTAAGGACATGGAAGTAGTACACAATTTATGTTTTCTGGTGGCTACAGTTCAAGTCAGCTAAAGCACTGCATTCAAAAACAATGCATGGATATTACCCAGAGCACAAAATCCACTATCCAAGAACATTCATAAAATAATAATGATTATTATTATCCTGTAGGTATGACAGCATACTTTTAAAATTCATAACAGTGCACTACACTGACATCTTAAAGGTCCTGCCATACACCCAACAGAGTGCAAAACGCAGCCGCCTTGATCTCTTCTTTCTGGGAAACACACCTGTAACGTATCTGAGACTCATCATCTTCTTCATCCATGATGTCAGAGATTCAGTCTAGTATAATCTTTTCTCTTATTTCCAATTACCAGAACTAATTAATCTTCGAAACAGGTAGTATTCGTTTTTATCTTAATGGACAGGAAGTAATTTATTAAATGTGAAATCCTGCACCACACTCCTCATTGATCTAAGACAGGTAGAATTGTAATCCTTACAGTAATATCTACACCAGTGAACAAAGTCATTTTTTCCTCTGACTGAAATGCTGAAATATTAAAATGATGTCTTATTCTCTGAGCCCTGCGGTATATACTTTATAATCTTACTAGCTCAATGCACTGGTGAAGTATTCCCAAATCTATTTTAAAACAAATTTCATTTTAAAGTCTTAATTTATACTGCTTGCATTTTGAAACGTGTTAAAGAATAGATGAAGCTGGTCTTAGGGTATAAAATATCAAGTTGCCTTTTTCACCTGTGTAATGGTGGGGATGCATTTTTCACATGCCTGGAAAAAGAAACAATTCCAAAGACCAGCTTTCTTTAAAACACAGTTAAGCAAATATAAGCGCAAATTTTCATGAAACCTTTTTTAAAGTTAGATCTCAGGTTAGTCTCCAAAGGCCCTTTAAATAGCACATTCCACGTGAAAAGATTTTTAAGGCTTACATTTCTGTTTTTCCAATCTTTTTTGACAAATAAGTTCCAATTAAGCACCAAAAATGTATATAAAGCTTTTGCATAAACTTATTTTAGTCTGCTTATTAAACATGATAGCCGTTTGTTTAATTGCACTGAGATTTGGCATGATTAGACTGGACCATGGAGAGTATCACTGTATAAACTGTTTAATGATACTATTTAAAAAATAGATATTGCTTGGGTTTTTATATTTAACATATTTTAAAGATCAAACTGGGATTACACCTTGTAGTAACAGATTAAGCACAGAACTGATTACATAAAATAATCTAAGAATGCACTAAACATTTCAGCCTGTTGGAACTCTTGATTTTTTTATTTTCATTTTCAATGAATATGAATTTTCATATTCATTTTAACATTTAGCATTATTTGAATTTCCCACCCACAATTTTTATTATTTATGCATTTTAATTTCAAATACCTTTGCCAATATTTCATAAACTTATTTTAAAATTTTAGAGATTAGTAAAAGTAAACAAAACAGAAATTACAAAAAAAAATGTTTTAAGTTGATTTTTATATATTACACATACCTGTGCTTTCTAAAAACAAAGAAGCTTATCCATTTTAAAATATCTGACTTTAACTTCCTGCTCTGTCCAGGGGATTAAGAATGATGGTTCCCAAGTATTGTGAAAAGTAACATTACTACCTGGCCGCAGCCTACGAGTATTCCTGATTTTTTAAGTCTTTCCCCACATAAACCTTATATTTAATATGTTCAGAGGATGCATCACAAATGTATTAAATATTCAGTCTAACTGTATATAAACAAAGTACATACAAGTGCATGTAAAACGGCATGATAAATTTTAAATACACCACAACACACACAAACAAAGCCACACTTTCACAACTGAACTACACAGCTCCTGCTTTATGCTACAGGACAAACTCAGCAGAAAATTATTCCACCAATCAAGTTCCTTTTATGACCACAATTAATAGAAAACACTGAAATTGAATGTCTCGATATGCAAACTCTGGTTCAGACACTTCTGACATTTAAAACCAGCAAAACAGCACATTTTCTGAAAGAACCGTAAGACAATTGAAACTCGTCACCAACCTAAACTTCGGTGCTGCAAACAGGATGGAAAAAAGACACTTGCACTTAAATCCTGAAGCATCACGTCTGACTTAGACCACAAAGAGGAGTTCTTGCCATTAGAGAGAAGAAGAAAAAAATAGAAGTGCACACAAAATTAAAAATATATGTAGCAAAGGTGGTGGATCAGAAATCAACACTTCTGCGCACCTCAGAGAACAGAAATCCACTTTTTTTTTTTAAAGAAAAAAAAAGCACAACAGCAGTGAGTACAGCTGCGGAGTGAGGCTCTGGAGAGGAGCAGCGCGGAGAGAGACAGGCGCGGAGAGGAGGAGGAGGCGCCGGCACACTGCTCTTGGCAAAAGCAGAAGAGACAGTGAGCGGAGAGAGATTTCTCCTGGTAATCTGTGATGACACTCTGTGTAGAGCCTCCTCAGCCTCCCTTAAGACCAAGAGCTCATCACAGACTCTAATGTATGCATGACACACACAATGCTTCTCTCGCACTGCCATTAATTGGGCTACACATTAGGGAAAGGTAACTTCAGGCAGATCTCGTCCTGCGCTGCTCTTCTCTCTCTCCCTCTCTCTCTCTCTCTCTCTCTCTCTCTCTCACCCTGCTCGCTCTCTTCTCTCTCACACTTTCTCCCCATAACTTTCCCATCTAACTCGCCCGGTGACTTTGTAGTAACATGGAAGCCACATACCTTCAGCAAGCCAGGTCTCCTGCAGTTGACTGAGGTCCTGAAAGAGTTCTACGGGCAAAGAGACATACACACAGTTCACATGGCACGGTCACAGCGAGAGAGCAGCACTCATAGGTCTGTATACACTGGCTGAGAGGCCAAAAGTACTACCTCACAGTTCCGGCTAAATTTGTAACTAAGGGAATCTACAGGGGAGAAAAGCCTTTGCACTCTAGCTCTCTAATTGAGATCTCTAAGCAGTTTCTTGCAGGATGCAGGTGGCCACAAACAAATTGCATTTTGCTAAATGTTAAGAAGCCGTGAAATGAACTTGTCTGCCTCCACCCCCCCAACTTACCTTCAGTGTCCAGAGCCAGGTCAGAGTTAATGAATTTTCTTTTTCTGTCATTTGCCGTTCTCTCATTACATTTCTTCCCTTGTGGCTTCTAGAAGAAGAAGGAAAAAATAAAGGAACACAAATCAATTTGTCTCAATGGAATGATTCTCTGTCATGTAGTGCATCTGACAGAAAATGGTTGAAGAAAACTAGAGGTTCAATCATCAGTCTCTCCGGTTTCAAACTTGGCTCAGGTGTTTCATCTCGAAACCTGTCAAAGACAGTCAATCCGGCACTGGACTGTCAGAGTAATAATAAGGGCTTCAAAATATTTTGGATCATCGGAGGAGCAGTACAACAGGAATAGGAATACAAACATTTAGCAATATTAAACTGTCCAAACCTCGTTATTCATTGATTTAAAAAGTCATACAACTCAATTCATTTAATTTGCAGGCTGTTAGCGAGTTAACTTTTTCTCACTCACATTGGTAGTCACGTAAGGCACTTGTTGGTCGCAAAATCCATCCATTCTCCAACTCTAACGTTACAGTTTATCTGACAAGCAACTACAGTCGATCTCCCAGCTGAGTCTGCCGTCCGATCGCCCTTAGAAGATACAAGGTGGGTTTTAGCAAAGGCTAGTAGAAAAAAGGCATGAATGAAGCGTTAGAATTTGCCAGACTAAACAGCCCACAGCAATCCCATTCACAAAAATAGCACGTTAAAAATGACCGCCCTAATGTCAGTGCGGCGATCCTAAAGGGACGGCGCGCGAGGAAGCCCGAAGAGGCTGCAGCTGGCGCGCGCTCTCCTTGCTCTGAATGCGCATGATTACCGCACCATTTATTTACTCTCGAAGCAGAAAAAGATCCGGCTCGGCACTACAAGATACAGTAGCAATGGTGGCGATCAACACGTCCTGCACTTACGGATTAGGAACTGGCAAACCATAAACCGTGCAAAATATATATGCATATGGCATGCATATACACGTATGTACTGATGATGGTTATAAACTCGCGCAACACATAGGGCATATCGGAGGATCCAACGGAGCACTCACCTAAAAAAACATTAGCCGGATTCACCCTTAAAGCTTCCCGTAGAATGAAGTTGGTGGGTAGGTGGGTCGGAGCCGCTCGCTGCACCCCGGAGCTCAAAGCCCGGCGCCGGAGCTCCGCTCAGCGCTTCTGCCTGGGTTTCTCCTCCCGGGGCCTCCAGCCCAGACTGACGGTGCCCTGCTTCCTATTGGCTGCCATCTCTTCCAGCGGATCAGATTTCCCGATGTCAATCAGCCGCGGCTTTAGGGTTAAACAAACTGTCCCCCGAATAGCTTTTCAAATAATTATTGTCACTTGCAGGTTAACTACCCTTTCGTCGGTTTAATCTGCGGAGCCATCTGCTGCAAAGCACGTTGCCATTAGAAGCTGTTCAATTAGCAATTACACTTATTCCCTCTGAATGTTTCGTATCTGTTATAAATAACTAACAGCCAAATCTTAGTATTATAATCATACGCGACAACAATTAATTTGCTATTTTTTCACTTAAACACATTTATTTTCCTATTTATAGAATTATTAGCGTGTTCGTTTCATTTGCCTTATCCTGTAAAACATAATTTAATAAAACACAACGGGGTTTCTATATTTGTGGAACACTATGGCGATGTATTTGTCGCTCTATAAATATTGTATATCATATATAGTGTTTCTTGTGAGTATAGATGTACAGAAAATATATGGATTCACAATAAAAAGTACAAGGTGCAATTACACAAATTAGAAATTATCGTTTTTACTAGTATTTGGAGAATGTAGTGAGCAGATTGTATATAATATCACGCACATAAAACACAATACTAAAGCAAATTTCTTATGTGTTGAATGTATCTATTGTGTAAATCGCACGTGGTTTTAAGAATAATCTTTTGTTTGTGAATGGCTTTTGTGTTTGGGTGTTTTTGTGTGTGCATACATGCATCTCACATTCATCGAAACGTCATCTGAATGCTTTTGGGTCATATGGTAAAATAACATTGACATATGCACTGATTTGGACAATACTGTATCAGTGTCACTAGAAAATAAGTTCAAATTTGTTTAACTGATCTGTGTCACAGCTTAATGAATGACAATTTAAAAATGTTTCAGATCTGACGACACAACTGTCATCTGCAGTCTATTGTAAATAACAAGATTAGCTCAGTCTTTGACTTAGAATGACTTTTGCCACAAAAAAGCACAAACAGTTTACATGCATGCAAATGATTTCCCTGAGTAAAAAAGCTTAATTAATAAACAAGCAAAGAATTTAACTGCAATTAAGGTTTAATGCATGTGACATCCCGTAATATAGGGAAAAATGGTTCAAAATGGTATGAAACGACAAAGAAAGTACAGCATCACACTCTCTGAACAGCAGTAGGCCTATTTGAAAATATATATCACAAATTTAATACACAAATAAACTGACACCTAAAAGCATGTTATGTATATAGTATCTTGCAATGAAAACAAGAGGGTAAGTAACATAGTTCTCAGAGGCGTATACAACAGATCCAGTAACAAAACTCAAATTAAATATCAATAAATATCTCCAGGCTTCAAATTCAAGACTAATTTAAAGGCGAGACCCCCTACTAAATGCATGAAATCCAAAACAATCTTTGTAAACAATGCCAAAGAATCTGTTCCTCAAATAAGCCCCTAGAAAAATCAGTGCAGCATTCTTAAAATATTCATGCAGGTAAACAACACAGAAAATGAACATGAGTGACCCAGCAGTCAGAAAGATATGCTACGTATGGACACCAATGCATTTTAGAATTAGAGTAGAACTGTGTGGTATCGCCCAAGTCGGACACAAGGCCTGGAACTGATTGCATCACTGCCTAAGTGTGCAAACACGGCACTAAAAACATAAAGTAATAAGACGTGCGGGAAAAATAAGGTTCGCCTGCCGCCTCTTGTTTATTGTGAATGATACTGAGGCGTTCCCTGAGGGCAACAACAGAGAACAGAGCTTGCATCAGAGCAGAGAAGCCACAGCTGGAGTCGAAACAGGGGAGGGGGCGGAGATCTGCCCCATGGTTTTTCTTAATAATACAAGCGTGGTCACTATCGGTGCCTGGCCCAATCAAACAGTTTGAATCAGTATATTTGTGAGGGATTTACATTTCTATTGTTTTGTGTCAATGTATGTAAATGTGGACTTTGGTCACAAAGCACAGAAAGGGGCCACGAAAAGAGACTGAACAAACACTTATCAGTGACGGCTAGGAACCCTTAACGGGCTTCGGGTGTGTCTTCTGGCCTCCATGCAACAGCATGCAAATTGAAGAATAAAGCATGCAGATGAGTCAATATAATGATTTCTATAGGACTGCTGAGTCAATATAATTATGGGATTCATGTGGCGTGTTTTCTCCTTAAATATTGATGTATATATACAGTACGTGCCCACATCCTGATTTTTACAAGACTATTACAAAAATTAATAAAAACAGGCGGAATATTAATGCAGGATAGCATACAATGACAGTATTTCTGTTTTCAAATTTGAAACCTGAAGTCTTCTTAAAAAACAGGACAGAAATGTTCAGTGGTGGATTAAATCTTAAATTAATGGCATCATAAAAATGCTTCCTGACTCTTCTTCTCTTTGTCACATTTAAAAAGACCCGAAATATCAAAAATCTTAATTTTTAGTATAATACGCACATCTGGATCTTGGTGATGAAACTGTGAAATAACATCTTTGCAGTGGAATGATGGCAGTTAAATGATCATTTCTGACAGTGGCAGATAAAGCCATTTCCCGCTCATCGTAAAACGCTGCTTATTTTCACATAGAGACACCTCAAAAGAAGCAGAAAATGCCATTTTGAAAGCTTATATTGACACGGTATGTCTGTCTGTGTGGATCAAACAGCAAATAAAACACGGTAACAGAGATACCGCTTCGTGACGTTTTAATTCATGCGCCTACGATACCTAAACTTTCAGAATTTCTGAACCATGCAGGTGGTTGTACTGTGAGAGAAAAACAGAGCTTCCTCCAAGGAAAGAAAATTCTGGAAGAATGTCTGTGGGTGAGAGATGCTTCAACATATTACCTTGTAAATACGACCACACTTTGACGGCAAAAGTATTTCCTTCAGAGGAGAAAACTTAAATGACAGGCTGAACAAAAAAAAAAAAACACAAGAGCCACACAGAATTGGCCGTGCCAAGCAATCTGCTTCAGGCAGATCATCTTCTGTCAACTGCAGCACTGTGAAGCTTAATTTACCCCGAGTAACTACAGGCGGATGTTGCCCCACAACACTTGCCACCATCTCCTCCCCATCCATCCATCCTCTTTGGAGGATTTCAGCCCATAAATTAACCTCTCTGTGTTGCACAGGTAGAGCCTTGATCATCAGGCAACGACAGACCCGCCCGTAAACGCGATTCCCACACAGGATTTTTGGCAAAGGTGGCAGATCCGGAATGGGAGCCCGCTTGTTGGGGGGGGGGGGATGGGACAATGAACCAATGCGCAGCCCCTCTACTCCCAGCTCACGATCCCGTACTTCCGAATGACGGAGGCGAACAAGCCGCTCCATTGTGCGGGGGCCATCAGCACGGGCGCCTGGTTCTTGTGCATTATTTCAATCTGGAAGGAGGGGTAGGAAAGTGAGGTGGTTTGGGGAGATGGAGAGACGCACTGTGATTCTGGTTTACAGGTTATCTGTCCCCCCCCTCCTTTGTCACCCTTAAATTCACAATTGTATACATCATCGTTTTTTTTTTTTCTATGATTTTGCCTGATGATCATGGTGGTTCTGCATCTATGCATGGGTGGGGTGTTTATGAACACCGTGTCTTGCTGGATAACCTGGCGATTTACTTGTAACCTACTTAGTAATAAAATTCATTACTTATTAAGCCTCACCAGGAAAAGCCGTGTTTTTGTACCATACATTCTGCAAATATTTCGATATTGGAATGAGTTAAAGTAACATTAGCACCCAAATCATGGATTCAAATAAAAATGCAAAAAATCGTCAGGTCAATGAGCAATTTTTGGCAGTATGATGTAATTTAAATGAATATATAAATTAATATATAAAATAAATGTCCCATAAAGGACAAATGCAGTATTGCCCTGAATGTAATACAGTTTAACATTTAGCAAATTGCAATTTGAGTCATCTCAAGTAATTAGGGTAAATCTGAAGAATGATCAATCGTACGCTAAATACCAACTGTTAACTACCTCCAAATTGCGCCAGGTGCTTGATTCATAAAAGCAGCTTTGTTACAGGCCTACAGTAGTTAAGGTAAATGGTTTTAGGCAGCTGAAGGAAGATTTCACTGTCTTTCATTCAATGTATGAACCATAACATCACAGGGTTTTGGGGCACATGGTCACATGGTCAGCATCCAATGAGCTTCAGGCAGCTCTTTATGCACTACCCAGAAGAGGTGTCAAGGCTCAAGCCAGGGGAAGGAGAGGAAGTGAGGGTGCAAATGTCAGTCTTTATGTAGCTGCTGATGGGAAATGTAACATTTAACACCATGTGAAAATCCATCAGTGCGCAGTGATGTTTGTGAAATTTATACCGCAGACTGAAATGGAAATATGAGCGAACACAATACAAAATAACAAATGCTGTGGCTTTACAATTAATAAATAAACACCCTAGAATATGAATTATAAGGACAATTGTCATGTATAATTTTACTTTCAAGCTAAGGAAAAAGTTACACCAAAAATGAATGTGGAAATGAGCATGGCATGAAAACAAGATGACACAGATCCTGACTTTTTTAGTAAGAAACCTGTTCCTTACACAGCTCTGAAGCAGCCCCTTTAATAATTAATTAATGATCAATTAATTAATGTTGTTTAATAATTAATGTTTCACTATAGTTCTCTTTGCGCTTCGTGTTACTTTACCCTAACTGAGTCAGTAAAATTATGATCATGCTGGGAAGACCGTCATTCACTGGAGCGCGTCTCTCTTTGCCTGGGGGCGGGGCAGGCAAATAACGGGCAGCGGTGGCGCGGTCGCCCCCTCGAGCACCAGGCGATCCATGTCCGTTCAGAAGCATGTAGGGTCTTGCTTTAATGAATTGTGACAGAATTTAGCCACATCACACACCATTCCCAGAGGCCCTCTGAAATCACTGACAGACCCATTCTTTCTCCAGTTTAGCGATGTGTTTTCTTTATTGCTGCCAGTTAATTATTTTAAATAAAAACAAGCTGCACAATGACTATCAACTAATAATATGATGACCCCTATTGGATTTCTGGGTTGTTCTGCTTGTGTTTTGGTCTGGGGTATGTTTATGTAGCTGTTCTGTTCCCCATTAAATAAATTTATATCTTAATGTTAGTGCATCCCTGTGTGTGTGTGTGTGTGTGTGTGTGTGTGCGTGCGTGGTGTCTTGAGCCGAACTGTGACATAAGGGACAGGGGTTTTTACAATATATAATTATGATCAGTAATAGATGGATGGATGGATGGATAGATATTATCGATTCTAAAGTAAATTCAGTGATTGGTTGTATATTATTTGTTTTTCAATATTCAACAGCTAATTTCAATTCACCTGTATTTCTGCTAAATTAATAGATGCTGGCGACAGAGTAATGGGAAATGTTGTTGCAATAAATTGTTCTGCTCTACCTTAATTATGAACCTCTTATGACAAATTGCCTTCCTTTTTCTGATTTTCTTATTTGGGAAAAACATTCAGTTGTTTTGTAGTCAGTAGACTCCAGTTCACGCTCCGAGTTGCAAACAATACCGTCAACGAAACTGTTACATGTGTAAATGAGAAGAGCGGCATTAAAAGTTGTCTGTGTGCCTAAAATTGAGTGCAATTTGCATAACCGCCATTGCTAATAATTAGTCTGATAGCAGCCCATTTTAATTGTGGTGTTTGTAAGCGTTCAGAAGGTTGGCCGTTTCAGGTCCCCCTTCAGTTCCTAAGTCACCATGGAAATAATGAGACTGCAGGTACATGTCACTGAAATTAATTGCATTTTTGCTAACAGGTACAAGTGTGTCTCAAATGAATACAGCTGTCATGCCGCAGACTGTCAGGCAACTAGTGAACAAGCCATATGTAACCCGCGTTGCTCTGCGGAGACGGCACTCTCGGTGAACGTGCATCCCAATTAGAACCAAACAAATTTTAATTATCACAAATGAAGTGTGATCCTCTAAAAGAGAATTCAATAAAACATACAACGGGGTTCTTTGGCAGATTTATACTTGTGTAACACCAGGCAATGGTTTAGAATGCCACTGTTATGGTACTGTAAATGAGTGACAGATATTGAGCGATGCATCACCAGTACAAACAATGGGTGCCATCATAATGAATGACATTTTTGTTGTTTGATTGGAATTGCTTCTCTTTGGGCCGGAAAGACTCACGGTGCAGGGGGTCTGCATCCATGGCTCTCCGTCAATCTGCATAGGGAGGGACTTCCTGGTCCTGGGGGAGGAACAGTAATGTGAACATACAATGAAACATTGTGCAGACAAACATGGCATTTAGTGTGCATACTTGCTTATATGAAAGGCCACAACGCTGCACACTGTTTTCACACAGGGTTAAAATTCTAAATCTTACAATACAGTTCATCAGTGCCCCGAAGCATGTTGAAATAGAATTAATACCAGAGCGGTGTAGAGATATTTATTATTATTATTATTATTATTATTATTATTATTATTATTATTATTATTATTATTATTATTATTATTATTATTATTATAATAATAATAACAGTAGTAGTAGTATTGTTGTTGTTGTTGTTTTGTTGTCTTTTATTATAAGCAGAGACATATTAGAATCATTACTGTATATTATTGTATGATAACGGTTTGCATTGAGTGCACCTTCATAATGCATATATAATGCACTCAGAGAACATTAAATGCATCTTTATATATGGTATGCATATATACAATACTATAAGCGGAGAATTAAGCCGTATAACTGTGATAAGACGCTGATTGTGTCTGATGAGACCCTGGCCGGACTGACCACTTTACTCAGTGTTCTCTATCACTGCAGAAGGCTCTGATTCATCGAGTGGACGGGGACGGGGGGTGGGGGGGGTGGCATCACCTGATGGTAACGGAAGTGCACTGCGCAAGGCGCCTGCCGGCGCTCTTCAGGCCTGTGTAGATCTGCCCCATCTCCATGGCCCCCTCCAGGCCCACAACCTCCAGAAGGTGATCTGACGGGTCTAGAAACAGAGTGCCTGGTTACCAGGACTCACCGTCGCCGACTCCCAAACGCGGCCGAGAACAGCCTGGCTCAAGTAGCCCGACGGCAAAGATGGGGCGGTGGGGGGTGACAGGGACACTATTCAGCCAGAGGGGCACAAAGGTGGCAGCGGGGTCTGTTAGGAAGGAAACACCCCGGATGGGTCCGGGACATGGTACCGGCCTACTTCCGCATTCTGGGAAGCACCTTAAAAGCACCTTCGCTACTGGAAACAAAACAAAACACCTATTAATTAGATTGCGGCACCGATGCTTGTGTTCATATATAATTATTAATTTCCTTTTTTGAAGTTATGAGCATTGATTTTTTCCCCTGTTGGATACCTGCATCGCGCTGGGACCATCTGTTCCTCTCCCCGTCTCCGAAGGGCTTGCTTCGCAGCCGCCGTCCCTCAGCCCGCCATGCGCCTTGCCCCTCTCCTTAAACGAATCTGTTCTCTCAGTACTCATGTCCAGATGTCAGATTAAATCCTGATATCTCCTTTAATGTCGCGGGAAAGGGGCTCACGTTTAATTACAGTGCAGTCACCTCAGAGGATGCCGCTTTTAGGTGCGTTATTGCTGTTGTTAAGTGTTCTGCCGTCGCCATAGTGATAATTGAAGGCCCTCCCTCTGTGTTCCCGATGGATTTGGGTGGGGGGTAACTGGCTGCCTGGGTCATGTGGGAATTGGCACACAGTGTCCTGACTCCAGTGACCCTTGTCTCCTGGAGTTAGAGCTGACACTCTGCACGGGCCCAGCCAACGGCCAGCAGACCCGAAGCCCCTGGAGAAAGGTGGGGGGGGGGGGGGGGGGTGGGAGTCGGGCCACAGAGGCAGAAATTGTGGCCTATTTACGCAAGGCTGCCCCGAGCGAGTAGCAGGACGCTAACGGCTCGACAAACCTCCAGTGGAGATTAGCAGCAAGAGAGAGACCTGCCCAGTAGACAATCTGATTCTACTGAACACGTTTAAACAGCTCAAATAAAGATCTACGGTCCACATTGCCTCTTGGAGCTCCAGCTGCCCAAGCAAAGCTTTTCTTTACTGAGTCACACATTAAGATACTTAAATCCAAAATGAACAGTTATATTGATGGACACAACTGAGCAGGTCACACTGTTTGCACATATATTTGCATTATAATTGCAAATTGCATGCAATATATGTTACGTAGTACATGTATGGATGTATGCTGTCTATATGGCACCTGTGTCAACTATCTGCATTGCATAACAAAAATTTGCATAAAGCACTGTACTCATCATATTTCAAATTTATTCTGTATGCGTTATGCCCTAACTGCTCGTCGTCTTTTGTCATGGCGTCCCCAACAATAGCAAACTGTGCCAACAAAAATGGCCATGCGGCAATAAAGATTCTGATTCTGCAAAAAGTCTACCAAACGGAATAAAACGTGAAGATCTCAGTGCCCTTAATAGCTGCACGTGAGTCTCACATAGAGACATTTATTCCTGTTGAATGCAAATAAAAAAAAAATATTCCTAAACGTTTCACGTGCGCTGCTCCCTCGATATTTCAAAAATCGTAAATGTTTTGCATTAATGAGACAAAACTGTAAACTTGATTCGACGGCACAGCTGCTTGGCGCTACTGCTTTTTTGCGGGAGGTCGACTAAATATAGATCACTGGGAACGACATAATGCAGAAATAGCGCAGAGCACTGCTTACTGTCATCCGGCACAAAAAAAACAAAAACACACAAAAAAATACAGTGCATCGAACAATGAATTCATCCTGACGCTAAACAGCTACGTATAGCTATTCAGCGGCTCTTTAGCGCGGCTGAGCGAGGGCTAATAAGACTCGGCATCTGGGGCCAAGGTTTCGCCGCTGCCAAGGTTTAAGGGGGTTGCAGGTGTCACAGAAGAAAAGCCGCGGAATGGCACGCGAATTCCGAAACGCGGCGCGGGGGAAAAAAGCCCGCTGATGATGCTGAAAACGCACTTCAGCGGGGAGGGCCCTCTTTAGCAGGGCTGAGGAAACCCAGCTTCAAATTTAGCCTCTTTCATTCCCCTTCCCCGCTGCATTGGGAGTGCGCCTGACTGGTCGGTTGCGTACAGACACACATGCCCATATATGGCTGCCTTTCTGCACGGAGGGGCACAGGAACAAAAAGCGGGACGATGGAGCCCTCCGCAGCTGCGGCATTCATGCCGGATAAACAGTTCAGTGTCTCGACGATAAACAGGGATGCACAGCGGGGAACCAAAACAAGGCGGGACCCAGTGACTCGGGTCGCCAACCTGGGGCCCTGAAACCCGACAGAGTACGGCAGCGACAGTGGCTGGACCCAGATTTCTGGAGGCCGGTCAGAGCGACGTCCGTTCCTGGTTCCGGTTTATACTGGGCCGGCGGAGCTAACGTGGGGCGCGCCTCGTGGGAGCCTGCGGGGCCAGAAGGCTTAACGGGGGGGGCCCTCGTTCCTCGAACCGCTCTCACGGAGCGTGTCACAGGACATTAGTCATCCACACCCCGCACCCGTGCTGAATAATTCACCCCCAGCCATTCCTTTCCACCTGAAGGGCTTGTCTCCTGGCGTCACCAGCGGGCGACTTAACAGCTCCCAAAGGGTCAGAGTTTTCAGAGTTTGATCCGTGCTCTGCTAGCAGCCTGGGGCGAATGCACTCCATGTCTGTGGACCCTCTGATGCCCCATTCTCTGCTAGGACAAGTTGGGCTCTAACCTTGAACGTACCTTCAACAAGGACAGCGCCGCTAAGTGCCGTCTCAGATTCAGCCGAAGAATTTCCACGCAAAAAAAAATAAAAAAATTGGATTTTTGTGTGATTAATGGAGGAGAAAGGCTCCCACAGCCATATACTAATTGATCACCTGGCCCAGCTTTTTATTTATTCTTTTTACAGTAAACAATTTCTAAATCAATCCCGACAGTCCGCCTCCTCCCGTAGTCCCCCCTCGCAAGTCGACGAGCAGATGAGATCCCTAAATGGATGATGCCGCAAGATATAAGAAAATACATGCCTGATACAAATTGGTGCATTCATCAGTGCTCAATCCCCATCGATCGAGTCTAAGGGGACCTCTTTAGCTGTCTACAGTGTAGTAGCCAAGAGCCAGATAATAGATTTTATAGCGTAATTTTTAACTGATAAGGACATTAATAGCTTAATGAATGGCTTTCTTTGCTCATATCGCATTACTGTAGCTTTCATGCACTGAACTATGTTGTGATAAACATGCTAAGACATCCTCAACATGCTGTTATAATTACTGAAAGTGCATATTTCAGCTGTGCAAGATTTTGTTGCTGTGTGCAAAACCCTGACAATGGGCTACAGGGTGGGGAAGGAGACCATGAAAGAGGTGAAAATGATCAAACAGGGTGCAGTTACATGTTAAATACTTAGAAAGATTTTTAGCTTTTTCAACGTACAGTTATCTGGAATAAATTTCCCTGGTACAAGGTGTCGCAGTATTACTAATACTATGAAGCCAGTTCTGGCAGAAATGTCTGATGTACTACATAGTGCATTTCTTTGGAAAAAAATACATAGGCCACCCATATCTGTGGTTGTACATTTTCGACATGGGGTGAACGGGGATAGACTGCACAGGGAACGTGGCTGAAGATTCCCTCTTTTGTTTACACAAGCGTGTTACAGCTGACAGTGCGGAGCTGGACCAATTATCCACGAGGCCCACATGTGTACAAACGTGCAACTGGCCGGTCGTGGGCACGCATTTAACAGACAACTAGTTTTCAGTATGATTTGCACAACAGTGCAGTTTGGCGTGTGTAGTGTGGGTTGTGTTGTGTATGGATGCAGTGCCACCCACAATGTTTTTATCAATGTGCTTTTGGACCAGGGCTGTGTACGGGGCCTCTGGCAAGGCCTTAGTCCCATTTTTTACCCTGAAAATGATTCTCTTTCTGGTGTCCTTCCACTAATACTGATTGACAGGATCCTTGAGGTGTAAATCTGTTCACTGGCTTAGACGACATGAAGGCAGAGGGAATCAGATCAGTCTGGTCTCGTTAGGCACGCTGGTCAGGTGACGCTTACAGAAGCCATTAGGGGGCAGTGACGATGCAAAACAGTGAAAGAGCTGCACTGCCTCGCCCCGAAAGAAACTCAAAGTGTTATTCAGCTTGTCACTGGTTAATAATTTATCACAAAAGAAAGACAACTTCCACAAATTATTTTCTGATTCATGAGCTCTGAAGAAGGATGTGTTTGGCAAATTCCTCATGGACAAGTACTGTATATTTTTGCATATTATTCACAGTCAAAACCTGTATGTTATGTTGATCCAAAAAGGAAAAAAAAATATTTCTACTTCATTTGTTTTGTTGCCAACCATTTGAAAGTTAAAAAAGAAATCACGAAGCAGGAGATGCCCTGGACAGGATGCCAGTCCATCACAAGCATAAAGGTCAAATTTGGTGACCCCCCCCCTCTAATTTGCCTAAATCTCTCTAACATTGAGAGCAAATGAAACTGGAGTGCCAGGGGAACACATGTAAACTCAGCACACAGAGCCAGGGCGGGGGCCACTCCTCAGAACGTGTGGATCGATGTTGGAATATTGATTCTTTCGATCTGGATGTTTCATTTTGATAATTGATTGTGATGTTAAAATATCAGTTTTTTACATGGTAGTTTGAATGTTTATAGTATTACAAAGATCAGGACATTAACTACTACCAAGCAGGGTAGTTAGG
>JABFDZ020000138.1:17327324-17344300 GCA_019775955.2 Pollimyrus isidori | reverse complement strand
GACAGAAGTTTACATCCACAGGTGTGCCACCAGTTAATTTAAATGGTGTCAGTTAATCAGAAGCTTTTACAGCTCAGACTGGAATCATCTGGAATTTTCTATGTTGTTTAAAGACATAATAAACTTAGTGTACCTAAACTTCTGACTTTGAATAAAAAGTTAAAATTTGGGCGCCATGGTGGTGCAGTGGTTAACACTATTGTCTCACACCTCTAGGACCGGGGTTTGAGTCTCTGCTTAAGTTACATGTGTGTGGAGTTTCCATGTTCTCCCCATGTTGTTGTGGGGTTTCCTCTGGAAAATCTGATTTCCCCACACAGTACAAAGACAGGCTGAGGCTGATTGGAGTTACTAAATTGCCCATAGGTGTGCATGTGTGACTGTGTCCTGTGATGGGCTGGCCCCCCATCCAGGGTTGTTCCCTGCCTCATGCCCTTTGCTTCCGGGATGGGCTCAGTAGGATAAGTGGGTTGGAATACAAAAACATTTGGTGATCCCGACTGACCTAAAACAGAGAAAAGTTTACTCAGATTTAATGTTCGACAGTGAGAAAAAAGCCTTTTTTCTGAAGTGCATGTAAACATCTAGTTTCATCTGTATGTATATCACAGTACATCTGATTGGCTTCCCTGCAGTAATGACTCAAAATGTATTAATTCATTGTCATGAGATGCCTGGAAAACCCCTTGCACAGTGTTCAGTGCTTACAGACATGATGTAAACACTCCTGCTGGCTCAGTTCCACTGACATTTTGTGGAGGCGGTAGGATCAGGTGCTGTCACCTGACATTTGTGCCCACCGCTCATTGTGTACAGAGTAGGTGACAGAGGACCAGCCGTGCCAGAATCAGAGGGTCAAAAGCCAAAAACAATTAACCTTCTTTGGATTGTCTTGTATCATTTTTTCCACTGACAGAACAGCGACTGATATTATTTAGTAGCTGGACAGTTAGAGGCCTTAATGATGTTAATGCTGGGCTGTGGGTAACAGTGGTTAAGGCCGCAAGGTTCCTGGCTAAAATCCCTGGGTCCCTAATTATTTAGTTCACCTGAGTTATCCCAGCGAAATATCTGGCGGTAAAGAGGGGCAAAACGCTAAGTCGCTTTGGAAACGGTTGGCAAAGCGACAATACAGCGTATTTGTTTTGCTTGATACTTAGCTACCTAAAGCTGACGGCCATCATTTTAACTAAACATAGCGGTGTTGCTTTGGTAGTGAGCTTTTGTTTAAAGAAACTTATTAGCTGTTTCTGAAAAGATTGTGTAATTAGTTACTTAGCTGCCTATTATTCAGCTAACCGAACCTGTTGTGGAGAGCCATTTTTTAAAATATTTATAGCAGAATAAATCATTCAGTCGATGACTTAAATACAAAATATCTGCCACACATCAGTTACAAAATCCTTTCATTACAGAGGCACGCTCCTTGCCATGGTAACCACAACTCATCACTGTTCTACATTTATGTTTTAATGAGATATTAGAGCTAATATTCTATTGTAACGTCTTATAATATTAATTGAAAATAAAGCACGGCTATGTTCCTGCACTGTGTTTCCTGACACTCTTGATTTTCTTAACTGTAGATAATCTATATTTCTCAGATATAATAAATGCTAACCAGAAATACAATAAAGGAAATACTGAAGGCCGCATAAAGAAAACTGCAATTTATGTTTTGGAGTCAAACCCTGCAGCGGCGATCTATTAGAATAAACAAGAGCAACAATCACTAAATTATTGATTTCCTCATTATGCCTTTTGTCAGGACCATTTAGTGACTTTAAAAATGAGCTTTCATTAGCCACTTCCAGGAGAAACAAACCTGACATTGATTTATAGCATGCAACATAATCAATAGATACAGTGGAGTACAGAGCAGGGGATTGTGGGACATGAAGAGAAGGCAGGTCCTGCGTCTGAACGTTTCGGCCACTGCGAATGTTATCTGCTCGCTTATTTTGCTTAGCAGACATATTCAGGATGGTTACACTGTGCATTCTGAATGTCCCACATACCTGCACTGTCCCATAATGGTAAAGCGATGAGTTTAATGCGTTTATATTCATAATAGCTGTACTTTATAGCAGAGTAGCAAGACCATACTGACCATCCAGTCAAAATTTTGCAGTCGAATAGGTTGCTACCTAGACTTTGGCATAATTATATAATGGATATTTTACCCCCATCTTTTAAAATCCAACAATACTTTTCTTACATGCAATTCTTTTTTTTAATCCCTTAATCATGCCATATGCAACTTTAACCGTTTTTTTCAGTGCTGCACTTTGCAATAATATTTATCGAGGCCTCGTCACTGTGGTGCTGCGTGATGTTTCTGTTGTTGGTTTCTGAGGACTTGGAGACAGAAGGTCAAATCAAATCAAGCCAATTTGCCATGTACTTAAACATCCGGCAAACTCAGTGTTTGGCACTAAAACACACACCAGCACGTCACAGCCGGCAGAAAACCTGATTCATGGCTTCTCATTGGTTTAAACATGTATCGCTGATGCATGCAATGACACAGTCGTGATTCCTCCTAAATGGCCCGGATGAGTGCATGATTTCAGGACCATTATAAAAGCACAATGGATTAAACGTATATTGCCTTTTGAGATTAAGTACAGATTATGTGGAACATAAGTGTTCTCTAGGTAAATTGTTCTTTCTGCGTATAATCATTAGCAGCAAAGGCAGATGATAACAGACACGATGCAGTGTCGAGATGTAAAACATAACTTTGCAAGGAGAAATAATTCATTTAAAAAAATCATGCGCGTAATAACAGAAATGTAAAGTTGAAATTGCCTTGAGCTAAAAGCAACACTTGATTACGAAACATATATTCAGTTCTGTTCCTTGGTTGTTTTAAGCAGTTCGGATGACAGAAATTCCCACCTCTTACACTGTATCTTGGATGCTGGTCACCATATTCCCCTCTGCTTGAACTCCAGGTACCAGGAGGCCATTTTAACTGGTCACCAAGTGGAAACTCTTCCCACAGAGACAGTGTTTAAACAGCACTGATGATGTCAACAGACCAGCCAGGTTTCCGTGGTAATTTTCTTACTGCATTAATGAGAATTATCCTCAGAGGAGAAGTCTTTTTCTCCCAGGGCCTGCCTGTCTCATAGTATCCCTAGGTGAGACAGCTTATTGCCCAGGATAGTGTGCCATTGTTTTATTCAGTTTTAACTATAAACCTAACAAAGCCAGGACTAAAGTCTGTTCTATCTTTTATCGAAATAGAGGATAGCAAAAAGATCATATCACAGAGAATGACACTAAACCTGCACACTTTACAGTCAGCTCTAGGTACACTACACAACAAAAGAATCAACAATATGGCGAGCTGTGGACTGGTCTGTGTTGCAAAATGTACACTGGAGTATGGCAAACAGAAGAGCACACAGCACTGCAGCTCATTGGGAAGACCAATAAAGATCGTCTTCTGGCTCTCTAGTCGATTCTCTCCACTTAACCTAACAAGACCGTCCCCACGACAAATCACGGCCCGCTCTCATTTCTCATTAGGTAATTAGGAGTGTCCCATTCGTCTAATTTGATTTCCATCTGTTTCCTTTCGGCTGGTGGACACTATGGCCATCATCTCCATCAGCAGTGCTGACAGATGATGTTGGGACAACTCCAACAGCATAAGGTCTATTGCGAGATCATAAATACCACGGGGAGTAATATATCTCTGTAGCAGTGTTTCCAATTGCTTTCACAGTTGGTTCATGTTTTCATTCCCTCCATGCTTCCTGCCAGACAGTCCACGTTTTTGCTCCAAACCAGCTCCTAGAGGGTGTTGCAAAAACATGGACTGTCTGTGGGTCCCCATGGACCCGACTGGGAAACGCTGCTCCTTAAGCCACAGACAGCACTGGGGCGGCTTCAAAAACGTCAAGAAAGTTTCCTCTGAGAATGAAAGGACAAGACTTAATCTGCTAGGGGGGTGTCCAGATGGAAGCAAAATCAGACAGGGGTGGCTGCTTCAGCCATTTAAGAAACACGATTCTGCATTTGATTTTTAAACAGCTTTTAAAAGGGGGTTTTTGGTACTCAAAACATGGAATTTACATATATGTGCTTTGGAGCAGCTTCTATCGTTTAATAAATACGATACAAAAAGTGTTCATATAATGACTGTTAACTAACCGATGGCTGTACTCTAAGCACCTGTTGCTTGGCTGTTTCCATTGTATAGCTGTCCAGCCACATGGCCGTTCTCTCGGAAGTTACTCGCAAACCGTTGATCCCATACATTCAACAATTTTCACCTCTGGCATGAGAACTATAACAGACTGAGGGAGAACAAGGTTACAGCAACATTTGTGGGTCCACAGCAAGCCCTCACCTTAGAAATAACCTCCAAAGACACAACTTTGAGTTCCATTTCATTTTTTTAAAATGATTCACCTGAAACTGATAACAAATTCATAACAAAAACCATTTTTATCTTCTGACATATTCTCAGCTAAATTGGGTAAACTAATGAGTTTAATTTAGACAAGACAGAATGATCCTGCTCGTCAGACACATCCTAGGTCTCATTTTGCAGCCACCCTAAGAGGGACAGACCCAGCAGTGCCCTCTTCCTACCAGCCCGTTTGTTGAGTGCAGCATCACCATAAAATAACACGCTAAAAACATGGGCTTGACGTCTGCGTCTCTCTCTCCAGGCGATGGCACTCCAGCGCTCCCACAATGCCGCAAGACAAAAAAAGGCACGTTGTCATTGATTTTTTAATTTTTTTTTTCTTTGACACTTAATCTAACCTGGGATGATCTATGACCTTATTTTCCCACTAATTTCTTCTTGATCAGAGGTGATAAATATCCCATTGACATAACTAACGTCTCCGCACTGCACCTCTCTGTGTAACACAGGGCTGTCTCAAGTGATGCCCTTTCTTGAGGTGTAAAAACATGGATGCTATTAAAGACCCAAAAACTGTACTGTTTCATATCCTCCCCTGTCCCGGGTCATCTTTAAAAAGAATAAATAAGTATAGAATTTAAGTGGGGAACTGCATTAATCCTGTTTTTTACTAATAATTTATGACATCATTCATGCGGCATTTAAATCTTGCTTGGATGCTCAGGGAATTGAAAACAGCGTATAATTGACTACTATATACACTAATGGCCAGTTTCCCAGTCAAGGATTAAGCCTAAGCCTAGACTAGCTTTGAGTTACAATGATGAATCTCCCTTGAAACTGCAATTTAGTCCAATACTAGTCTTAATCCTTGCTTGGGAATAATGTTTAGTTACTCAGAGGACTGTTACCTGCAAAAACCAGGGTATTTACCATCGTAAAAACTACCTGAGCTATCCATAATATTAAGCAGGACTTCCACAGTTTGAATGTTACTGCAAGACTGAGCGCAGTACATATCAAATGCCCAAGCGAGCTGGGTGAAAGATCTGCCACTTTTCCGATTAGTGCCACAAAAAGTACAGTGTGTTGAAATGTATAGTGTGTTGAGATAGCAGACTGGCTTGGTAGAGAAGGAGCACGGGACACTCAGTATATGAGTGACTCTACAGCAATATAACGAGCAGCGCAGCAAGTTTTAGTTAAAGAACTCTTTGTTTCAAACCTCTGGGATTAGGATTTAGAAAATCATCTCCTTGTGAACCCAACTGTTTTTCATCTGCAGCTGTTGGGACATGACAAGACGACAGACCGGTAGGTTGGCAAGCCTACCGCAACCATAACTTCCCCTGATCGTTAGTCCCTCCTTCACTGTCTAAAGGGAAACTTGCTTCAGGATTATGAATGACTCAGTCCCCACTGTGAGAAGCGTTATGTTTTACAGTGACACCTAGTGGTGTGTACTTACACTATTGTCACAACATGAAAGCACAGTAAACACATACATATAGCTAATTTCTGCTCATTTCTCTGTCCTTTTTGCAACACCCATAGAATATCAGAGGAATGGTATTGGAATATTATGTAAATTATCTACAGCATATGCATGTGAATTTTATGAAATATATCTATTAATGGGTAGAATTAAATAAATCTGATGGGCTGTGTGAGGATGCAAATCATTTAACAAGAGATATATGGCTGCGATCCACACAAAAATAGCTAATTATTACAATGCCTATTTCTAAACATTGTCCTACTTGTTAAAATATCGGCACGGAAAAAGAAAAGGGTCATGGAGAATTAATAAATAGCCGATGAGAGATGCAGCTGAGCGGTTGCTGCAGTTTGTGAATGTAAAGCTCTTCGAATATGAACGATAATGATCATGGAGAGGTGTGTAGCTGACAGCTGGTGGCTCAACGGGAGTTGGAGGCTCCGTGCTCGTGCTGGGGGAAACTCTGGGGCTGGTGGACGCTCCAATGAGTCCAGAGGAGGCAAGGAAGCATATGGACGCGGGGAGGTCCAAGCAGGCAAGGGGGAGACTGGCAGGGGCACGGGGCTGCGGGCAGGAGAAGCCAGCACTTTAGGTGTCTCCAACCACACCCCCGCACACAAGCACGCTTATGAAGCATGTTTACAAATAACACTCCCGCAGATTGTCCCTGCGCACACACACACACACACATACACACACACACACACGCACGTACACACACGCACACACACACACACGCACACACACACATTCACAGGCTAACGCCAGCCAGCCTGCATGCCAAGTGTGTTTACTAATAACATCCGTGCCGACCGTGTGCACATTTAAAGCAGCCTGACCAGTGTGGCAGCGCGTCATCGTGGAGCGGAGAGAAGAGCAGGATTATTTCCACACACACACACACACCCCCCCACTCTATTTGGGATGCTTCAACGTTTCCGGATCCCCCCGCATCCCCCGTCCTGTCCTCTTACAGTACCGCCGGCCGTAATTACAGATCTGAGGACTGTGGAAGCTGGTGGAGTGGGTGTAAATGAGGGTGCCCCTGTCGTGAGACGGACAGGGCCACAGGTGAGATCCCCAATAAATTACACTCATAAGTGGCCATTAATTATAGATGACAGCCTGCTTAGACAAATTATTTCATCTCAAATGAGGTGCGAGGACTTTCGCTGGCTGGGCCCAGGGCTCCAGCAGGACTGCATGCGCCAGGGTTCTGGGGTCAGCTGGGCCCCGGCACTGCACTCACTTTGATGGGGGCCCTCATTATGCTAAACGGCGCTCCATGTCTCGGCGTCCCCCTGACTTTGGGAAAGGTTAACTGTGGAATATTTTATGGAGTGGATAAACCAAGAGGGCCTGAGTAAGCTGCTCTGAGACTCAGCTCTCAGCTAACGGGCGCAGAGCCTTTAAGGAGAGGCCACCGGCTAACGCTAATTCTATGATGTGAAAGAAGAGGCACTAATATGTTTAGCAACAAGGCAACAGATGTTATCTATCCTTAAATAGCGCTTCTGTCCGTGGAAGAAAAGTGCGTTGCAATATTCATGATGCCCTAATCCCGCCCCTGCAGTGTATCAGAAAGACAGTGGGAAATGAGACGTCATGTCATCCGATGGATGTGACATGTTGATACTGACATCTTCATTCGACGATGGAAACAGACTATCGTGCGTAGCGTTTAGCAGACTATGCATTATGGGCTATGTGAAGATAGGAGCGCTAGCAGACACTCTGAAGGAGCTGAAGAGAGAAGCATCTTTGAGCTACTCTCTCAGGCAGAGATTAGTGTGTAATTACAAGGCAGATCAGTGACAAGATGAACAGTATATTTTAACGAGACAGGAGTCGTCCGTGGCCCCGATTGTCTGGTTTTAATCCTCGACCTCATTATCACCTCCTGGTCCGGCTACACCAGTAAATTAATCTATCTGAAAAGTGTCAAATCTTCTCACCTCTCTCTTCTTAATCACCCAAGGTGCAAATCAGGAGAGGGAGCCAGGCTTGTGTATTCATCACAAAAGTCCTTTTTTTCATAATTAAAAATGAATATGCTATTATTTTCATGGTGATTAAGACTGATCAAATATTTATATCTTGTTTAAGGTCAATCCTGAGACAAACAAATTTTCTCTCTTTGAATTTGGAAAATTATAAGGATGCTGAGGCAGTCGTGGAATTTCTGAGATAAAGCTGGACTCTTTAGCGGTGTTTTGTGTGGAGTGACCCTGAAGACCTGCTCTAACCTTCTTAATAGACCGGGGGTGGAGGAAAGGGGGAGAGCCTGTTTGTCTCCAGTTATATTTAGATTTTGCGATGCATTTTTCAGCTGAAAATCTTGCTTTGGGAAATGACAATACAGACTTGGACTTGAACTAGTGACCCTTTTGGTCACCATTTCATCCAGTGGTCACCCTTCAAAGAAACTCTGGAGCCTGACAACAGACTCAGACCCCCTTGGACGATTTTGCAAAAGCCACAATACCTTGAAAAACTATAATCATACATTATTCAAATAGAAAGGATAGTGTGTAATAGAAAGATCCTAAACCCATTCCTTCCAGTAAATTATTCATAGAATTCAAATAACAGATGGTATAATTTTCTTAAAATATCTCAATCATTTTTCAAAATTGGATAAAACAATATCTATACACATAGTTATGTACTACGTCTGCATCATTTTGCTAATTCATCTGTTCATTTGTTTTTTTCATATTGTTCCCGACCTTACAGTCACACCCTCACCGAAATCCAGACAAGGCCTTCACTATAAGCAATACATTTACGATAACGGGCATGAACATGTCCGACGCAGGGGCACGGACACACGCCAAACGTACGAAGAGTTCCAGGTGGGCAGGCCTCCTACAGGACACGCAAAAATAGCGGATTTATTGCCCAAAGCGAGCTCATGGTGCGTCTCGCTCCTCACCTTTGCGTGGTTTCCAGGAGAGCAGACAGTCAACCAAAGGCTCTCTTAAAGATTAATTTTATTACAATATAAGAAAAATAAATTTGGAGTTCACCGGGCAAATTGCTGAACTCCAAACCTGGTAATGTAAAATATGATTACGGCCATAAATACGATTATCAAGGGTCTCTGCTGAAGCTCCTGTGTCATTGTCCTGACAGATAGATGAAACTGAGGCACCCAAGCAAATTCAATTTCCAAACCAATTACTCTCTATTGTTAGGGATGACTTATTGGTATGTTAATTATTTATAGAAATATAGATGCCAAGTTTCTAAAATGATATTTATTTTTTGGATGGAGGTCAAGTTTAGACCCCAACACGGCTGAATAATTTATGCCTCTCATGTTGTACATGTACATAAAACGTCTCGATAAAACACGAAATACCTGTTACTCATGAAATAATATTCTCTTATGTCTAGCTGTCTTTGGGAATCAATTGGACTAGTTGGTTTTCTACTATCATTCTGAGTGAAAACAAAAAACAAGATCAAACTTTCAGTGTGAAATATTCTTTTCCATGGTGGAATTTAATATGGGCTTATAGACAAATGTTACTGGAAATACGGCAACATCCACATTTCCCATTTTCGTAGTTGCCTGCTCTCATGCAGCTGTTTTCCTGTGTCCAGCAAAAGCAAATCCTGGCCCATGTCCGGCAGACACACAGCATTGTATTAAAACAGGAAGTATTCTGATACAGCATTGACATCACCGTGACATCATCGTGACATCATCGTGAGATCATCGTGAGATCATCCAGCTGTCACTTATCACAAGGGGAAGTGTTGAGATTCAGCGTTGCGGAAGTGTTGGGGTGGATCGGGCTCACCTGCTGTTGAACCTTTCGGGGTGCTTCTCCCGCATGACGTGGAATCTGTGGGCGATGGAGGCGTCCTATCAAGAGGGGACATGAGTTCAGCTTCCGCATACAGAAATTATAGTTTTATGGTGGCCAAAGTCAGCTAGCTGTAGCTTCCGTGTTATCATTCAAGCATTGTCGCATGTACAGTATACTTTTAACAATGCAGTATTAAGTGCATCAGGATCCTACAGCCTCTGAGCGATGATAACTTTGGGATAATCCATCTTCATTCACACAGCACGAGTTAGCTGCTAACTGATGGGCTTTCACAGAGCAGTAAGGTTTCAAGTCTACACTACAAGTCAGACATAACATCACCAACAAAAGGGCTGAACAGCATGGCTTCTCCACACAGTTTAATTAATTAAACACACATTGCGAGTAATCACAGCCCCAACCGTACAGAATCCCGCTGACTCCCATGGCAACAGTGCGTCGTTTTCGCTCCCTGACCCCGAGCAAGAAAAGCAGCTACGCTGCTAGCGTGTCAGTGTGTGCGTGTGTGTGTGCGTGTGTGTGTGCGTGCGTGCGCGTGTGTGTGGGGCGCCTTGGCAAATGTAATGACGTGCCTGTTGGAAAGGCCTGTGCTCTCCTCCTTGCGGTGGGATCGCACTACAGGTAGCGGCGGTCAATGTCATAATCAGACATTTCGAAAAAAGTGGAATAAAGTGGCAGCCGTCCCGATGAATATTTCGAACTGACCGAGAGTCACGTTAAAAAGGAATAAGGGACGTGCCATATTATTCGCTTTCTGCCTTTTTTTCATGCTATATTTGGATTCTTCACATGCTTTGGTAGGACGTTGCCTCTTTTGGGGCTCAGTGCCAGGCGAGTTGCCTTTGCGTGAGGTCGTCTGATTAGGCGACTCGTCTTTGCGTGAGGTCGTCTGTTTAGTGAGCATCATGCCCCTGTATCAGCTGCCAGTCTGGGCACATCTTTTGTGCTTTTTTGGTTAAAAAAAAGTAGAGTAATTATTAAACATGGTCTTATTGATGAATGATATAACATAGTGTGACAGGACATATGCAGAGTGTGCAAGTCAGGAAAATCTGCACATTCTTTGTCCAGCTTCTGCCATATTTGGTCTTTTGTTGCATTTATTCAATAAATCTTGGCTGAAGTAGGCAACATGTGAATGATACGAAAACTGAATGAAATCTAGCTGATTTAGGCCATATGATCTGAAGGTATCTGCATGTTTTTAAAAGCAGACAAAACGGAAGTACAAAGTCATGCAGCACAAAGTAATGCTGTACAAGGTCTTTTCCCGTAAGAGCTCGAACAAACAAAAAAAGTTGAAGAAACTTTTTTACGCAGTTTACTCTTTATTTGCCCCACAAAAGCAATCTGTTATGACCGCTGGCTTCTTGAGTCTCGCTACTGCGTCTGCAGCCGTAGGGAGGACCCCCTGCTAGTTCATAGCACAAAATTTAGGATAAGCCAAAAAAAATCAATTCTCTCTCCCTCGATGCCCTTTGATGGCACAGTTAAAAAGTTTTCCCTCATTCCCCAACGACCACACTTTCTTCAGCATGGACAAAAGGATCTAAAGTGAACGGATGCTTCTGAAAGATGGTTACTTGATCCCTTACAAAACCCACAATAAACCAAAACAAGAAAGCGAAAGATTGAGAGGTGATTTCTCCTCCCTGTTGGTTTAAGTTTTGATACCTACTCCAGGCGCTCCGTCCAGAGCCAAGCTATCCGTACCGGAGCATGGGTACCAGGGAGGGGTCTTCCTTTTTGTGCAGGCAATTATGAGGCCAGCTACAAAATGGCTTTTGACCACCGAGCCACAAACACGCCATGGAGCGGACACCACAGACTCTGCACCTTCAAGGATTTGTGCTTCGATGTGGGATAGCAAAAAAAGAAAAAAAATGTCTCCACCCTCAATGCGGGAGACGCTTACTCCATCTATAATGGGGGTCCCCCACGACACATCCATTCTCCACCCAGTGCCGATAATTACTATTGCAGAACTTCAGTGCCCAAATTAATAAAGGACATGTGTAATGTCTTCTCATAGCTCAACATTTAGTCCAATTACCAGTTTCACAGGCAGATGATGTTCCTTCACCATGAGAGTAATGACTTTGACATGAGTACAGGGTCATTAGAAGACTGACGACATTATCTTTGGGCCTCCTGTGTGATTAGCTCCCGCTCTCACTCGCCTAGCCTGATTTGGATCATTACAGTTCTTAATGGGGGATTATTCAACTAGTTAAATTAAGTAGGATAAATCTGGATTAGTATTTAAATGGTACATGATTAGCAAAAAAAATCAGAAAATGTCATCACAAAGTTTATTTCAAGAGGGGAGAGTCTTCACTGGATGTCCACTCGAATTCTTTAAAGTAGAAAATGCACATAGACTTCAACTGAATAAAAAAAAATATTATCAGCATAATGCACAGACGTGCAGGAGGGATGACTTATTTGTCTTTCTCCACCCAGCGAAGCAGCAGCATCAGCACCTTAAAGCAGGAGGCCGGCGGGCCAGGTTAATGAGTGCACTGTAGTTGCCATGCTAACAAGTCCCTCGGAGAGCCAGCAGGAACACGCAGTGCAAAGAAGGGCGGGCGGCTGGGGTGTTACGACAAGAGGTGACAAAACGCTGCCCTGTGTCACACACAACAGGCATTCGGAGGGTATTCATAGAAACAGACTTATATGTCACTAAAAACAATTCAATGGAGGCTTGCTGGGTTTATTTGCAACGTTATACAGCTGATAGCCTACAGAGAGCTACTTATACATGTTTACTTTAAATGATGGGATTAAATTATTTTATTACATTGGTATGTAATAACTTCTGAAATAATCGCACAATCAACTCAAGTCTACAGCTCATATCCTGCACTGTTCTCTTTTATAATTTGCATGGTTAAATTTTTATCTTTCATGTAATCTTCAGAATGCAGTTTCCTCGAAGGTGTAATCCTTTTAAATCTGCATAATCTCTGGAAGGATCATGAGGATGACTTGCTTTGTAATCTTTGTGCTACTAGAATTTTCTTTATTGTAAATGGAAAATTTGATTTGAAATGTGACACAAAATGTCACACTTCGTTCCACCGAGGTTTCGGAATCCTCTTAATCTTCATAGAAACAGCTTAATTTGTCAGACTTCTCACACAATGTGAATTACCAAGTCAAATAAACAATAACTGAACTTGAAATATGTACCTGAGTAGGCCACACAGCCATTTCAACAAGGACAGTCCAGCTGCATGAGACTCGAAAACTACAATATTCTCCATTCCAGAATTCTGGTACCGCAAGTAAATGCTCCAGTCCACAGAAATTCGGTGACAGCAGGTAATAAACACGAGGACTCTGTAGGATTCCGGGCTCCTTGGTGGGTCATGGAAGATTCTCAGACCATCCATTGACAGGATGTGCTCTGTATTTTCCCTCCAAAACAAGGAGGAATTCTTCCATCTTGGGATGCTGCTGCTCACTCAAGATGGTAC
Organism: Pollimyrus isidori; assembly: GCA_019775955.2. Taxonomy (NCBI): domain Eukaryota; kingdom Metazoa; phylum Chordata; class Actinopteri; order Osteoglossiformes; family Mormyridae; genus Pollimyrus; species Pollimyrus isidori. The sequence continues at coordinate 17,331,094 of JABFDZ020000138.1, read as the reverse complement.
CATGTTATAAAATGCATCATGCTGAATTAGTGGCCCTACATGAAATACGCCAGTAAAATGCACCCCACAGACTTAGGGAATGACAAGATGATTTACTGTTAGAAATATGCACTCGGAGGTTTAAAGGTCCACAAGCTGTTCAGGTCCAGTTGTTAGGGCTTTGTCGATGGATGAGCATTTGTAGGACATCGTGCCTTTTTATCACGAATAAAAAGTATGGTAGCTATTCTCCTCGCTTCACAGAACCGGGGGAAACCTTGCGCCATGACGGGTCTGCATGCACCAACCCATCTGTGGTCTTTAGTCACATGAGGCTGTTGTCTGGCCATTCTAGCTTGTTAATGAAGGACATTCAATCACGACCTAAACTCTGACCGGCACTTGTCTGCTGCTTCTCTGCTATTTCACCATCCCTGTCCAAAGCACATAAACTGCAGGGGGGTCTTATCAAATCCAAAATTACCAAGGTCTGATCTTAACACCACACTTATTCTAGATATGAGTTTCCTTGTTTTTTGCCCGCACATCTTATCAATCTGTATATTTTACAGCAAACTTTAATATCCTTTTTTTCTTTATCAAATTTATGCAAAATCACCATAAAATTACAACAAAAATGAGTCTGTCTTCATACAAATTTAACATTTTAAAATGTTCACACATTAGCATTGGGAAAAATACTAATGTGGGAAGAAACCTTTAAAAACCTAAACATACAGCTAAAATAATATAACTTCAAAAAACTTAAAAAATAAATTTTTCACACATCATCTTTGCAGACAAAAGAAGAAGCCTTTAAAAATCTAAATCCAAATTCTGAAATCATGAAAAATAAAATAAAAGCCTTTCCATCAAATTTATAAATATGTTCAGATATGAGCTTTGCAGAAAAATAAAACCTTTGGAAATCAAAATACCCATATAAAATTATGAAGAAATTAAATTATGAAAAGTAAAATCAAAACTTAATGCATCAATTTAATATAATGAACATATGAATTCATGAAAAGTAAAATTACTTGCATCGATTTAGTAACAAAATGTTCACACACCAGCTCTGCAGGACGAGGAGCAGAAGCTTGGCTCCTGTGAGACCAAAATCCCTGCTCCATTCCGTCCACAACCATTTCACTCCAGTGAGAAACATTGCCATGCTGAACAAAACCACAGAACCTGACTGCCTGCTTTAAAAGCTGCTGAAAAATATCCCGTCTTCTGTCGCTTCAAAACACCACACACTACAAGGGTTTTAACTACAACTAAGACACAGTTTAAGTGCAAAGTGACCATTATAATCGAATTAGTTTCACTTTAAACGAGCTGGTAATGTTGAAGAAATAGCATATATTCATTAACAACAGAATTGGATATGAGAATGTTGCTGGTAAAATTATTATCCACACAAGGCTGCTATAATATCACATAATTTATTAAATAAATAATGGGGACAACAATAACCAAATATTAAATGTTTGCTTTGTTTGTCTGAACTACTTTAGGCTCATAACTGTACTGTTATTTATATGTGGGTTGTATTTTGGCCTTATGTGAAATGTTAAAATGTTATATATTCAGTATTTGAGATCAGCAGAAATGAAAGCCTTTACTGAGAAGAACACATGCTTCCAAAAATATTTTATGTCCATAATGTACAATGACTGTGTGCCTTGATACATACATATTTGTTGGCATTTATAGGTGTCGAATTGACAGTAATTTGCAGCAGTCAGCAGTGGAAGCTGATTGCCTGGTAGTTATGTGCCAGAAAGGGACACGGCATAAAAATGGACATCATTTAGCTAACATTTGTGAAGGCATGCATCACTTATCTTGCCATCAAATTATAATGTCACAGCACAAGGAGCAGACTAGGCCCTAAACGGCAAATGTCAATTGTCGTATTTCCAGTGACATTTGTCTGTAATGGCCAACATGTGAAAGCCGTAATCTACCTGATTAGACACCCAAGGTTCCGAAATCATCAGTGGGACACCGAGAGCTGGGGATTAGCTGAAAGCCAAGTGTATGTTTAATGGCTAATTTTTGTTCCCAGAAACATTTACTACAAGGGCTTATGCCAATAAAGACACTAAGAAGTGTAAATTTCACTTGGAGATATTGTTCTCTGGGAAGCTTTTATTTAGAGGCTATAGTTCCACTAAATCCAGTAAATACATAATATGTTGAAAACAATGAGAATCAACCCAAACAACATTGCGCATCAATAATATTTGAAACATGTTTGGGAGTTTGACCAAGAAACTGTTTTTCAGTTTGGAATTGTTGGCTTACAACTGGTATTTTTCATCTATGCCTGGGTGACCATGAAGCTAGTATAATATCTTGTAAATTAAAAAAAAAAGAGTCATATTCAAATTTGAATTCCTCTGGGGGGCCTGGGCTACTTCTATAAATAACAACGAATCGACTGGCTGGGTTTCTGCTGAATATTTTGTTTTTGGACTAGTGCACACAGGCCTACTTCTGGGAATGTGACACTCACCACTCCGATGGAGAAGTAATTGTTGATTATGCTGTAAGGCACAGGGTCGCCCTTCTCGTCTTTGTCATTGGGATGGACATCAATCCTCCAGCGGTCCAGCAGCACCTCCGAGCTATTCTCAATATCTTTCAAGATCTTCATAAGACTCCCTCCCTCATAACCTCACGTATATTAAAACATTGGTTACGCCATGACAAAGTATAGGAGACATCCACACAGACTTATCACCAGCACTCACCAGCTATTCAGTTAAAGATAGGGACTAACCTACCCAAAATAGCTATTTATTATTCTTTTACATTACCAGCTGTTTCTCAGAAATTTTGCATACAATAACAAAGGCTACATGTGTAACTACTATGGGTTAAGAGCATTTTGCTATTACTGTATATGAAATTCACGAACTACAGTAATGCTGATATAAATACCCATTTGGCAGCGCATAGTAGCACCCTTGTAAGTTTGGGCCTTGTATTAACCTTGTATTATTATTATTAACCTTGTATTATTAATAACCTTGTATTATTATTATCATAATAATAATGGCAGTTTATATAATACCTCCTCCCCATCTCAAGCATCGTGCGAGGTCATTTCCTGTGCCAAGAGGAAGTATGCACACAGGAGGATTTTTCTCCAAGTTGGCTTTATCTGTCAGTGAGAAAAGAGAGGTTAGAGAACTGCCATTATGCGTTGACAGTAGCGTTGCTATGGTTCTGTCTGAAAACTTTATGTCTCATTTCCAAGTGTCACACACAGACTCACATTTTTTACACAAGCATCACATATTTCATCAGCAGTATAGGAGACACATGTCCTTCGGAATCTTAAGAACACTTTCCATTTCTTACATGTATTTGAACTTGTATTTTAAATAAATACGTCACCTGATAATCAGAAGTTATAAACTTTTTTTGCAATGTTAGTCATAGCTAATGTCAAACTCCCGGCGAGAATTCTGGGTCCCACTGCAGTTCTGACTGGTGCCACTGTTGACCAAACCACATCTTCACTTTGTTGTGAATTCTCACTTCCTGACCTCAAAGTCGGCTCTCTCTTTATACTATTATTTTGTCTTCCGTTGATTGTTAAAAAATTGAGGCAATTTTCAAAAAGACAAAAACAGCATCAATTTTTCCAAAAACTATATATATATATATATATATATAGATATATATATATATAGATTTGGAGTGAGCGTTTTATTCAGTCTGATTATGAGCACCATTTGTGATCCAAACGTTATCATTCGTTTTTCCCTGAAAAA
>JABFDZ020000138.1:17291228-17326313 GCA_019775955.2 Pollimyrus isidori | reverse complement strand
TGTATATACAGTAGCATGTAGGCTAACTTAGACATACAGTAGCATGTAGGCTAACTGGGCCATACAGTAGCATGTAGACTAACTTGGATATACAGTAGCATGTAAGCTAACTTGTATATACAGTAGCATGTAGGCTAACTTAGACATACAGTAGCATGTAGGCTAACTGGGCCATACAGTAGCATGTAGGCTAACTGGGACATTCAGTAACATGTAGGGAAACCAGGACATTCATAAATGTGTAGGCTAACTGGGAGGATTGGGGTTTACAGCACAGACCGCTGGGGTGACTGGCAGCTTGTGAAATAGGTGTTCTGATAGGGCCGTGTGTCCCGATGTTTGAATGTGAGGGAAATGAGGATGAGATACGACACAGGAATACTGCTTGTTGTGCACATAGAATGCACCCAATGCCCAAGCTGCTATGGTGTCTAATTCTTTATTTAACTGTTAGGGAAAATTTATTTTGACCCACTGCCATATTTATTTATATGTTAGGCAACAGCATGTCACATAAAACTAAAATTCACACTAAAGTAAAATTACATTTATATACTGCCAAGATAATCCGGTGCTGTGAATTGATTAAATATGCACGTTTGTATGAACCTAAAATTACATCTAAAACATAAGGGAATATTACTTTTCCCCATCTTTGAAAACATCCCAGATTTAACCACACAGTGCTAATGCAATTCATTATATAGGGACACGGACTGATATTTAATAAAACAAAATATCTGTAAAACATAACATGAAAAATTAAAGTTTTATTGAATGAGTGGTTTTCAGGTGCAAAGCATTTCTTTCTTTTGGGATGGTAATGAAATTTAATGATAATTTGTTCCACAGCAGAGCTACACACAACTCATGCATTGAGCAGAAAGACTGCATATATTAAGTCACGTTTAGCTTCATCTAGCTGCCCTTAACCATTTTATGCAGCATATGGTCGTGGTACTTTTTGCTTATTTAACACTTCTTTGTACAATTTATGTATCATTTTTTTTTTTTTTTAAAAAAAGAGATTTTTAAATGACAAGAATTTTACTTTTTCTGCTCATTCTCTAAGTCTGTGTTTATTCAGACACTGTTAATCTAGAAAGAATCTGCAAAAGGCTCTAATTTTGCAAAATTAGGCACAAATTACTATAACGATTACTCATTCACAGAACTGGCCTGTTTTGAGTCTAATCAGATCAAGACAGGCCATGTTCAGTCCAACTTCTTCCGTTCCTTCACAATAATAAACCCGTAACTGAATGAGGAAGCCTTGGATCATCGTATTGTGGGTAAATGAGCCGTTCAATTACTCTGCGACTGGGATTTGCGACGACCACAAACCACATTAGACAAAAGGCAGATGGTCACGCACATGAAAGACAACTTTGGAGATATTTGAATATGAAAAAACAAACACTTAATTTGTCGTAATTGCATTACGATGGCCGCTAATTGACAGAGGAGAGCATGACTGTGTTTACCTTCACGGCCTGCGCAACCTCGCGGAGAGGAGTGATATCACACACAGAAATGAGGCACACGACGGTACAGTCATGGGTAATGTTCACGACCATGGATTACAGGGTATCCGCCTCATAGGCCAACACCCCGATCCCATCCCCAACTAGTTTTTACTAGCAGCTATCGTGAAAAACAAAACACTGCTACTCCATAATTAATTACTAGAAGTCTATTCAAAACATGTGTTGTCGGGAAAACATCTTTGAACGGTAATAAACACACATGGGGTGACGTGAATGGCTAAGATGCCAATGCATCTCATTAATGACCTGATCATGTTCCATAGCCACAAGTCTGAACAATCCCAAGTGTGTTCCCTGGGTGGGGGCAGGGAGAAGTGTAGCGTCGTTGGTATGCGCAATCACATGTGAGTGCCGGACGCATTCTTCCATCCCCATCCAGCCATGCACCTGTCAATCCGTACGCAGTGTCTGGGCGGCTAGCTAAAGATGCCCAGCGACACGACGGACGTCCATCCTCACCTTTTAATAATGCACGCATTAGCCTGTGATTTGGCAGAATATCCAATTTATGCGCACTTCCTAAGCACAAAGTGTCCCATATCAATGCCGCACAACAGTGGACCACATTTGCATGAGTACGGCAAACACATGGCGGGTCTGTATCGAACTGAGCTTTACAACACAAGGCCCCACCGCAGGCTCCCGAAGGGACGGATGCAGACGCCGTTTTGGTCTGTCCGCCTGGAACTTACCCCGGCATGGGTCCATTTTTGGCGAGGCTGTACACCTGGCGGGGGTTTAACAAGTACTGGAATTTCCTGTATATTCTGAATGAGAGAGAATGGGGGGGGGGGGAGATCTCCATATGTAACTCCATCCCCTCCTCATGTGACATCTGAAAAGCTCAGATTTAAGACACAACCTCTGCCAGTTGAATTTTCACCACAATCCACCCCCCATGGAGAGTGTTCTCGCCGGGTACCCGCACATTAAAATGGAACATAATCACATCAGTAAGAAGGCTACGGAGACTGAGAAAGGCCTAAGAAGTATGTAAAACTCGCTCCTTAATTTCACTGGCTCTTTAGAGCACAGGTTTATGTTTACGCCTGGGAATTTTCTTGAATAAACCCTGGCAATGCAAAGCTACCCTCTGAGGGTCCTGCCGGATGAGCTTGAACACTCCGTAATGGCCTTTCTCGTCCGTGCCAGGCTGGCATGTACGGCCCGTCTCTGTGTCACCGGCAGTCCCAGCCTGGACGGAGGGGAAGGTCATCTCGCTAGTCCCCCTGGGGGAAAGGCCATTATAAAGAGTAATTCCTTCTAATTTCTATTTCATTATAACAACTGGGCCAAGTCATATTTTGATCCCATAATTTAAACAGATGAGTAATAAAGTAATAAAGAGGCGAATGAATGTGTTCAGTAATTCAGTAATAACCCAATTAGTCTGGGGTGTGTGTGTGTGTGTGGGGGGGGGGGCTCTGATACTACGGCGATGCGGGGAGGTGACAGCAGGAGGCGGTGCCGGGTCAGGTCAGAGTCAGCAAGGTGGGTTCGGCCAGGAGAAACGAGCCAAAGAGAGCAGCCATTTCCCACGATTGGCCCCGTGCCCGATATCAGGCCGGACACCGGGACAGGCTCCGCCCACACCGCCCTGCCACCGCTTACCGCTCTCCCTGCTTTCCTCCGCTCTTCGGATTGACGAACACCAATAGCGGACGAGTGCCCTCTGCTGCTGTGATCTGAGGGCGTTGGGGGGGTGGGGGTGGAACAAACACTTCTGTGAATTAAAAAACATCTGTGCATGAAAAAGACCCCCTCGACAGATCTGCTAGCGCTCCATAAGGAATTCTGGCGTTTTGCTTCGTCCTACGAATCCTGCATCATCATCAGTATCTCCTCCGCAAAGAGAAGGAGAAATATGATACATTACGTATTTCGAACAATTGATTATTTAACTTAGGAGGAGTAATTCAATATTGTATTACTCTCCCAATAAAAGACACGATTCGTCTTTCGTGACAGACTACCAATTAAAAGCAAAATTCACGAAGCCCTTCCAGTAAACATTATTCTGAAAGATAGTGTTGGCGAGGATGGCGCGAGGCTGGTCTGTGCCCGCTGCTGCTTGGGCTGCGGCGGGTCAGTGACAGCCTGCTTGGTGACACAGACGGAGCAGCTAGAGTAACTCCCTCTGTCTGCCGTCCCTGTGGAGCCAGGTGAATTAATGAGGTCTATCCAGAGGTTATGAGAGATCCATTACTTCCTCTAATTATAAATAATAACCCTGATTATTAAAGATGGATGTTCCTGGATATGATTCATCATATCCTCCGAGCTGCACGTGTGGCTGACAGTCTGGACACCCATCGGGCCGAATTCATGCTGCCAGCCCTGTTGATACCTTCCGTTTATCTGACCATTTTTGACTGATTGATTGAGTAGTTGAATCCTAGATGAGTATCTATCAAAACAATATTGATATCCCAGGCATAGTTTTTATAGATTTTTGGCAGATTAAAACACATTCAAGATACCCAGGATTTGCCATTTCAGGACTTACAGTACATTAAACTGTAGCATTATGTTTCCCTTTTCACTTAGTTTATTATTATATTGCGCACATTCACTTGTTAGTTGTTTATATGTATAAATAAATGATTTTTTTACAGCATGTTACACTGCTGCCCCCCACCTGAAGCCCTTGCCCATCCACGGTCACAGAATTGGCTCTCTGCATCTTTCCTCTGCCTCCTGATTGGTTTGCTCTGGAATCCTTCCTCAGTGTAGACTGCCTTTCCTGTTGACCACATAAAGACAGTCATGGAACCGAGCGTAGCTCATGTTTCCTGTAGACTGCAGGAAACAGATCATAATGACAATAACGGTACCAACAGAGCCTGTGTTCCCTGCAGACTACAGGAAATAGCTCTTAATGACGAACAGGATACGGGCACAGCCTGTGTTTCCTGTAGACCACGGGAAACAATTCATAATTACAATCGGGGTGGCAGCACAGCCTGCCTTTCCTGTAGACTATGGGAAACAGTGGTTAATGACACTCAGGACACCTGGACAAAATGTTATGCATAACAGAAATATGTTAAATATGTCCGGTGAATAGAATAATGACAGGGGCCGCCTAGATGAGACTCTTCTTCTTTTAACTCCGTGTTACCTGATCACTGAAATCGCACTGCATGCTTGACTGGGATGGGGTGACACGCATTAAGTGATCACCGTTTCTCCGTCGGACGAGTAACGAACGCAACAAAATTCATGTCTGCTGACGGAGCTGAGGGCAGCGTCAGGCGGAGGGTCCGATTCTGGGTCGTCACGGCGACTCACCAGGACGACGGGGCAGATGGTGGTGGGGGGCAGTATGTGGTCCCGGAGCGGCCCACAGTCACACTCTGGCTTCATGTGGGAGGCGCACTTATTGTGGAGCTGGGGAGCGAAAACCCAGGTCAATCCATATCAAACCATTCCATTTCAAACAGGACAGGTAATACTATAAAAGCCCTTTTTTACCAGTTGGCAGACCTTGTACTTATGTAATAATAAGTAACTTAAGTACTGCAAGGTCAAGATTAATAAGATTAATAATAATTACTACAAATATTTTAATTACTAGTATTATTATTATGATTATTATTATTATTATTATTATAGGTTTTGGAATAATAGTAATAGTAAATCATACATAATAGAGCAATCATTCAGTTATTGGTTAAGAAAAACCAGAGAGGGAATTTGAAATTTTAACCAACCATTGATGAAATTTATGAAAAAAGCACAACGAGTCTCAAAATGCCGTGGAGTAATATTTATTCGCTTATTTCTTAATTACTTCTCACAGCAATGGAGCAAATAATTTATACGCTTTGAGGACAGTGGAACCATCTGTGCTGGCAGCAAGGGAGAGGCAAGAAAAGGGAGAGAAATATTTGTTCATTTGTTAAGCTGTGCTATTCGGAGCGCTTTTGCCAGAGAAAAATAATTAGGCATGTTTGCTGAGGACCCCCCGGATCTTTTCTGAGGCCCCCTGTGTGGCCCTGGCCCCTGGTGCGGGATCCTGAGAGCAAGCCTGTGTGCTTGTCCTGCCCGCTCCCCCCGCCTCTCGAAACGTGGCTGCCGTTTCAGGTGCCGTCCCAGGCCTCAGAAGATCGCAGAGGAAAAACTGTTCAAATAAACGCTCCAGATTTACCACAATTAGCCGTGGGATGGAGGGGGCCGGCCGAAGGCTGCCCCAGCTCGCCGTTACACATACGCATTCATCTTCCGTCAGCTGTCCTTCTTGTAAAGGCAGCTGTGAAATTCACTTACTTTTTAATTAAGTGCCCATGAACTGACACTTAATGTTTCTCTTTTCAATAACTGCTAATTGCATATTTTTAACATGAATTTAGCATAAAGCCTTAAAACACACTTTTCTCAGTAAGTTAATCTACTATGTGAAATATAACCAAGGCTATTTTGCACTATATAAAAATATGTCCAAGGCTATTGCAAAGACCACTGTCTACGAGGTGACTGACAACACGGCTAACTAGCATACATTTATATAGTTTAATTATACGTGCTAATTTGCCAATCATTGCACATGCTGACTTTTAAAATGGCATTAGAAGAAACAAATGTGATGTTGCATGATGCAAAATGTAAATGACAAAATCCAAGCCCTTAGCCAATCAGATAATCAAGAGATGATTGGGTCTCCTTTGTCGACTTACAGTGATTTGGCACCACACACAGTGAAGTCCAGTCAGACCCTGGTAGCACTTGATGTTTCTATGGCACTTGTCACATTTGGTTGGACAGTTTCCTTCTACCCAGAAGTGGTGCATTACCTTCGAAGAGGAGAGAATGACATAAAAAAAGAGTCTCTTGCTGATACTGGCAAATTTTCTTATTAGTTATATTAAATACAAACATTGGTTCCTAGTTGCATTAGGTATAAAGGATGCCCCTGGTTTTAGACCAGGGAAACGCTGGTGTTCGACACATGTACATCTGAACACTTCGACCCGACGTACCTCCGTATTCTTCTTGGATTTGACGTACGTTTTGATACAAGAGGGTGGAACCCTAGCCACACAGCGTTCGTGGACTGTGTACTTGCAGACTGCGAGGGGACGAGATGAACATTACTGCGCCCATTTATTTTAAATCAAACATCTATTTGTGCTTTTACCAGGAGAACTGGAACCCAATGTGAGGTCCCAGATAGCCAGGAAGTGCTGGATGATAGCCAACATAGGATGTCAGTCGATCACGGGGCAATAACACAGACAAACACATTGGGTAATTTACCATCTCAACTAAACAACATTTAGAACATGACAACATTTAGAACATCACCTAGAGAAAATGGGAAGAACAAAGTCGGTCCACACGCACACACGCACACACACACACACACACACACACACACACACACACACACACAGTGCAGGGACAAGAATGAAACCAACATCCCTGGTGAGCGGAAGTGACTAAAATACAACAGAAACAGAAAACAAATAATATCTAGGTCTATATCGAACAATCATGGGGAGGGCTTATATTACTTTCGAGAGAATTTCCATTTGCTTTTCAGAAGCACGACTGTGTCTTACAGTGGCCAAAATGGCACCTGTTGACATGCAGGCATTGAAATGCTTTCAGGCTGATTAAACGCTGCCATACTCACACGAGCAGCAGAGGCCCTGTTTACCCAGGCCAACCAGCATGTTCAGGCAAAGGTTGCAGTAAGCTGGCTTGTTGAAATGCTTCAGTCTCCAGACATGCTGTCCGTCATCTTTCACATTCTGACAGCAGGTCAAATGAACACGATCAAGGGGGCGGCCATTGTCAAGGAATAACGACAAATTTAGAAAGAGAGTAATAATAAATAACAGAACAGCCAAGCATATGCAACATGAATATTTATAGTTTCTATAGCATACGCTATCAGCATACTCCTTCATCAGTGTTAATTGAGGAAGACATTTAACAACAACTAACATTCTAATCAGGCTCCAGTAGCTGTCTGTTCTTATTTATTGTGCCATTAGCCTGGTAAACAATATGTAATTCTATGTGAGTATTAAAATGATACAAAATACCGAATGTGATAAGACGAGTAAGAGGGAAAAAAACAACAAAGAACCTGAAAAAGTTGTAAATACAAAATTAAGCAAAGGCTCCACCTTGTGGACATTTTGTAGATATCCCCAAGAAGTAAAATTTCAAGTTTCCCCAAAAATATTTTAGTGCGGTGGCTATAACCCGATTTAGCCTCAAGACATACATTTTTCCTGGGTCATCAAGTCACCATCCAATTTTTTAAATTTTTGAACCAAATGTATTTCAGCAAGAAAAAAAAATAGTACAGTAAGCCAGTAACACTGTGAGGTAATACCGCGAGGTAATACAGCGATAGAACGTAGTGGAGCCACAATGTCTCTGCTGCTGAAGGATCACTGTTTAAAAAAAATTCTGACAAGAAGAAATAAACATTTTTTAACAACATACTCAGGGACCCAATGAAAACACTCCTGCAACCCAATTTTGCAACCCAACCAGGGATAAGTTTAACTATATTTCACTCTTATGTTATAGGAAAACTTTACATAAACTTCAAACAAAACTTTGTAGATTTTCTCATACAAAAATGTGGACATAGCGTCAGTTAATATATGTTTGTTAGCTGGACATTCACATAGTGCTTCCCGGGCTCGCGATTATTTTACACAGCTCACTATTTCCCTCTTGTGGCTGAACTGATAAACTACACTTTACGCTGCTTTTAATTTAAACAAATTACTTTATGGTGTATTTTTGTGGATGGAATTAAATGAGCGGAAATATCTCATGCTCATGTTTGGCTTTTGTCTGGCAGGGATTCAGTGGATCCACCCTGTCCCTAAGGTGGCACATTACAAAGACACCCAGAAGCGGGGTACTGGGAAATCACCCTTTCAGCTTGAAGTAATACCTCTTGAAACACCTGGATCAATAACCAATGACAGGACAATATCTGTAATGCAAATACCATGCCGGAAATACTGTAAACATGACAGCGAGTCATTTGTTAACAACAAGTGAACAAGTGAAGAAATAAAATCTAGGCCCAAAATAACAGGGAAACAACAGGTCAGGATTGCTTAAAGTTTTTTTGCTCAGTAATATTTTTGTATTATTTATTTGGCAGTCTGAAATAGCCAGTCTTCAATAAGCAAAACCCATGCGTCTGTCAAATCAGGTACAATAAGCAATTATGCAAGTGCAGGAGCAGCTCTGATCATTGGCAGAAAGCTCACGGTCTCCAGCCCTAGCAGCACTAGCAGGGGGATGGTTGTCATGCCGCCCTGGACCCACTCCTCCAGAGAAACCGTGCCGTCCTGATTGTAGTCGATTTCTTGCATCATCTCCTGTAGGATCTACATAAATTACCACAGACAGCAATCATTTAAATAATATTCAGCATCCGTTTACATACACTACTGAATAACATGCAGCACCTGTTTACATCTATCTATCCATCCATCCATCCCTCCATGCAGTCATCCCTCCATCTTCCAGAATAATGTGTCCAGTACATGGTTACTGTCAGTCTGGCGCCTCTCCCAGGAATTCAAAGTTAAACTGAATGAGACACCAGTCCAGCAACTGCTCTCACCTAGACTGCATGAGAAGCCAGAGCACCCAAAGGAAATCACAGCAAAAAATGGAGAAAAACTTCAAACTCCACACACACACACACACACACACAGTAAAATGCAGAACATAGTAACACCATCTCCTACTTACTGGCTTCAGCTCTGTTACGTCCCACTCGAGATATTCTGCAACATGCATCATCTGAGAGATTATATGTTCCAATTCCTAAAGCAAAGACAAACCAGCAGTTACAGTTTTTAAATTGGAATATTTTGGTGAAGGGACGACTGAGAAGACAAAAGAGAGACGTCTTCTGTTACGATGCGGGGGTGCGCTGGGCAGAAAGAAAAGAGGAAAGAGAAAGGCAAGAATACGGGAACAGACCAGGTTTAATGGCACAAAACTCCACATAAACAACGTTTATGCCGCATCTGTCGGGGTTACTCTGGCACAGACTTAAATACATACAACAAGGGACGGGACTGGCGAGCGGCAGCGCCTCACACAGGTGCATACAATCAGGAAATCACATGAGGTAACGAGGTGGGCATGGCACACAAAGGGCAGGAACAGGACGGACGACGCGGTACGTAACATAGCCCCCCTCCTAAGGCACGTACTCCGAGCGCGCCCCAGGAGGAGCGGCGGAAGGGACGGAACCGGGGAAACAGGACCTGAAAGACAAAACCACAAACCAAACCAGGGAATAGTACAGATAGACCGAACCTAAAAAGACGAAGCATACCATTACACCAGACTAGGACACAGGGCCGAAAAGGCTGACGAACTGACAAGGGTCTGAAAGACAAAACAGGCTACAGGACATTAAACCGGGCACGGGCACAGATCAGACAGACAATACCTAAACAAGGACAGACACCAGGACAAGAACCCACACAGAACAGGGAAGGCAGACAGACAGACAAGGACAGGGGACACTGAGGGAACACAAGGGCCTAGATCACGAGGAGGGACAAAAGGGCCGGGAGTGACAGGGGGAACGAAGGGACCAGGACAAAACAAGGGAACACTCGGAGGAGGGACAAACAATGGAAGAGCACCAGGCACCCCGGGCCCCCGAAGGCTCCCAGGTGGAGGACGGGCAGCGGCCGTATGAGCCGCAGGCCAGGGGGATCCAGGAGCAGGCGGGGAACCCCCGCAGGGGCCCAGTAGGGACCCGGCGAGAACATAGGCGAAGGCAGGCAGGAGGGGGGAGCCGGAAACGGCGAAAGCATAGCCGAAGCTTGGAACGGCGACCTCTGACGCCCAGGTGGAACAGGGGGGCCCGGAGGTGGCCGACAAGGATCCGGAGTGGGTAACAGAGCCCATGGTGCCTTACGGCCCTCAAGCAGAGGCCAGGCAGGGGAAGTCAGGCACTAGAGGGGGTCCTACAGGGGCCACAGGGACGGGTCGAAGGACCTCCGGATGGGCACAGGCCAGGGCCTGAGGGACCACCAGCAGAGGCAGGTCAGAGGGGAGAGCCTGAGGGGCTCTTACAGGAAGCGGACAGGAGGCAGGAACTGGGGCCGGGAGGGTCGACACCTGACTCCCAGGCTGAGCAGGGGTAAAATGCGACACACACCCCCCCCTTTAAGGTGCGCCCTCTGGGTGCGTCTCAGGGGAGGCGTGCAGGGGCCCTGGACCGGGGACGGCGTAGGCGGGGCCGGAGCCCAGACCGTCGCTCTCCGACGACCCGGCGAGGCTGGGGGTTCACGAGGCGGCAGACAAGGGTCTAAAGGTGGTACGACAGGCTGCAACTGAGGCCACAGAGGGGTACCAGGTGGTGACCGACACCCCCGGGCCGGGGTTCTCGCCGGTAGCCATCTGACGACGGCCAGAGGCCGCACGCGTGCGGCAGAGGCCAGGACTGGGGAAACCCGAGCCCTCTTCAAGTGGCCCCTTCTTCTCCGGGACACGGAGAGGCGAGAGCCCCCATGGGCTTCGCCCCCCCGGGGCCTGGAGACGCTCTCTGGCTCCGGGGAGTTCAATAAACGCATCCCCGAGGGGTCCCACTCGAGCTCCGTCTCGAGGGGCGGAGCGAGGTCAGGGTCCAAGACCTCCTCGGGGCCATAGAGTCCTGGGATGGACAGGGCCAAGGCAGCTGTGGGCGGAGTCACTGGGCTAACCAGGACCACCAACATTGTAGGTGGCACGGGCTGAGCCGGGACGGGCGAGGCCACGGGCGAGACCGCGGGACAGGCAGGGGCCGTGGGCCTAGCGGGGACCCTGAGAGCTGCTGGCTGAGCTGAAGCTACGGAACAGGCCGGGGGCACGGCCCAGGCAGGAGCAACGGGACAAGCCGGGAGCGGGGGCACGGACCTAGACGTGGCGGCAGCCTCTGCAGCTGCGAGGGGCTGGGCAGCTGACTCGGCAGCTACACGGAGCTGGGCAGCTGACTCTGCAGCTGTGCGGGGCTGGGCAGCTGACTCTGCAGCTGCGCGGGGCTGGGCAGCTGACTCTACAGCTGCGCGGGTCGTAGCCTCTGGGGCGCCTGCTGCTGCTGGGGTCGCAGCCGCTGGGGCGTCAGCTGAAGCTGCTGCGGGCGACGCGGGGGCGCTGTGCAGGGCCGCTTCCGGCTCCCTGGCACTGTGCGGGGCGGAGTCCAGCTCCCTGGCGCTATGCGTGGCGGAGTCCAGTTCCCTGGCGCTGTGCGGGGCAGAGTCCGGCTCCCTGGCGCTGTGCGGGGCGGAGTCCGGCTCCCTGGCGCTGTGCGGGGCGGAGTCCGGCTCTGCTGCGCGCTTGGCTGCACGTTTGGCTGCGCGCTTTGTAGCCGGCAGGGCAGCGGCGGAAGCGGGCGGGGCGATCTCCTCGCCCGGATCTGGCAGCGTCAGCGGCGGCAAGTTTGGCTTCGGACGCGCAGGTACTGTCAGGGCACGTCTCTGCGGGACCCAAGGGATCGGGTCGCCCACCGGGGTAACCCACCCCCTTGCGAGGCAAGACTGCCGGGAAGGCCAGGTGTCCCACGGCTGCTTCTGTACACCGTGGAGGAAGTCACCGACGGTGTTGGTCCCGGCCCAGGAAAGCGGGAAGTCCCAGCGATCGATCTCGCTTTCTCCGGCGGAGACTAGGAAACAGGTGCCCAGCGTGAGCGAAGACGCTGCTGACTGTGTCAGCGGTCCTCAGCTCCTTTAGCCGGTGAAAGAGGCTCCGCAGGTATCTGCACACCCGGGGCAGCGGGTATCGTTGTCCTGGAAAGAGCTCCTCCTCCAGGAGCTCGGCCCCGGGTAGCCAGCTCCAGAGCTAGTGGATCTTCCTGTACGCTCGGCTCCACGAGCATAGACACGCAGATATGCAGCAGCTCAAGCCACGAGAAATCGAGCTGCTGCTGCGTGTTTTGAGGGAGATGCGGCATACTGTTACGATGCGGGGGTGCGCCAGGCAGAAAGAGGGGAGATCAAGGCAAGAATACAGGAACAGACCAGGTTTAATGGCAAAAAAACTCCACATAAACAACATTTATGCCGTATCTGTTGGGTTTACTCTGGCACAGACTTAAATACATACAACAAGGGACGGGACTGGCGAGCGGCAGCGCCTCACACAGGTGCATACAATCAGGAAATCACATGAGGTAATGAGGTGGGCGTGGCACACGAAGGGCAGGAACAGGACGGACAACGCGGTACGTAACATCTTCCCTGTGGGATGGCCAGCGGAGTCTGATGACTTCCATGTGCAAATGGTATAAATAAATAAAATATCAAGAGTGGATGACATTAAAACAAACAAACACAGCTATAGAGCGTCACAAATCCAGACTGCTAATACATTGCTAGTCCTGTGACTCGCTACTATGGTGGCACATTAATATTTGGCCACAGGCAGAAGGTGCAGTACCAGTGGTCTATGGGAGAGAGCAGGAATCAATATGGATAGTGAATGACTGTGAAGCTTACCGAGCTATCCAGAGAGCCGTTTCCATCGACATCATACAGACGGAACATAACTATAAAGAAAAGAAAAAATTGGTGTGCAGAAAACATAACACCATTTAGTTTTAAAAAAATCATAATTTTAGTTAGCTTTATTATCTTATCTCATCTTACCTTATCTTACCTTATCTTATCTTTCTTGGTAAACAATAAGCAAGCAGTGAGTGCATCTTATTCAAAATAGCTACCTTATTTTATATTTGATTATTTTAAATTGAAAGGTCAAAATGCAATGTTGCATATTATAATGTATATTAGCTGTTTATGTCGCAACAATTTCCTATTGGACTCTGAGGACTGCAGGTCTGCCTCATCATTTTGCACTTAGACACATGGTCTGCACTTGAAAGCAGAAATTACTTTTTTAAAAGTGGGTGGAGTTTCACCTGTGGCACATCAGAAGGTACACAGAGGAACAGACATCTTCAAAAGGCCAACAGAGTGTTTGATATCTCAGATGAGTAGCTCACACAGCCTGTGCTGCACCACTGTGACTCCTGTTGTGCGACGCCACTGTATCACCATGGAAACGGACAGCTCAGATACTAGAGTGGAGATGGGATGCGCTGGCATAAGCAGCACGCTCACGTGGGCCCTCAGATGGGCTACAGATAAAAGGTCGCCAGCGCTGATATTTTTCACGGATCTTTATTGATTGTCAGACTTGCAGGGCTGTTCTGTTATGATGAGGCGTCCAAGGACATGGCTGAATGGACATTGTGCTTCCTTGGGCTTGATAATAAACAGCTTCACATCACTGAATCACTGGAGTGCTCAGGCATCATATCTAAAATAACCTGTTTACACCAGCAGCATTCGGCAGCTGCAGGGGTGACGTGAATTAGGTAAAGCAGCTGGGATCTGCTGCTATGTTTCACAGTCCATAAGAAACACAAATTTTAGTAGGGTTCTACATTTGGCACCATTCCTCCCAATATTGACATCAAACTTATCCCAGTTACCAGAAAACATTCCCAGAACTTTAGCCAAGTGATGAGGAGCTGTACAGGGAACTGTAACGTTAACAAAACGTTATTTCTACGATTTACATTATAACAAAGGTTCTGCTTTATGTCAGCGGGATAACATTATTACATTAACATTCTTTAATTAATGTTGAAAAATATTGTTCTATAATTAAATATTACTTTACAAATGTGCCATATCTATATGCTGTTAGCACATGCACCATCCAGCCTTGGTTCCTTGACCTCTGAGGTGCAGAGCATCAGGGTTACTGCCTGCTGTCTCATGTCCTTCGCTTGTTTCTATGTCATCATTCTTAGTTGTAGTAGTAGTTGTAGAAATGGGCTAACGTTCTGGGAACATCTGGGAAACCAGATACTTTAAACATGTCCGTATCTTAATCATAACGTTCAGTAAACGTTCCTAAAACAAAAAATAACTAGTGTGGTAGATCCCAGCTTCCACTGATAATCTTGAGGATTATAGGATGTAAAAAAATATTTATCTCTAAAAAACTTGATGCAATTCTACTGTGTGCACGTATGTTTAAGGACAACAAAGCATGAGCTGCATCACTTATCAGCACATTTATACCTGAAAATAAATACAGAGAAAGAAAGACCCAGAGACGAAATAATGATCATGGTTCAGCAGCACAATCTCACACGATTCGTTTACAACCTGCGAGAAAGTCTGCAAGCGTCTGGACACTTGTTTTTTTTTTTTTTTTCTTACAATTATTTGGATTTGGGTGCCGGAAAAGATGCATGTGAAATTCAGTCGTTAAGTGCATCTTGTTACGATAAACAGGCACTCGATGAAGTAGTGAAGGGAGGGGGGTGAAGTTTTTCGCTACCCTGCAAAATCAGGCCTCCTGTGGCTCATTATAAACTAGTGCTGAAAATTACACATCAGCAAGATGTGTCGACTGGGATAAAAAAAAAAATACCCCCAGCCATTCTACCTGCTATTACATCCGCACGCTTCCCCACAGCCGCACAAATTGGCTGTGGCAACACTACTCAATAAAAGCTTTTGAGGCATCAATCCCCCTATACTGTCGAAAGAGTTGGGTTCTTCTCTGCAGTTTGCAGTTTTATAAATACCGTACAGGGCAAAATTATGCCCAGCGGGTAGCGCTGTTTATAGAGCATTGTGATGGCGGTGGACACACAATAATTATTTTTGTTTTTAAGTGGAATTAATTATGCACATTCCCCTTAAGGATCTGCTGGCTAGACTTTTTAAAAAAATTATATTGCCTAAATTAAGGATTAAATTCAGTCTTACTGTGCTCAACAAATATTTTGTCTTTCAGTAAATTGGTTCATCCATGGAATTCTGGCCAAAGGATGGAAACGTATGCGTAAATGCTGAAAATATGCAGACAAATATGCCATTAGTGAAAATGCAATACTTAGTGCAAATAATCACATATGGATTAATCTTGTATGAAAAGAAAACTATGGACATTTATTCCTGAGTTGTTCCCCAAAGGCCCTTTGGTTTACAATGCTTTCCAAATAAGCATAAATCACCAATCCATTTTCCAACTGTTTATCCAATACAGGGAAAGTGGAGAGCAGCATTTCCCAATCGGCTCCTCAGGGACCCACAGATAGTCCATGTTTTTGCTCCCTCCCAGCTTCCGGTAGGAAAAACGTGGACTGTCTGGCAGGGGGTTTGAAGGGAGCAAAAATATAGACTGAATGTGGGTACATGAGGAGCAGATTGGGAGACACAGATTTAGGGTGACCTGTTCACATGACTGTGTGTGTTGGGAATTGGGGGAGCCAGAGGAGATCTGCAGACGACTGAAAGAAATGTGCAAATCGTACACAAAGACAGCAAGACGCACATCTGCAAGTGCAAGGCTGAAGTACAACCAACTGAGCCAACCATTCATTCGCTTCCTGCACCTGCTTATCCTATACAGGGATGTGGGGGTCCTGGGCCTATCCTGGAAAACAGGGACCGGGAATAACCCAGGATGGGGCGCCAACCCACCGGAGAGCATGCACACCATTGGCACTCCCAGTTTACCAGACTGTATGTTTTTGGACTGTGGGGGGAAACCAGAAGACCCAAAGGAAATCCCACGAGAACACAGGGAGAACACCGAATCAGCGTTATGGGGGGGTGGGGGGCATTTGTGGGCCATTCCACCTAAATAAGCCCCCAAATGCCACCCAGCAAGAACACTAAATTTTTTTTTTTTATAAAAGCGTTCATCCTAAAATAAACAAGCCAGGTCCCTCCCAGGGGTGTGGCTACAGATCACATGCTTCTCCAACGCCAACATCCCCGGCTGAAAGTCCTCTGTGAAAATCTTGGGCCCACCTATCAGATTTGTCCTTGCGCTAACACAGGGAAACCACAGACCCAGGGCAGGGAATCAAACCCAGGTCACCAGGGGTATGAGGCAACTGCACAAACCACAGCACCACTATGATACCACCCAGTATAGGGAAGTAAGGACAATAACATAAAATATATCTTGTGTACCCACATTCAAGTTTGTCTTCAGGTCGTCCGCCTTCCAAAAGGGACAAGTAACATACGATGTCTTTCAGTTTGACTGTGTCCAGGGAATTCATCATCAGCAACTGAGGGACCTTCTGAGGAGTGGAATTACCTTTGATGAGTTTGATACCTGAGAAATAATAAAACACACTTTAATATACATTAGCAACCTTTAAACCACAGTAGGCGCAAATGTAATTTATTTTACAGTACAGTAGTGACAAAATAGATTGAATGCCCTATTATTTCTGGGGGGGTCATTAAACATACTCCCTGGGGACCTTCCAGCAGAGTA
Organism: Pollimyrus isidori; assembly: GCA_019775955.2. NCBI lineage: Eukaryota > Metazoa > Chordata > Actinopteri > Osteoglossiformes > Mormyridae > Pollimyrus > Pollimyrus isidori. The sequence continues at coordinate 17,309,463 of JABFDZ020000138.1, read as the reverse complement.
TGGCAGTATCACTTAAAAGACAACAGTTTAAAAAACACTCCATCACACTGTCATTGGGGTTAGCATCAGAAGTTTCAGAAGTATTTTACCCCAATGTTTGAACCCATGATTAAATTGCTATGTGATGTCTGATCTCTGCCATAGAGCAGTAATAAGTCTGATTTAGCTCTGCTCTGTTGATCCTAAAATCTCCCACTTACTGCTCAGGCCTACTGTCAATCAGTGTTTCTCAATCGACACCCCCAAACGGTCTGCATTGTTGTGGACCTTCTGGGTGTCCCTGAGGACCAGTTTAATAAGCACTGCCACATCATGAGCATAACGTTCAGTTATCTTTATATCAGAAGGCGTAATTCAGGATCCCGTATCAGCAGTAAGAAGAGTATAGTTTTGACAGCTGTCAAATGGTAGATAATTACCAGTGACCTTCGACCGGTCGGGTGCGGATGGACTTGGTTTGGAGGCCCTGTCACTGAACGACAGGAAGAGCTGCTGGCAGAAGGACTCCGTGAGCTCATTCTCCAAGAAGGTCGTCATGAAGAGCTTGAAGCCTTCAAAGTCGATGTCCTTAAGAAGATAAGAAGATATCCCATTTTATAGTGCACGCAACCCAAGGTTTAGTGGGTGATGCATCGAATCACACAACGTGCGTTACCTGATTGAGTATGTCCTGCTTCTACGCAGCATTTGGTAAAGGAAAGTAAGATCTTTGATGAATGACAGGAAGCAGAAGTATGACTATATTGTATGGAAGTATATCTAATATCCAGTTAAGTAGTTGTTGTATCTGCTGAGACACTTGTTTGAGCTGTTTAGAATGGATGCACAATGGCAACTTAACAAAAACCTTTTATTTATTATAGCAGCCATTTTATTAGATACAGTCTGCTCCCCTAACCAGGCGATATGCGGCTGCAGCTTAACATTCGCCTCAGGGAAGGGTGGAGAGGTGCGGGTGTTGTTTGGCTAAAAACTGGACCAGCTAAGATATGAAATCGCAGTGAATGCGACGAGGCTGTTGGCGCCAGGTCCAGCGCATCCAGCGGCTCAGCAGCGGCTGCCGTCCTGCTATTTTCACAAGCTGCAGTATCTATGTTTACAGGCAATGGTGTGATGAACAAAACATATCCAGAATCATTACAGGTAACAGGAAGGACACAAGTGCAAAAATATCACACTGAATAACAATGATTGCAGGAAGGCTTCTCTGAACACACACCTCATCCACCCTTGAACTGCATGTGGAGGCCAAGTTGGGTCCTGCCCATACGGGTTATGTGCATCTAATAAAATGGCCAGTGGATTTTTTTTACATAATTAATCAAATCACCAATTTCACCAACAGCTATAATTCAAGGTGTTTCAAAATCATGGGATGTCACAGTACCCACCAAACAAGTAATCCATTGACAGCCAGATTAAGGTGGCATATTACCTCCTCCGGATTGTACTTGGCCAGTAATCCATCACCGTAAAATTCCTGCAGAACATCCTTCAGCTTTTTGGTGGAATCTAAATACAAACAGTGTCAGTGTCAGTGTAGATTACCTTCTACACAGGAGAGCAGGTACTTGAAGAACATTTCAGAGGTTCAGTTTGACCATATCAATGCTTTAAATGTTATTTAAATCTTCAACAGCTGAGATTGAAGGTCTAATGTGTGCCAGATGAATGTTGACTTTTGAGGGAACTGAGACAAAGACTAAAATGCCAACAGCCTAAAAGCCTTGATGAGAAGGGCCAATGACACGAGTAACAAGGGACTGATCGAGAGGCGAGAGGAGGATCATATGTGGATATGCAGAACAGTGACAGGTGGGTGAAGTTTGAAGGTCTGACACATAGCAGGACTCCAGACGTCTGACCACCAGCAGGCAGCTACAATGGCAGCTCTGTGAGGGCTAGTCTACACACCCTCACCCTCGTACCTGGAGAATTACACAGCATACATGTGCTATATGGTTATTGTTAACCCTTTATAGAAAAAATGCTCAAACACTTTGAAATTTCAATGCATTATTGGCAGGGATTAGTGTGGGATACCAGTGAAATGCTTCATGTGATTTATGGATTAATTCATGCTTATTATGAAAAATAATTACAAAGCAGAGAGCAAGCGAGAGAGAGAGAGAAAGCAAGTTGAGGACTGAGAGTGGAAGAACGCTTACAGTCACCCCCCCAGGGATGGCAAGTTCCCTAACCCGCTGGTAGCGGAGCCTCAGCGAAACCCAGACGGCTCAGAGAAGCCCTATTACATAGACGCCCTTTCATTCAGTCTCCAGCATGGAGACGATCAGGGGCAGCTTGAGGGCTGCTGTCAGACAGCTGTACGGTGCGGCTGCAATGCACAGAGCAATCAGTGCGAGCAACGTTACGGCCAAGTTAAACATTCCTCTCGCCTCTTCTGGGTTTCACCATAACTGCTTTGCAGGCAGCCCCTTGAGGTGCAGTCATGAAGCGCCAAGAGCAACTCATGTAATACAGGAAAGGATAGAAGGGATAAGTGTACACAAATAGTGTAAGACAGATTATCCATATATCAATTGGATTTTCGGCTTGAAGCAGCAATTTGTATTGTTTAGGAATTAACACCAGGTAGGATAAACAGTTAATGGGAGCCAGCAGCTGATGCATCCAATGGAAATTCTGTGTAGCTGTTATTTCAATTCATGTTAGTTCCACTGAATTAAAATCAGTTTATTGTGATTTCTGGAATGCACAGTTACATGAAAGGCTTGACTGTGCGGTCATTGTACTGCATGCAGGCAAGGCTCTGAGCAGCTCATCGGTTGGCCAATTACAGTGGCCATTAGTAAGGCTCTACAAAGCTGTTGGGTTGGACAGAAATCCCACCCATAAGGCTCTGATAATGTCTGCGTGAATGTTTACGATGAGAAAAGAATCTATTTTAATAGAGAAAACGCAGACACTACATATAGCTCCCTAAATAACTCAAAAATGGGCATAAAAACACAAAAAACTGTACAATAAAAAGCTTTCACACTCCTTCATTACAATCTATTTCAGTTTCAAAGACAAAAATATTTAATCTGTTGGGACCTAGGACATATGTAATAAGATGAGGTTTCTATGTGTCTCAGTTTCAGATTTGTCCTGAGTTTTTATTGGGTACAAAAAAAGTACTTTTTATGTTCTGAAGACATGACCTGATAAAGTTATCAGATTTCACAAAACCAAGAGTAAGAGTAGAGCATCTGAGGAAAGTCAGACTTACATTGTGCGTACTCCTGGAGCTGGGAGAACTCCGCCGGACTCAGGGTGACCCACTTCTCAGGGTTCGTCATGATGGAGAACTTCTCTTATCTCACATCACCTCAGTCCTGCTCCTCTCTGTAATGCAAAAAGAACCACTGATCTCCTCCCTCCAGATCGGGGGGGGAGTATGTAGACTGGAGATGAGAAAGCGCATCTCCCCGCAGCTTCCTGTCGTCAACCCAGGCCTGTTATGTATCCAAGGGTGGCCACATAAAGCAATCTGATGACACCTCCCAGTTAAAGATGTTTATCTGCACCTATGGCAGGGGGCCACAGGCCTCTACACTATGTGGTGTTTACCCATGAAGGTGACAGAAAACTGCACAAAATGGCCGTATAACATACCAAGCAGAACACAGAATGGATTCAACTGCAGTCTCTAGTTACGGCTGCTGTGGCAAACGGTGAGTAGTCAATAACTCACATTTACAAATGTCACATACAGGGGAAAAATAAGGACAAATCCACTAGACGGAACATATCACACCCGTTAGCACAATAGTAGCCCAACGTGACTCTTTTGTGAAGGGGCTGGGCGCAATAATTAATTTAAAATAACTATATAATAGCTAAGGCCTTAGGGGAGGGACGTTTTTCTGTTGAAAGCAACAGAAAAGAGTGTCTGGTACTGTATTCATCAGCAGAATATTCACAGTATACACTGCGAGGAATTACAAGTGCAAAGTGACTATGAAGCTGTTTAACCTGTCGTGTCCCTGCCTAGCATGTCCTAGCAGGGTAAACCAACTTACGGGCCCAGCAATGACAATGTCTGATTCTATAAGAATGTGTAAGAAATACAATACTGATGTGACGACTTCGTCATGTTATTTCGTAAACACATGCCGGTGTGTGTACGTTTCAAGGCCGGGCCCACTTGTGATCTCCCTCTAGGCAGGTTGTGTTGCTATGGAAACATCATGGTGAAAGCTGTTCCTTTCTGACTTTGCAGTGCAAAAAAAATGTTATGCAATAGTTTTTGTTTTGAGCTAAATGTGATCAATTGTAGCTGATTAATAGTGCAACACAATATACTGCAGATTTATCAACGTAATCCTAGCGAATTTCCATCCATTTTCCAAACTGTCAGTACAGTATATGGTAAATGGAATGCATTTATATAGTGCTTTTCTACTCTTCCGAGTACTCAAAGCACTTTACAATTTATGCCTCACATTCACCCATCTATACACACAATTAAACACCGGTGGCAGAGGCTTCCATGCAAGGCGCCGGTCTGCTCACCGGGAGAAATTTGGGGTTCAGTGTCTTGCACAAGGACACTTTGATGGGGTCAGGAGGAAGCGGGGCTCGAACCGGCAACCCCCTGGTTGCCAAACGATAGCACCACCAACTTCCCCAATATATATTCTCAGGGGCGGAGTTCCAGAACGATCGATAAGGGGGCTGAGTCTTTGGTAGGGGGGGGCGATGGAATACTTACTGTACAGTATATGTAATATAAATTGGGGGGGGGCCTACAAAACATTTTTAGTAGGGTTAATCCCCCCTAAAATAAGCCTGATGACAGCCCTGTTTACGGTTTCTATAGTATTCATGGAATACTATGTTTATTATTGTGTTAAATATTTATGTTTGTATGTATGTATGTTGTTTATGTCATTATGGAGTCTACTAATACTAATTTTATTGTACTTGTGTAAACCACTTGCACGATGACAAATAAAAATCCTGGAACCTTGATTATGCTCATCATCATTATGAATATCCATCCATCCATCTATTTTCCAACCAGCTTATCCTACTGGGTCGCGGGGGGTCCGGAGCCTATCCCGGAAGCGACGGGGATGAGGCAGGGAACAACACTGGATGGGGGTCATTATGAATATTCAATAATCAGTTACTGTCACTTAGGTTGATAGCTGTCTCAAATATCCAAAACTGTTGTGTACAGCTGGTACTCACAGGTGGCAGACTTGTGTCACCTGTCTCTGTGAAGCTCACCGTCCTCCCATGGTACAGTTTCACCAGCCCCAGATCCTGCTCTCCTTGTCTGCTAAGGATCTCTGACATCACACCTGGCTTATGCAAGTGTCTCGTGTGATTCAGATCTCTTCTTCCCCTTTGTGGCATAACCCTTGGCTACAAAACCCTCACTCACTCTACAAGATTCTCATACTAAAGGTGCAAAGATGATTCATACATCTGTCTGTCTTTGCCTCTGTCTGGCTCACTAATGTTCCTAAATGACGTATCTTATTGTACGTGTCCCTATTCCTGACAACCACATGTTCACCCTCTTCATGTAAACACATTAGACCATGTAGCCAAGGGCCAAAGCACATGCAAAACACCCAGCCAAGGTTACCAAGATCTCCTGAAAAAATGTATCACAAACGGAAGTTCAGGAACTGAACCTGTGATTTGAAGTTTCTTTGCCGAAGTTCCAGGAGCTACACTTAAACTGGAGTGCAGTGTTTCCAAGGCATGTAAATATACATAAACTGACTGTATTGAAGCTGTTGGTTACTGGAAGGCCACCGTTGCTGAGTCGGGTGACTTGATTCATTTTGTTTGTCTCTCATTAATGTTTGCCAATATAAACTGATGCTCTGTTCTCCGTCAGCCCTGTAAACCTATACAAAGCTAGATGCCCCTGCCCTCTCTTGTTATGGTCTATAAATCCAAAGAGTGTGCTACATCCCTGTGCTACATCCCTGTGCTACATCTCTGTGCTACACGCCTGTGCTACATCCCTGTGCTACATCCCCGTGCTACATCTCTGTGCTACATCCCTGTGCTACATCCCTGTGCTACATGCCTGTGCTACATGCCTGTGCTACATGCGCTTCTGTTTGCAAACCTTACCAGAGTGATTCTTATAATGATAAGAATCTTTTCTAGGTAGATGAATAGGAAGTCAGTTTTCCCCCATCAATTCATCTGCATCTTGGTTCTGCCAAATTGTCATGCCTTGAAGCGTTTCTTTTCAGATTTGTACAACAAACTACTACGATTTTGTCAGGTGGGAACTGCATGGCATCCCTAGAAAAAAGCAAAAAAAAATGACTGTTTATTCAGAATGACTCTATTGCTTGAATCTCCTAAGATACGTTCATGGTGAGGACTTATATTCTCTCATTTTCTGTCTTCCTTTGTTCATGTTAGCCATCCCTTTATTTCATCCACCTCTATATTAAAAGGCTCTTTTATTGCTTAAGGGTATCCAGTGTTTCCCAGCCTCATTTCCAATAGGAATAGCTGGCTTCTCCACACTATTAATCATATAAATATAGCAGATAATAATGCGGATGGCTGGAGTGCTTGTTAACAATCGGTTACTAAGAGGCTGTAAACTGATCTCATCACTACAAAATATAACCAAGATCAATAGGGAACAGAGATGTTAGGGGGTGAAGGTGAGCAATATGAGATGTGCCTGACCAGCCCGTTCAGGGCTCGGGGCTCCTGCCTTTGTTCATTGCATGCTCAGGTCTGTCTGTGATATTTTCCCCTTCCTTCCTAGTCCCAGCCTCATAAAACCAGCTTGGCTCTACTAAACTAAAGTTTATAGTCAAAATATGCACCTAATATCCTGCACCTTTCAGCCCGTGTAGTTCATCCACCAACCACCAGGTCGAGAGTTATTAGAGCCTCTCCAGTAACATGTTGCATTAACTGTGCCTTCATAATGCCTTTACAATGCTTTCACAGAACATTCAGTTTATAAGTTTATCACATTTATTTCAGTTTATCATGTTTATAAGCAGCATGTAACATCCTAATATACCTTCAGAACTTTAATATATATTAATAGCAAACATTATGTAATTATACCTTGGGCCTTGCCGTCATTACATCTAAGGGAGACGTGTCCCCCTCACGTTTCATAATTTTTCGTTTGGACCCCCCCATATTTAACATTAAATATTAGTTTTATGCCAGTGTGCCCCCCCACTCCGCCAATCCACCACCGTGCGAACTACTCTGGGTCGTTCCTGCCTACCACCACCCTCCACCACAGCACCTCCTCAAGCTGCCTATGTTTGTTTGGGTGCTATCTCATTATTATTATTATTATTTTATTGCACATACACAGTCTGTTAATTAATTTTTAATTACGTTGATTTATTTCCTTAATGTTCCTTTTCAGGATATTCTGGTGGGTTCTGTGTCTGTGCTTGCACAAAGTGTCTGTCTGTGCACCTTATCTTATTTTGCACTAAATGTTTGTTTGTCTGCACTGCACGTACCTTGCTGCTGTATCCACAACAATTTCCAGCTCAGCTCAGCTCAGCTCAGCCTCAGGTCATCTCATCCTATCTTGTCCACGCATTGTTTTGTGTCAAAATGTACAAGCATTAATAGCTCTCATATTCTGTAGCCCAGTAGTGACTTGGTAATTCATGCAACTGAATAATTAACTGGAGTACTTTGGGTTAAGCACCTAGCTGAAGAATATGGTGGAAGGGCTATCACTGGGACCCTTGACCAGCTAGCTGTTATAGAGGACTCTCATGTTTGTTATTTTGTGAACTCCTTTAGGAATCGTGACCCACTCCTCCCCCAATCTAATTTCCCTCCAATCTATAAAAGGGAGAAATGCATTATACCAAATATAACCATCATGTTTTCCAAGAACTTCACTTTAGTATGTGTCATTAGTCTGCTTTCTCCCCATTCGTTCAGAACGTCTTTCGTAAACAAATAAAACACACGCCGCTGACTGTCTCTTAAGCTGGGTTTTTGGGGAGAACCGAACGCAAACAGGTTCTGCTGCTTAAAGGCTTGAAACATCACAGCATCAAGGATGAATGCAGTGCCGGACGGCAAAGTAGCTTCACAAACACGGCATAACAAGCCCCCCCAGCGCCCCCGGGGCAATTTGAAAAAGCAGCAACAGCAGGCTCATGTACCAGGGTGACGCTTCTGAAACAATGAAACGGCACAATGTATCTAAGTGGAGGCAGCTTACCGTGGTCCCGTCGGACACACAACTAATGAAGCAAGCTGCGCTTCAGTTTCAGTGGAGAAGGAGCGGGCGTACGTACTCGCAAGGCGGCGACGGAGATCGGCATTCCACTCACCTGCTGTCCAATTAAGGACGCCGGCGATGTGGCAGAGCTCGTACTGGTCTGTGCCTCTGCCCTGACGTCCAGTGTTGACAGGCAGGGTTTTGTTTACAGTGTGTGTCAGAATCCCCAGTGTGCGCCACCAGATTGAGACAACCAGGCACGCTGTCCGTATGAGTGCTTCCGTGCGTGTGCACGTGCGTTTGTGTGTGTGTGCGTGTCTCCTCCGCTCCTGTGAAATGATCGTTTCCCACTCTCCTGCTGATGTCACCTGCCCTCCCCACACTCACACACTCCACGCCAGGCCCTCTACTCTCGTCAGACAGACATCCTAATCTGTGAAGCTCCCATTTCCCGCAACGCACTTCCCCATTTGCCCGCTGCAGCGCAAGCAAAGGCCAGAAATACACCGGGGCGTCAGGCTAATCAGCCGTGACTCTTAATCAAATCTACGTCAAGGCCGATGTTCCCAAACGTACCTCGAAAGTGAACTGACTGAGCAGACAGACCTTCCAAAGAAAGCAACTTTTAGAGGGGAGGAATACACCTCAAATTCATACTTAATGTTTACAGCTGTTCCACAAAACTCGCACAGATCTTGTTCCCATTCAGAACTTCTTAAATAAGCAGAATGTGCAACATGTGTTTTTGAGACATTTCAGTCATGTAGAATAACCACATATGGAGGATGTTCCAAAAGCTATAAATATTCATATACAAATTCCCTGCAATACAGGACAATACTACTCTGAGACACAAACACCAGTACAGCAGCCAAAGTGCTTGGAATTACCCATCCATGCCAATAGAATGTTTTTCAGGCTTAGATGTCACATATCTTGCCAAAACTCTAAAAGAAAATCAGTGTCACATCTATAAATGACAGATGAGATGTGCAATAAGGACCAACTTATAAAAAAAGACCTTGTAAAGCATATGCATATTTGTATTTCAATATGCCAAGGTTTCCCTAAACTGCCAGAATAATTCTTTAAAAGATCTTACCACATATGTGTTAAAACAAAGCAGCCGTTATTCCATCGATGTCACAACGTGCAAATACGGCCAAGCCTTCGAAGGTCTGAACACGTATCAGGAGCCAACGTCCTACGTGTGAGCAGACGGTCGGCATGCAGGCCGTGCCAACTGTGGCAAAAGTCTTCAACCCCTCTTTAAAATCCGTGATCACGAAAGCTGGGCCTCATAGTTTGTTTACGTCCCTAGAGAACAGTGTAGAAATACAAAGAATGTTCCGATTTCCAGCTATTCAGAACTTCGCATAAGGGAACACATAAGACAGATGACCTGTGCGAATCAAAAATAATAACACAGAATGTCTGCAGGCATTACCGCCCCAGCCCACAAGGGGCGCAGCCTTTGGTGTTCCGGCTGCTCTATTATACCAGAGAGCCACCCTGATGAATGACAGAAACCGTCATTATGGGGAAACAACAAGCTTGCAGTTATATAACATGCTTCAAGGAAAGAACTGCTCCCGCACAGCATTTATAGACCTCGCAGTGTCAGTGGCGGTTGCTTCTCAACGGAAAACCAGCGACAGGAGCATTGAGGTTTCAGAACTCACGATGGCAACAACTTCCAGGCTCTGTCAATCACTGGTCCTGCCTACTGTGAGGGAAAAGGAGCTATTTTCTTTCATCACAGCTAATTTTGTTTTTTTTCGCTGCAAGGCGTAAGCATTTTCCAGACTGGGAGACCATACCCCTTCTCAGAAACCTCAAGCACATGATAAACAGAATATAATACATTAATTTCTCCAATGTCGAGCATTTTTCATGCAGGGGACCTGGTTGCATGGATGTGCGGCCATGGTGTAATTGCCTGGCCTGTGCAATAATGGTGCTATTTATAGAACACTAATGTGTGGATGTCTGACAGAAGAAAAAGAAAAAGAACACAGGCAGCTGTGCCTGATGGCTGTGCATCTTTCAGTGGAAGTGTGAGGTTCTCAGCTATGGGAAGCACTACACGGTGTATGGAGCAGATGATTTCAAGAGTGGCGTCTGGCTCAGTGAGTTCCGGCTCTGTGTGCACGTTTCCTGCAACTGGAACACCTCTGTGTCGGGCTCCGGCCTTGGCAGAATGATCACATCTCTGTCGGGTTCTTAATCCCCCAGAATCCTTCTGGTACACTTCTTATGTGTCCTGACTCTGTGCTCAGATGCCAACCTTTGCTCTCAACTGTAGGTAGGTATGCACGTGTCTCAGACGATCACAGGGCAGAATTTGTAAAAAGAAGTGGACCCGACGGTAAATTATTGGAGGTGCCCATATTTTTTCCAGAAGGGTGGATAAAGGTTTATGTTCGTTTCCTCAACAGCAAGCGAATAAGCAAACAATGATGACACAAACCGTAAGACTGACACGGAGACAAATCAGGCTGTGAGTTAGGTTGTGTCGAGTGAATGAGAAATAGATAAGCTGCAATCTAATGTATGGGTGGTTATGTGCATTGTATGGTGCTATTTATTCCTGCTCTTAAAAGAGCAGACTTCGATAGACAGTGTGTTGTAATGTATTTTTGTTTTAATGTTTTTTGTTAATTTTTGTTATGTATTTCTCTATCCCAGGAGAGTACAATTTCCAGGAGAACTCCATGCCAAGAAAAAGTCTCTTTGAAGAAACTGGACCTTGGGGTCAAGCAGTACACGACATGCGCAGAATTTCTGGATCACTGGACAAGTTATATATACATTCTCTACTTCTTTAAAATCTGCAGCCAAGAATGCTGGGCCCCATAGTTTGTTTACATCCCAGAGGAGGTTGCAGACTTGTTACGTTTGTTCTGACTGCCTGTCATTCAGACCTTAAGCATCCTTGGCTCTTGTCAGGTCACTCATGTTGCAGTCTGTCGGATATGTCGCTGCTGTCTGTCTCCCTATTCGTCGAGGCCGCATAAAATATGAGGCTCTCTGATGTTTTTACCAAAGCACAGCATCCACTATGCCAAGTGGAAAAAGACCAGCAGAGTCACAACTCCTAAATGCACCATATTCGAGAACCGGAAAGTACCGATTGTGGGGCAGTTTGCGAACATCTGCTCCACGTAAAACAAAAGACAAAAGAAAAAAACATTAAAGTAGTTTGTATGTAGTATTAGTATGTAATATTGGTGTCATTAGATTTCATGGTCATAGTCAATATGAATATCTAAAGCATTCCTTTAGGTCATTGTGATGCAAAATTTTGAGCTTGTTGTCAGTGTAACTGCTGGTAGCGATTTACACCTACATCTGTACAACATAGAAATGTAGCAAGCAATCTTTATCCAGACAAAGCAACAGTAAAAATATCTAAAGTGCACGCGCCTAAAATATTTAAAAGGAGAATAGATGTGAAATGAAGTGATACTGGAGAAGGAGTGTTTCTGGTCCAAATCACTGGTTATGTATTATGTTTGTAGATCAGTGGGCTGCTGAGTCCTCCTGATAGAAAAAGCTGTCAGATTAAATCAGAGGGGCACGGCTGAGCCATTATTACCAGGCAGAATTAGACCGGTGCAAATAGAGGGATCGGTCTACAAGACCATGATATATATTATCATATGGCTCATTATACCGCACAGACAGAGGCAGAGGATGTCTGGGTTTTGCATTGTGCTTTTTTATTATTTAAAATCTTTTTTTTTTCCCAAGAACAAAATGTTCTGCTGGGGATTATATGGCTTTTATCAAAGAAGCCCTGGAAGAAATCAAAATGGTGTGTTGGGGGTTTCTCTAGCTTGAATTATGAGTTCTGTTTATTAGCAAAATTGTCGGGTTATATTAGTGGCACAAAGCTATAATTTTCTTTAAAATGCACATGCAGTGTGTAATTTCTAGCAGTGCTAATTATTATTCATTTGACTAAATGAGTAATTGACTAAGACAATGTTCATAGAAAATGTGTATTTTAAGGGAAACAATATATAATAATGTTGATTCTTTTGCAATCTGTTGAGAAAATCTGACTTCACATTTTATGGCAAGACAGAACTTGGTGTTATTACTGCCTGGGTCAGAGGTCAGAAAGGGAAGTGGGATATTTGAGTGAAACAGAGTACTGCAGCAGACCTCACCTCTGAGGCACTGGAATTGAATAACCGGTTACAGTTCAGAGTAGTAGGTTTATACTTAGCTGTGATCACGACCACATCCGTTTCATCCATTTTTGTACATTTCATGGTTATTTGCTTATTATCAGTGACATCGGTTCACCTATTGCTTGGAACCATTCTCATTTTATACAATTTTTAAAAATATAATGACTGTGAAGCCTTGATAATCAAATAAGCACTTAACACGCAACTATTCCCATTAGGGCTAATGATGTCCCCAGTACTAGGTAGTAAATTAGAAATATTTTGTTTGGTTATCCCTTAAACGTAATAAAATAAACACAGGCTTAGCAGAACAAAAATATAGGGCCAATCTGTATTTGTAACTTTTCACCTGAAAGTTATAATCTTATAGTACTGTATATGCCTGAAAAAAAATCCCATAATATAATTTCAGAGCTCAATGCATCTGCATATGAGAACAAGGTACAGAAGTTATAAATTATTTCTAGAAAGAAGTCTTTTCAGTGGTCTCAGTACCCCAACTGTGGTAGATATGCTTCGCAGACCTTGTAACCCCAGACAGCACACATACGTTGAAATGACATTGATTCCATATCAGACAAAAAGGTTGAAACAACGTTGATCTTCAATGTTTCACTTTATATCAACATTGAATCAAGATTTTACCCCTGTCGATTTTTCAATACTGAAAATCTGACCAAAATATCAATTCAGTACTCAATTGCTTATAATTTAACACTGACCATAATTCAACGCGTGTAAGTATAAGTGTTGAAACAATTACATGGTACTATCTGGGAAGGGAGCAGGACGGTAGATCCGCGAGGGATTGGCCTGCAGCACAAAGCGCAGAAAAGAGGAAAGCGCTTTAAGCGTAGAGCATTGAATGTAGAGTAACGACAGGCACCCTTCACTTTCGCACTGCATGCGAGAAGCGGGAATGAGACCGAGGTGGGGGTCCCGACACCTCTGCCGCCATCCTGTTTTGTTCCTACATCCAGCCCAGAAACCACGCTGACAGCGAGTCGGACATCCTGCGTTTCTTCACTGAAGTGCTTAAAATTATAGCAGCTCAGCTGCCAAAGACATATCATCGAAAGAATAAAGAACGGACAGCATAACGAAGAAAACATGTAGCGGCATATAAAAAAATGCATCGGGTGATAATAGGAATAAGCTGATATAGTCTGACAACTTCTGCTGAATGTAGGAGCAGATGACTGACTGCGCAGGGTCTGCTTGGCTGAGGTCCATGGTGTAATGTAACTGTTCTAAGATTTACGAAGAGGCTTTTTTCGTTTTTCTTTTTTCAAAAGACGTCTCATGCCAGCAGTGCCTGGATGGACGGATACTTCTGCGTTTAGGGGCTTGGGAGAAAATTTTAATACACTGCTACCACTAAAAAAAGACAACAATACTAATTAAGAGCCGCAAACAAAACTAAGAAACTGAAGTCTGTGAAGTTCGTGGGGAATTTTAATACCTCCATTAACGTTGGTGAGACTTGAAACAAAATGGAAAAAAACTGTATAATTCAGAGAGAAGAACTGAAATGTAGTTTGCGGAAGTTTACTTTTAATGCCAGATTAAAAGATCCAAAGTTTGCATTCAACATTGACATACTGCTTGCAGAGTTAAATGGCGCCATCTGGTGATTTAAAGTTCCATCATATTTAGCTCTCTCCTTTGATGACAGAAGTTGCGAGAACAGAACACAACTACAATTTTTTTTAATATAAAATGGAATAAAATCAGATATAATTTCTCCCCTTTACTTGGTCTGTATAATTGTGAATAAATGAGCAGCTATACAATCATACAGGATTATTCTGTACAGTTATATATTTTGTTCCATGCATGCATGAATCATTACATATATTATTCAAAGGAAAAATAATGCATTCATAAGAAGGACTTATGAAATTATACATTAATGAGGGCATTAAATAGTGACAGTACCTTACAAGGTTGTAATGTGAAAGACAAGCACAATTAAACTTTTCCTACAGGTGCACCATGTATTGAGTTAAAGGGAATGTATTCTAAATTTCCTTTTACGATAGACTTCACAAGTGCCTTTTAGATGTCAATGACATTCACAGGGTTACAGAAAACAATTCATGAAATACCAGTGAGGATAAAGAACAGAAATGGCAGCCGATTCACACAACATTTTTCTGACAATCTGAACCATCAGACTTTGTTAATTAGGTGAACATGAGGATAAGTGTTTATTGTAAACGCCTCCGATGACATTCAGAGAGGCCCTGTAGTGGTTCATCACATCGCTTCACTCAGGGTTGTTTTTTCTTGCCATCTGCCAGCGTTCTCAGTGACCGAAGGCCCCAATAGAGCACCGAGAGAGTGATGAAGAGCTAAACAAACAAAGGCACGCTGTTAGAATGTGGGTCCGACTCCTCTGCCAGCAAAAACATCAAAAACAAAATGTGAATGGCTAGAAAAGCAAACACGACTGTGAAGCAAATGATTCGAATGTAGAAGTATCTCAGGCAGGGTGCTCGAGGTTTTGAAGGGCTTTGTCGTTTGTATATATTCAATAGATTTTAGTGAATAGCTAATCCTGAGAAAGTAAAACATAAAACGTCTCCCAGAATGATACAAGAAATATAAAAATATACTTTGGTTAGAAAGAGGCAAATCACTTTCCCATGATGCATCAGTATATAAGGTCGTGGGGTCACTGGTATCCGAACGGCAAGGGAATAGACTGGGAGGTTCCGCCAAAAACTGTTCTGGTGATTCCACTCCCCCTCTGTGTTCTAGGCCATAAACTGCATCCTACCTCGCACTGCGTGCCAAAGCCGTCCCTGTCCATCATAACTGTGGCCTGATGGGAAAAAATGAGCGTTTCCTCTGGAAAGCGCAGCTGTTTTCCTCAGAGAGCGAGAGCGGCGAGGCCTGGAATGCCTTCGCTCTTCCGCGCCTCGCTACCTGTCCTAGCAACAGGTTCCCAACTGGGGCGAGGGAGGGGGGGCAGTGTGAGCTTGGGACGACAGCCCACAGCTTATTATTAATCATTTTTATGTGGGGCTTTCTTACGGGAGACTCCAAATAAAGGCTTGACTCACGCAAAAGTAAGAATATCCTGTTAAACCTCCCCCCCAACCCCAAAAAAAATAAGCACACATAGAGCGAGGCTTATAAATGAACCCTGATGTGGATTCATTTACACAGGGATCATTCACAGTACGTTTCACTTGTACTTACACCTTCATGTTTATCATTTGGGCCCAGGCAACGACCTGCACATGTATCTGCTAATGAAATCAAAGGACGTGAGATTTCACTCTATCAGAAAATTATCTGAATAGCGAAATCGTAATTTGTACAAGAATCCTCCAGAAGTAATTTCTGCCAATATCTATAATAGAGATAGACACAGGGTAATACATTAAGACATTGGTTACTATCTAAAAGCGTTTTTTTGGTACTTGTTTGTGTTATATTAAGCTCGAGTAAAGAAATTCCACCGGAGATGCTGAATATTTCTAAATGACCGGCGTGAAACAGCAATTTCACCCAGTGCTCTCCTGCAGACCCCTGAGCGTGAAACACAGAGCAGCACGAGCAGATTAACATTTTCTTTCCGAGTGAATGGCAGAGCTGTAAAGGCAGAAACCTGGGCTGCCCCCCCCCCCCATTTTCTTTACACACACGTGAACAGCTGTTTACCAGACACCCCCCGACCCCCCCGCACCTCACACCGCATGTATTCCCTTAACACTCCCGGCCATTACCTCCTTGAACTCTAAAATCAAGAGTCCAAGCATAGCAGTACTCATCACGTTGCAAAATGTCACGATTGCTCTTCAGCAGAACGGGTCACATGACCCGGGCTTCGGCACCATTCAGCGGTACGGAAACGGAGATGGCAAAGTATCGAGAGCTATTTAGCCTCGGGCTTTTACAGGAACACATAATCTACTATAACATTGAAAAAAGGAAGAATAAAGTGCAATAACATAATAAAATCCTTTTAGTTTAGGGGGCAAAAAACAAATTCTCTGACATCCCTTGTCAAGAGGCAGCCGCACAAGAGGAGGAAACCCAAATCCAGAGATGTCGGGGGCAGCAGCGGATTTAACGCGGCTCCGAGGGAAGGCGCTCGGGGCCCGAAATGAAAACAGGCCCGTTCTGGCGATGTCAGCCGAGTGATGTATGAGCTGTAGCGGGATGTTTCCGAAACCCCCGCCGTCCACATGGCTGCCCACACGTTACGCAGCACACAGGCACGAGGAGAGACGCTCGCTCGCCCCACATCTGCGGCCCAGCAGCAGGCCGGGGGGGGGGGGGAGCTCCCTCCACTGGGGTCCCGCCCCACGGCCCCGTCGGCGGGGGCTACCTTGGGCTGATCTTTCATGGGTGCTGACTCCCACGCAGATTTCCACGATGGGGCTTAGGGCAGCAGTCTCACACACATTCGTTTTTTATTCTCTTGCTTTTCTTACTTCCCTGGGACTTGTATGATGTTTGGAATCCATTTAATCTTTTAGCTAATTAAACACTGTACAAAACTCTTGAAAATATTTGTAACTGAAGGCCCCGAAAACTAAACTTGTACAGAGATACAGTATTTTTTATAACAAAGTTTCCACAATAGTGATGCAGTTTTAGTTCCTTAGATTTGAAATCCATTGGCTCAGTAGCAGAGTATCTCCCGGTCCAGGGCTCACGGTATGAGTATCGCAATGTTTATGCTGATGCATGAGTATCCCATGAGTTGCTCACCACAAATAGTGGAATATTTAACTCTTCCAGTGACCATATCATGAACAGTGGTACGTTTCTGATTGTAGTGATCAAATCCATTCCTGGAGGTTTAGAAACGATGAATTCAAATAGAGAATGTGCATCACAACCAAGATATAGCTTGCAGTTGCACTTAATTTGAGGTTGCAGCTTTTGCACTGTTCTAGTTTTTTATATGTAACAGTAAACACCTTGAATTAAACCTGCATCAGTTACATGAATTGTATATGAATTCTTTTAAGAATTCATATAATTTTATAAAAAACTGCTGTTCACAAGCAACATGCCACTATACAAAAACCTGAAATAAAAACTTGAACAAAGCTCGACCCTTGAATTCCCATCAGCAGCCAGCTGAGGGTATGAATTCAACACCATTACCAACTTCCCTGGATGACAGAGGTGTGATTCTCTAGCCACTCCCAGCAGCTGCCTGCAGGGGGGCAAGTTCTGGGGTGAAGCAGCTGGGTCACAGCTCACACCTTAACAGCATGGCTCCTTGAGGTGGGGGGCGGAGCTCGGGGGACCTCGGCTTGGAAAGTTGGCGGTGACGACGGGACCGCATCCAGGGTGCATGGACGAGCAGATAAATCACGCAGAGGACATGTGTCTCGCACAGCTCAGGCCCCCGTACTTTGATGGTGCCATCGGGGAAGCTGAAGCCATAGACCTCTGTCTCCTAGGACTTTCTGTAAATCAGTTCAATGGGATTCCAGAAAGAACAGCAACGATTGATGGGTCTCTGGGGGCCGGTAAGCGCCTTGTCTCCCCCCATCTCTTCTGGCTCCTTAGCAACACAAAGCCTCTACCTCTACCCCCCCCCTTTCTTCTCCCTCTCCCTAGCCTCTCCAGGGTTGCACCATTCCAGCAGGTACCAAGGAACACAAAGCACATTCCTCTCCTACTGCCTAAACGGACAAGAGGTACTGCAGTGCCGATAACAGTGTGACAGGGGTGGGCCAGGGCTGATGTTATACTGTAAAGGGTAACAAGGTACAGTACTGCAGTGCCGATAACAGTGTGACAGGGGTGGGCCAGGGCTGATGTTATACTGTAAAGGGTAACAAGGTACAGT
>JABFDZ020000138.1:17214423-17270025 GCA_019775955.2 Pollimyrus isidori | reverse complement strand
TATATATAAATAAAAATATTCAATCAGCCAAATATACAAGTAAATATAAGTTAACTGGTAGTAGAGGCATATAGCTCATGAAATTAATTATTGGTAATAACCTCCTTGATCATTAGATGTTATTTAATAAAATGTATATAAATGCTTTCTTACTCCACAAATTTAAACTTTACAACAAAATCACCCTTAGAAAGCGCAGATACACAGTCTACCTCATGCTCTGTTGTGCGTTGTTTGGCGGGTCCCTGACACCGAGAACGGCATCTGTTCTGAGGTTCCCCCAATTTGCAATGGCAACTCAGACCAGCCACCAGCAATACGGAGAAATTTTCAACAAAATTGATAAACTTATTACGATGTTGTTAAACAAATACAATAAATGTATTTTTAAAAGCTGCAAAAACAAACTGAAATTGGCTTCAAAAAACCTCACCCAAGAAGCGTAAAAACCAGAGAAAACCAACCTTGTCATCTGGTAAGCTTTTAAGGTCAGAAGGCCATTATAAAGTTTTAAAAAACCTAAAAGGCTTAGTATTCGATATCTCAAAGACGTTTATGTGGGCTTTTACAATTCCTTCTGTCAAATCTCACACGTGAACGAAATAACTGGCCCATAAAAAAACACTCACACACACCAGGCAGATAATTCAGCCATTGTTTGATTCTGCAATCCCTCTTCCCGCTTCTGGACAGCAAGGCACAAGATTGATGCGGAGTGTCACTGGTAGGAAGCATGAACCGCTAGGCTTCACTGCAGCCCATGTCCTCCCTCCTCCAGCTCAGCGGGACACCACATAGTTTGGCAGCCGGCGTTCAGATGGGAAGCTCTTTAATGGTGAGAACCCCTACCACAGAAAACCTTCTCCCAAAAAAAGCGGAATAAGGATGGAAGCAGGATGGAAGCATTGAAATAGCAAAAGGCGACTGTAAGAGCACAAACTGTCTCTACATATAGTATGAAGTGACCACATAGATTGCGTTTACGGCAAGATATGGCCCAGCAGTACTACCTGCCATTGCAATTAAACTCATTGAACAACGGAAAAGCCCATTTCCAACACTCCAGTCTGTTTTTTTTGTTGTTGTTTTTGAGACTACACTAATGACCAATGTCAGACTTCTTCATGTTAGACTATTAGGGACCAAAACTCACTCAGCCCTCATGAAAAATGAATAACGTTCATTACATTTGTCAAAACTCACAAATTCCACTGAAATTTTCGTATCCTGTATACTTCTGGAACTTTGCTCTTCAATTACATGCGATACGAAAATGCACAAGGCGTATGAAACACATGATTCACTATCAGTCGACTGCATCAAAACAGATTTGATCCTGTGGATCCCTAAAAATAATGTTGATATTAAAACTGTTTTCCTATTTCAGAACTTTGAACAGACAATGATGGTAAATATCTTTGATTTAGCGAAGATTCTGCCAATAAGGAAAAACCAAGTTTAGCCTAATTGTTCATTTGTACCTTCCTTAGAATATATATTATAAACTGCCTGTAAAGGCCTTTGGTACTTTCAGAACAAAGTCCTGACAAGAGGCTAACTCAAACAAAGACCGTGCCCCGGTAAAGTGTACAAGCCATTTAATGTCAGTGCAGCAGCCTGTCTAGGTTTCTTGGATGGGAATAGAGGGAGTCTTACCCACATTTACATCCTTGCGCCCTCATGTTTATGATAAAAGTAACTGTCCACATTTTAACGTTGACGCTGAGTATGGTGAACCAAAACAACATACCCCGTACTGAGAGGTCAGCAGCGCTTCTGGATTAAAGCACACTCCAAGTGTTTGCTTAAATTGTTATGTTTGCTTTCCTACCCACTGAAACAAGGGATATTCGCTGTATACTCAACATTTCCAATGAGCCTTTTAAAGTTACCACAATTATTTGTATCAGTACTTCCATAATATATGTGGGGATATTTTTCCTGCTGTGCAGCAAGGGATTTTATTTATTTATGAGTGAACAATAATGCAAAATAAACACTGATCACCATTTAAACATTGTGCTACTATATCACTACATGCAGACATTACTGGCAGACACTACAATTGCCTTTTTCAGTATGCAGTGTTGAATATATGATAAACCCTTTGTATATATTGGAAAGTTTTGATAAGACTGCTGGGTACAATGTCATTATTTCTTTAAAACCGAAAAATTCATCACTCATGCGTCTTCTAACAGCTTATTTTATTCAGGCTTTCCAGACTGCGGTTAACCCTAGATGAGATGTCAGTCCATCGCAGGGCCGACACACATATGTCAAACTCCATAGGCAATGGGATGTATTAAAGCTACAGCCGTATGATGTCACCATTTGTGTGCGGCGGCCATTTTACCAGGGAATGGTGAAGATGCCGATGCTGAGATGCAGAAAGTTTGATGTTTTAAAGAAGGATTCATATAAACAAAATTTATAGCAAGTGCTCAGAAAAAGCTGAACTTTTTTCAGGCAAAGGGGGACTGAGACATTTCTTGTAACATTTGGAGAGGAAATAATCTACCCCCACAGCTGACCATAAAATCTAAATACACACGAAATGAGGCACAAGAGCACTTTCTGAAATTATCATAATGTGTGAAATTCCTGTTATGTTCTACATTTGTCCTGCTATGTCCTGCTTTTTAGACATACACTATAATAAAAACAGGACCAATGGCGTGATGCATGATATACAACGTCAAGTTCACCAGTTTTACACTCAGTTTTTAGACTCAGTGGCGATAAAAACTCTTACATTTAGCTGATAGAAATTTCACGTTGTGCTTAGGAACAAGAGTAGCGAGCCTGATTTATCGCTAATGAAGGCCTCCATACATGACAAACCACAGCCTGTGCCTGTGCCAATGCCTGAACAAGCATGTTGAGATTGACTAGAATGCCACTTGCAGACTAGCAAATTAACCCACAAGTTCTAGAGCACATTACTGTTGTTTCCTGTACTGACATTCAGTCAGCAATACAGTCAGGTCCATAAATATTGGGACATCGACACAATTCTAACATTTTTGGCTCTATACACCACAATGGGTTTCAAATGAATCGAACAAGATGTTCTTTAACTGTAGATTGTCAGCTTTTATTTGAAGGTATTTACATTCAAATCAGGTGAACGGTGTAGGAATTACAACAGTTTGCATATGTGCCTCCCACTTGTTAAGGGACCAAAAGTAATGGGACAATTGGCTTCTCAGCTGTTCCATGGCCAGGTGTGTGTTATTCCCTCATTATCCCAATTACAATGAGCAGATAAAAGGTCCAGAGTTCATTTCAAGTGTGCTATTTGCATTCGGAATCTGTTGCTGTGAACTGTCAAGATGAGATCCAAAGAGCTGTCACTATCAGTGAAACAAGCCATCATTAGGCTGATTAAAAACAAAACAAATCCATCAGAGAGATAGCAAAAGCATTAGGTGTGGCCAAAACAACTGTTTGGAACATTCTTAAAAAGAAGGAATGCACTGGTGAGCTCAGCAACATCAAAAGACCCAGAAGACCACAGAAAACAACTGTGGTGAATGGCCGAAGAATTCTTTCCCTGGTGAAGAAAACACCCTTCACAACAGTTGGCCAGATCAGGAACACTCTCCAGGAGGTAGGTGTATGTGTGTCAAAGTCAACAATCAAGAGAAGACTTCACCAGAGTGAATACAGAGGGTTCACCACAAGATGTAAACCATTGGTGAGCCTCAAAAACAGGAAGGCCAGATTATAGTTTGCCAAACGACATATAAAAAAGCCTTAACAGTTCTGAAACAACATCCTATGGACAGATGAGACCAAAATCAACTTATACCAGAGTGATGGGAAAAGAAGAGTATGGAGAAGTAAAGCAACTCCTCATGATCCTAAGCATTCCACCTCATCAGTGAAGCATGGTGGTGGTAGTGTCATGGGGTGGGCATGTATGGCTGCCAGTGGAACTGGTTCTCTTGTATTTATTGATGATGTGACTGCTGACAAAAGCAGCATGATGAATTATGAAGTGTTTCGGGCAATATTATCTGCTCATTTACAGCCAAATGCTTCAAAACTCATTGGACGACGCTTCACAGTCCAGATGGACAATGACCCAAAGCATACTGAAAAAGCAACCAAAGAGTTTTTGAAGGGAAAGAAGTGGACTGTTATGCAATGGTCAAGTCAGTCACCTGACCTGAATCCGATTGAGCATGCTGAAGACAAAACTGAAGGGAAAACGCCCCAAGAACAAGCAGTAACTGAAGACAGTTGCAGTAGAGGCCTGGCAGAGCATCACCAGCCTCTGGTGATGTCTATTTGTTCCAGACTTCAGGCTGTAATTGACTGCAAAGGATGTGCAACCAAGTATTAAAAAGTGAAAGTTTGATTTATGATTCTTATTCTGTCTCATTACTTTTGGTCCCGTAACATGTGGGAAGCACATATGCAGACTGTTGTAATTCCTACACCGTTCACCTGATTTGAATGTAAATACCCTCAAATAAAAGCTGACAGTCTGCAGTTAAAGAACATCTTGTTAGTTTCATTTGAAATCCATTGTGGTGGTGTATAGAGCCAAAAATGTTAGAATTGTGTCGATGTCCCAATATTTATGAACCTGACTGTATATGCCTATTTTACTACATACTTTGTGTCAAGGAAATTCCTTAGATCACTGCCAAAGATGGTGATAGTGCTGCGATCGACCTGCTCATCCAATCCTCCTGCGTGCCATGCCCCCTTCTTACCTCATGTGGAATCCCGGTGTATTCAGCTGTGTCTAGTCATCATTAATTGATTCTGTGTATTTAGTGCTTGTGTGTCCGTCTTACCCCTGTCCAGTCATTGACGTTTTGTGCTTATATGATGTCCTATGGTTCTGTCTTGCAAATAAATCCCGTTTTCCCGATGACACGGTTTTGTGCTGCTTTCACGGATTCAATCCGTGGCAGAATGACCGGACCAAAACTGAAGATAAATAAAAAAACAAACAATTAAAATACAATCAATCAAAGTATTACAAATTAGATATGATTTGTTTCCATCCAACAAAAGTACCCAAAGGTGAATAAATAAGCACTTTGTATATATTTAACTATATTTAGCTCTGCTTGTAACAAAATGTAAGAATGTGCCCCTTCTTGACAGCACCATCGTTCAATTCCTTTTAACCAAGCTTTCTGTCGCCTTTCTTCTGTTTCTTTACGTTGTTTTTTACAATGGAAGGTATACAAATGAAACTTAGTTTTGCCTATTTATTGCTGCTCATATTTACTTGTTCCCAGGTAAAACGGCCGCTGCCTCGTTTTCATTTATGCGTATTGGTCTGTGGGAGGAGCACAGAGTAACTAGAGGAAACCTACAAAAAACATACAAACTGCAAACATTCAGAAAAAAAGCAGAATGCAAATACCCAACCCTAAAGGTGTAAGACAGCAGAACGACCTCCACAGTGATGTTCAATATCAATAAAGTTTAAACTATTCTGTGCTACGCTACACTACGCTATGTTGTAATATGCTTGCCCCAGCATTGTCTTGCAAACCCCAGGATGTGTAGGTGTGCTTGAGATTTAGGTATGTTTCCAAGATAGCACTACTGTATTAAAAACAGCCTTTACGTGAACGTGTCCTTACGAATTAGCGCTGCACAATAAAAACGAGAACCAAAAAATCAGGCCCATTGTTCTGACATTCATTTTAATCCCAGAAAAGTACTCCTTTCCTGTTCTCAGAGGTAGGGACCGTACATCATATTACATTTTTATACATCACCTTCCCTCCCAGATTTTTTTTCCTTTATAATATAACACATAATTCACCTGGAAAAGACATTTTTGTCTACTTTTTATGGTGTCATTTGTTTTATTCGCCAATTCTTTATGGATGACTGTATTAGCACTGATTTGCAAAAAAAAAGTTCCATTTCAATCCAGCATTACCTTCATTCTTAATTTTTTTGCATCTTTCATTATTATTCCTCATTTGTTATGTTTTTCTATATCATTCGGTCAATACCGAAGATATTAAAGAAAATATGAAAGTTACTCTTCAGTCTCGAACTGAGGAATTTACTGCCTTCACCTGTAACCTTGAGAGCTTAGGGGAAAGACTCTGAAAACTCAGGGTAAGCACTCTGTGACCTTGGAACGGCTAGATGCGGCTAAACGGGAGCTTGTGAGTCCCAGGCCGAAGCAACAGTTCCGGCCATCAGCCGAAGGTGGCTCACCGAGGACTCAGGACCGTGACAGGGCTCTTTTAAGCAAGTAGAGCACATGAGGGCAGTAGAATCCAAGCCTGCGGGATCAGAGGAGGAGGGTGAGATCAGCGAGATCCGCGGCAGCGCGAGCACGTTCAGGACCCGGCAGACCGCGCCACAGCAGATAGTTGGCCATTGTTGATATTATTGCAGGGTCCCAAAGGCCCGCCTCCGCTGTGCTGCTCTGAGCCTCCACATCCTGACCGCTCTCATTCTTTTGTACGCCCTCCAACCTGCACGGCCAGGAACTTCCAGTCAGGGCCAAGATTTATGAAGCCCCCATGGTCAGGGTTCGCGTCGCCGCATCAGCCGAGGGTTTCTTCTTAAAACAATAACATCCAGCCACGGCCCCCCCCAACCCCCCCGGGGCTGCTTTCGGGGGCATTGACGCGATCTATTTGTCTCTGCCGCTCTGCAAGGGGTGGCACCAGCGACACAACCCACTGTGCCACGTCCAGGTCTGCACATAACCAACTGGAACAAAGACCCAAGTAAAACCATCAACGATTTAATTAACCCAACTGGTTAGGAACTAGTTAGGGGCTTCCGTTTCTAACAATGCTACCAAAATCTGCATCCCGTGACACACTACAAAGCCTCAAAATATCTTTCTTTGTTTTCGTACAAAGGTCTGTAACCAAGAGAAGACTTGGCCCTTACTTTCACCAAAATAATGATGTTTTTCCCCTCTTGGATGTTCGTCATATTGCTGAGATCAAGTAACCGGACACTGAAACTGTTACAAGCAAATGTTATTGCACTTAAATGTTCATTATTGAATGACATGCATAACACTTATAGTATGTATAGTAGGTACAGGAGTGTAGACAGAATGTTATGCTTCACACCCAAGGCTTACTAACACATACATAATTTCAAAACAAGTATTACTTGCACACTTTAAATAGTCATGTACTCTTCACACCATTTCTAATTAGAGTAAAGACATTAAATTTAATACGTATATAACGTAGCATGCAGGGCGATGCTGATAATACCAGCGCATAACGATATGTGGGCATGACTCATAATGGCATGGAGTCCCGGGACACTAGGGACCAAACGGACTGTGACGGGGGCCAGGGACGAGCAAAGCCGCCCACACACAAGGATTCGCCTGAACGCTCCAGCGGCCTCCAGGCCCCCCCCTCCATGATAAAAGCGAAAGAGCGTAACATTCTATAAACGGCAGGATCACAGCGAGAGGAGTGACTCAGGCCCATGGCCACATCGGGGGTCCGACGCAGCATTTATGGCCCATTCCGGTGTCTGGGGGGGCCACCTGTTACGCTCCTCAAAACCGGCCGCCTTTGCGGCAATCGGGCAGGCCGTACCCTGGTGCACCCGGGGGCATGACTAAGCACCTACAGCCCAGAACAGCTTCCTAATTTATCCAAGCTTGTTTAAGGTGCTTAATACCTATTTTCGGAAATGTTCCAAACTGCTAGGACATGTGATGCGGGTGTTGATTTTATTTGGTATCAGTCACTCAAAATACCTGTGTAGGACTCTATGGGATGGTTAATGGCTTTTTTCACAGATGGCAGCAGCCATCTTGCTGATTTGTTGAATCAAGCAGGATGTGTTTTCACGGCTCAACAGCTCTGGTTATATATAACCCAAAAGAGCTTGATTCTTGCTAGAAAAAAACCCATGACAGTGAGCTGTGACTTCGACAGCACCTTCATACTTTACATTAATATTATATTAATGAGCATTAAGGATTATGAACACAAAATGCATCTCTGTAGCATTTGCACACAGTGATAATATGCAATTATTACTTAATATTCATTTGGCTGCACTTAACTGGTCTGTGACGATACTGGAATCATAAATGCTACAGAGCGAACGGAGAGCTTATGAAAGCTTGCAGAAGGTCACTGGCTCTTTTTTTTACTTTTAACAGTTTAAGTCACACGGACGTCAGTATTAATATTGAGAGCATCAAAGAGGCCACCAGCTGAGCTCATTTTTAAGCGACAATCAAGGTATAAGATAGTTCTTGGTGTAACAGGTGATATTTAGCAATAAAACAAGAGAGATGGTCCAGCTTTGCAGGCTCTGACCCTAAACATAGAACCTGGCAGGAACGGCAAATATTCAGCTCAGTGTCAGGGCAAATATAGGCACTTAATTGTCAAATAATCCAATAAGAAGAACTGATGTTCTCTTGACATCAGTACACGGAGTCCCCAGTTTACAAATGAGAGACGTTGCCTGAGTCTCTCTTTAAGTCATATTTGTAGGTATGTTGGTAAAACAATAATACAATACATAATAACGATGATTATAATACATTAATAATAAAAGTAACTATGGTATTGTACTGCACCTCAAGCCCATGACACAAATAGTGCATGCATTCATTATTACGAACCATTGTATTTATCTCAGATTTTTTATTTAATATGCATTATGTCCATAAGTACAAGCTGTCCGCAAGTCGGATGTTCTTAACCCCGGACTGCCTGTATATGGTTATACCTAGCATTATTAGTAAATTTGCTATTATTCATTTTAGAAAGCATGCTATATTTATGTACTATTATCTTACTAAAGAAGGTGTGTTTTCACATGTATGCTTTGCGAATAATTGGCTCCCTGTGCACGATGGCAGCAGCCTGTCTGGGATGCTCCAAACGCCTTTGTGGCTACACACGCCAAGCCACTCACGTATAATAACACAGGCTATGATCATCCCAATCATGTTAGACGAGGTCAGAAGCATGTCCAATCAGAGGGAATCTCTCACACTCGCCTCTAATTCCGCGGAGTTCCCACGCATTCTTCATACCAACAAATCATTCTTGGAGTAATAAACGCATTATTTAATGCGGAATCCTCTCAAAGATTTTCTTACTAATATGCTTCATCTTTCATTAACCGGATGAAAAGAACAGAGCCTGGTGACTACCGTCGTTACAGACACAATAAATATGGACATTGACATTTTGCACACATTAAAATGGCATTTCAATTTGAAACGTTTTTTTCATAGCCACAGCTACAGCATGTTTTTGCCCCCCCCCCCCAGGCACGGCACAATGAAGAAAAGAATATGATCGCTTTCCTCTAACAGAGTGGCATTACCCTCTCCGCAAATCCCACCCGTGTGATGACAACACCACCCCGAGTCGGGCCAGCGGCTGGCGCAGAACGCGGAGGGTGCGGAGCTGGGGCAGCCTGAAAGCCGAACGGGATGAGAGTCGCGCGTGGCAGGCACGCGGCTTCTCAGAGAAGGATGGCAGGGACAGATGGCTGGAAAAACGAAGGACGTTGCTGGAAAATAACACGGCAACTGGAAAAATAAAGAAGAAGAAAAAACAACACTAAACTAAAACCGCCCCAGGCACTAGAAAACTGGAAAGGTGCTAGCAGCCAGGACAGTGGGGCCCAAACACACAAACACACGTGCACATGTACAGTGCACAATGCACTGCACATAACAGCTAGCTGGCCAACTTGCATGCTAAAAGCCACTCAAACACATGAGGCGACCGGAGGCCCCATGACCATCCAACGATTTTATTACTTAAACAGCAACTCCGACGCAACTTGAGAACCTCGCGTGTAGCTGCTCATGTCTGCTGGCTCAGGGGGCTGCTCTGCAAAGCACTCATTCTGTTTTCATGTGCAATAAATATACCATTTTCCAGTTATGTTTTCCTTTTGTGCCAGACGCGATGTTTTGTACGACTAGCCATGGGCCTTTCAACATCCTGACTCCTTCTGCACCTTCAATACAGAGCCCTGCCTATATTTGAGGTGCATTTCATACATTTTCCACTGGACACCTACCCAGCAAAACTGGCTGCTAATTACTAAAAACATGGCATTTTTCTTCTCTGAGCATACAGTGCTTACACAAGCTCACTACATTATGATTGCATGTAATAGCGCTTCATAATCACATTTAATAGTTTCACTACTGGAGACAGGAATCACATTACACTGTATTTTATGAGGCCATCGATTGTGCCTCCATTCAAAGCCCCGTTCTCTGATGCGGAGCTGAAAGCCGGGAGCAGTGGGCTTATGGTCGCACTGTGTCTGCGTTTTCCTTCCCTAGATTCAATAAAGACGACCGCAATAAAGGCCACGCAGGCTTTTTTCGTTCGCTTTGAACGCGCTCTGCCAGTGGCCTGCTTTGTAGTTTCCATTTCTTAACGACGAGCACCACCTTTCAAGGGCACAGCTAGGAGGAGGAAAATACTGGGATGGCTGTAAAAAAAACACAAGACTAATGAAACTGAGCCGTCATACTTAACAGTCATTCCTATTGTTTTAAAGGCAATGGTTGCCTGATGTTCCATTTCTGCTATTTGAAATTACTTTAATTGTACTTCCATACACTTTACATTCTTTGCTTAATTTTAATATAAAATTCTCATTGAGGAATCTCATATTTTGTACCAATACTAACCCCGAGCATTTGTCCAGCTGCACATTATATTTCTATTATTCAAGGGCACTTCTGTCCACCGAATAATCCAGTATTACAGTACGTATCAGTATCGTTCTAGCATTAACAGGCAGTATTATTTAGTAGACACTGCATTTAATGTTTAATTTTAACTTAAATTTTAGTGTCCCCAATATTCTTACATTCAAGTAAAACAGATATTTTATAATTATAAATAGTATTACTTTACATATTATTATTTGTCTATATAATTTATTTCCTGACATACTTTTTGTGAAAGCCATGCTTGCAGTTATTAGAAGGAATACGGCAGAACAGCATTTCAATTTTTGACATTATACAGTAAGTTGGATAAATGGCCCTCAAAACCCCACGTCCAAAGCCTAAGACAGCTGTCACCTCCAAGATGGACTCACGCTAAATTAAGTGCCTTTTCCGATTCGGCTAACCGCTACGCAGAAACAGGACATTACAGCATTTTATGCTAGCATGATCCTAAGGATGATTTTGGTCAGCTTTGCTTTTTTTGGTAAGTCAGTAGCCCCAATTATGCATCTGCGCTTGACCTCCCCTCACTAATGCTGTTAAGAGAAAGCAGGAGCTGTAAAAAGGTGGTCTTTTATTGAAGGTTTAAGGGTCTCTTACATCATGTCTGCACTGGGGCGCTGTGTGGCTCTGTGCGGTTGGCCTGTGTGCCCGCATCTGGAGGGTGGCCTCTTGGGATCCTGAAGACCTATGAGCATGGCCCTTATCCTCTGGAGGCAGGATGAATCAGGGGTCCCTGTGCTCTGACCCCTATCGCTGCTTCACTTGTATTATATATGAAAACCAAATAGTTCCTATGTACCCGCACTCACTCTTGGTGAATGGTGAATATCATTTTCCAATCCCTCAAGCATTTTACATCAAACACCTGGTGTTTTACAAACATACTCTGCAACAAAACAAGATAATACTATGTAATGAGACTTATCTGTTTTACTCACTGACACTAAATGTGCCACCATGTACATTGAGAGCAATTACAGGACAGGGCAAGAAATCATGTGAATTGTTCAGAAAAATAAAATTACGCTAAAATCCAAAATAGAATTGTCCTTTGAGAGAGTATCTGAAGAAATAAGCCTGAACAGGGGCTAGAAAACTATCAGCAAATTATTAAATAACAAAACCGAATTACTTCTTAACATGCTTTACAGGGTGAACATGTGCAGATATTAAAACAGGACCCATAACAGGAAGCTGTTGGTTGTCTATATGATTTATATACTATAGTGAATTAGCAGAAACTGTAACTGGATTATGATGTTGAACTGAGAGGATTTCCCCCATTGCCTTCCTGAGGAAGACACTTTTGGGTTTTAGACAGAAAAGGAGTGCATGAATCAACTAATACAGTATGCATTGCAATGGTGTTCAGAGGAAGCAATAATTGTGAAATATTTCACTATAATACAAGTGGTTTCAGTATTTAAAATGAAAACATCACTTAACATAATTTAGTTCACATAATCTTCGATTGAATAAGCAGCAAATGTAAAATTCATGAATTATGACTAGGAGGCTAATATCTCTGGCTAACAGTAACCTGGAGACCACAGGGAGATCTGACTTTCATACAATGCAAAATCAAAGACAAGTCTTGACATTTTTTCTTCTTTGCACATAAAACTCGTAATTATTCAATCTGGTCTAATAAAAATCGATTACATTACATACATTTTTGCCATAGTTCAGTATATATTATCAATTCATTAGCCTATTAGTATGATTTTAATGGAAAAATCATACATGCAATCTAAGTACTCTGTCTAGAATTTAAAAGCTGCGATGATTTCATGCACTATGGCTCCAAAGATGAAGGTGACCTCATCGGATTCTCCCTAGATCAGGTCACTACATTGTTAACTCCTGACTTGACCGTAACATTTAGGAAAGAAAAAAAAACAATTTGAGTAAAAATATGGAGCACCCTAACTCTTTAATTACAGACCATGGGAGAGACGATGAAGCCAGTAGTATCCAAAGTCGACTCCGAGGAAGGCCAGCCACCAGGTCCAAGGCGAGTCCCAAGGAAGCTCCATCAGTCGGTAATTTTCCCACACGTAGATATAGCAAGATATTTCTAGACCCTTTGCAAAGAGTCTTGGGGGTAAAAAAGATCAGTAATTAAGGCCGTACCGCACTAAACACTAAGGCAGGTGTATAATGGTAAGTTTTCACAACTAGTAATGTTCTGAAAAAAGTTACAAGTTTTAAAATAAGTACACTAAAACACAGGTTCAGGATCCAACCCTCATTTTGATATTCTCATCTAAAAGGCTTATCCCGACAATGGCTGGAAACATTTCTGTGGAATATGACATATTAAATATGCTCAAAATATTTTTCTGTCGCAGTTTGGGAGAATTCGCAAGTCACTGTAATACGGATAGCAGTGAACCTTCTGCAACGAAGCTGTAGGTTGGAGATGCTGAGAAAAATACCATAAAAATACACTAAGAAAATAGTGTGTGAAATAAAACCTGTCAAAATCTATAAAACCTGTCAAACTCTAAAAAGTTTTAGTTAAAAAAAAGTTAATACACAGCACAAAATCTAGAATCTATTAAATTGGTAATTAAAAATGCTTCTCACAAACTCATTGTCAACTAGATAGAAAGCACAAAACCTGCCTTGAAACTATGTTTTAAAATGACTGCTTGAGATTTGTCCTTATTAGAGAGAACTTACTGTAACAACGAAATACTGCAGGCCACTATGGGCCCGGATCGTCATCTGCTGTTTCATATTTAGACCAGTGGGTAACTGAACCAGGATTGTCACATAGCAGGACTTCAAACTCTGCAGGACTGGAATCACTCAACTCTGCCTGCTGTTCAGAGTATCAGGCATATTCAGCAATTCATTCATAATTCAGACAAAGTAATCAAGGTGTTTAAATGCCAGAAACTGTCTATTCAGGCCTGCTGCGTCATAGCCTGAATAAAAATCAAACGTTTTTTTTTTTTTAATGAGATTCTTAGTGCCTGAACTGAAATGACTTACTTTGACAGCCGGGACATGACGCCAGCAGACACAGAGGTGATTCCATCGTTGACTCTGATGACTGACTTTCCCGTCTTTGCCCAGCCTAGAACCTGCTCCAGCATTATCAACAGCAGGAAATAGGGCGTGGCCTGGACAAAGGAGAAAATATGAGAAAGTCATCATCCAGACACATGGAATTATAGCCATTTCCCTCAGTAATATTAACTACTGCATATATGCCATAGTAGACCCAAGTGTTTGATTATGAATAAAAAGGAAGATCCTTGAGCCCACTGCTGCATGGGACAGGTTCTTGCAACCTGGTTCTTGCAACTTGACCCCCCCCCCCCCCCCAAACATGGTCAGGATATGTGACGTGACTGGAAGATGGGTGATTTTACTACAGCACATCCGGTCTGAAACTCAATGAAGTAAGGTCAATTACCAAGCTGCCAGTTAAAAAGAATTACACTGTGATCCTGACCAGGATGCATGAATGAAAGAGGTATGGATGGAAAATAAATGTGCTTTAGGTTTGGTGATGTGCTCTGAATTCATTGGTCCTTCTCAAGGGAACATTTGTTTATTATTATTTCATCTGTGATCCTGACATCAAGTGATCTTGTAAATGCACTGAGTGCACAACCATGATGCAGCTGAGAAACGATGCATGCACATTTTTGAAAACTATTTAGATCTCTGGACATACCTTTTCAAGAATAACTCATTAAAAACCTGAGAATTTTCCACCTGAAGATCTGTAATAGAAAGATTACTTATGCTGAAAGAGAAATGAATGGAAGTATATTGACTGCATAAGTATTTAGCCTCCTGAATTTAATATTTGGTGGAAACTCCTTTAGCAGTGACTGCATATACAATTCGGTCTAAACAGGTCTCCACCATCAGGGTGCTGTCTTTTCATGGTCATTCTTCAAGACTCAAGATTTCCATCAGCTCTCTAGGATTTCTTGGGGAGTGCCAATCGAGGAATGCTAATCGGGGAGTGCCAATCGGTGAGTGCCAATCGGGGAGTGCCAATCGGGGAGTGCCAATCGGGGAGTGCCAATCGACAGCAATTTTCAAGTCTGTCTACACATTGTCAATATTCAAGCTGAGTACTTAGTCTTAGTATCAGTATCAGAGTGAAGCTTGATCTCCAGAAGTTTTTTCCTGATTCTTCACCCCCAACCAAACTTTCCAGTTCATGCTGAGAAGCATTACACGTAGCACAATCCTGTCAGGAGTATGCCTGACTTATAGTGATCACTGGGTAACTCGAGAACCTGCAGCAACTCTCGGCATTTGGAATTTTTTATTGATCCAGAAAAAACCCATAGCCATAAAATCTTTGTTCTGTAACACCTGATCGCTGTACCTATTTCACAGCTGTCAATGAGCTCTTCAGTGACTCCTACCACCAGCTGCCAACCATAGCTATGTTAATATAGGTAGCTTGACCAAGGCTGTATATAGATGTCAAAATATGGTGGAAAAGATGATATAAAAATCAAGGGGAAGGGCAGAGCTATGTTGAAATTCTGGACAAAACGGCTTTCAGGGAAGGAAGAGTAAAGAAAATGTCCCAAATAGCCTAGACCACTGATCATCAACTGGCCGCCCGCGGGCCGAATCCGGCCCGCCGAGCCGTTCAATCCGGCCCACGACTGGATTCCAAAATTGTGAGGATCAAAAAGAGAATAGTGGTCCACATTATTAAAGCAACTAAAAATAATAACAAATGAGTCTCTTGTCAGAATAACCACCATTTATGACTATATTTAGACATTTAGACATTTTAAACATAATGTTAAGCCAAAATTAGATTTTTATTTGATTTTCTTCTTGGGGGTCCGGCCCCCAAGGAGGCTGTCTGGTAAAACTCTGGCCCTCTGACAGATATACTTGATGACCCCTGGCCTAGACTGACATGAATCCTAATGAGAATCTGTGGAAAACTGCTTGAAAATATCAGAAAGTTGCTATCATGACAGGTGCCAAATGCCTTCTGGCCTTAGCTTTTTGCCCCCTGCTGCCGCGACTGAGACCTTGAACATTCAGACCCGATACCCCCACTCTTACTTGGTACACGGGAGACGCTGATCTAGATATGTGAGCTGAATTCATCTTGCATGGAAGCTTAAGCCAGATATGACTAAGAAACCCAAACTGCTCCTCTCTGCCTTCCTGGCCTATCTGGCATGCTCTCAATGTAACAAACCCATTCAACCACCACAGGGCTGATCAGTAAATTTCTCT
The DNA here is from genome assembly GCA_019775955.2 of Pollimyrus isidori. Lineage (NCBI taxonomy): Eukaryota > Metazoa > Chordata > Actinopteri > Osteoglossiformes > Mormyridae > Pollimyrus > Pollimyrus isidori. The sequence goes on along the minus strand of JABFDZ020000138.1, from coordinate 17,254,073 downwards.
TTTTCTTACCAAAAAACACAGGCTCATATGAGTGGGCACTCTGTGTTCAAACTAGTGTCCATTACGAGCAATCCAAGGGCTGCACAGCAGTCCAATAACGATCACCACTCAGGTTCAGATCCACGGTATCATTCCTCCCATTCACATTCCTCAAAGTGTCTCCATCATTCTCCACAAGAACATTGCAATCTCCCAGGTGGACCATAGGAGAGACTGCTGCCAGCACCTGATCCCTTTACTCTGGGAAGGTGGGGTACCCTAAACCGCTGTTCCATGCATATACACAAACAGCAGCCAATTTTCCTCTCTGGAGCTAGAGGGAACTTCTAGTTCACCAAAAAAGACTCCAGCTGCAAGGCTTACAGCCTGGGCATCCCAGTCCCCCAAAGGTCATTCACCTTGGGAAAGTCCACAGCAGAACGGACTGCAGCCCCCGACCAATAGATCTGGTTCCAGAGCCCACACTGTGCATGAAGACTTGGTAGATTATATCTACGTATTCCTGCTCAGGTTCATTCCTCACCAGGGAGATAGCGTTCTACGTTCCCATGCTTGTCTCCCAACGGCACTACTGAACTCAACGTTCAACGCTGTTCTGGCTGATTGACCAATTATCATCAAAGCTAGTTGGCGAAACTGAGTTCTCTGATTATACTGTATATCAGCCCCCATGCAAGTTGTGCATCTCTGGTTGGTGCTACGTTTTGCTGTCAGCCTAGTGTGTAGCTTAAATGGTGGGCGCCCAGTGGTAGAGACTGCAGACTAGGGATGCAGGTGATAAATCAGGGTGTGGCCACACCTGACTTGTATCATTCTTATAAAATAATTATTTTACTGTTGCTAAAGGCTTTTCTAAAAAGTAAAAAAATCTGGTGTAAAAAATGAAAATAAAAATAATGATAATATCTAAATCGTCTTATAGTATTTATACCAAACTATCCCAGCATTATGTATAAGATTCAAGGCACTCTTTCCCCCCCCCAAAAAAAGGCAAATATTGTGGAAACTTGTTGAAACCGTCAAAAGCCGGTTGCCTCAATGTTTTTGGACTTAGATCTCGCTGGGAAAATGACAACATTTGTACAGCAGATGTTTGTGTTTTCCCAAAAGAGTGTAGCTTTAACAGGTTAGGGGTGGTGCTGTGAACTGAGGGGCTTTCAGTAAGAAAACAGAAGTACAGCTGAGTTGCCACATAAAAATCCCAGCTTTCTCACAGCCTCATTCTTTGAGCAATTTAAGAAAATATTTAGAAGCCTGAACCATTTGGAAGCATCTACTAACAAGACAAATAGAGAAGACAAAATTTAAGCATAAATAATCCTAAAATTCTCTAAGGGAGACCTTGGATTTCAGTGTTACCCCTAATTCCTTTTATTACAAATAATGATTTTGTTATTATTTTAGCCTGAATATCAAACCACATATAAAAAAATGAAACACAGCACTTTAAGTCTATAATCTATTTTCTCCAATGTATTACCTAATGAAGCATTCATATACTGTACATCTTACGTTACTAATCAATGGCAGTAGATCTGCTGACAGCACATACAAGCATGTGCCACGTAACATAATCACAATAACAAATAACGTGTCATCCAATCACAGTACAAGAGGGACTGGAAAGAGCTGTACGTGGTTTAAGTGTTTAAAAAAACATGTTAAAATGTAAGTTGGTCATTTTAAATGATAAACATGTGTGGAGTTCAAGCAATTAAAAACCAAATAGTAAAATGTGGTAAGTAAAGCGAATACATATAACTTAGTGCTTTTGGGAGTTTAGGTTATTTAAAAGACATAATCTTTTTAAAAATGTATTTCACAAATTGCACAACTGTACATATGTGACCGCCAATTTTACTCAATATCGAATGACATTTTACATGTGCATGGAGTACAATGTAATACGTTCAGTAAGATTTAATAATAATAAACACAATTGGAGATTGTTTAAATTGTTGTCATCTGCATTGTTATTTTTCAGGGTAAGCGGACCTTGCTGATATAAATCATATGAAAATGCAGGCCTAGATTATTTTACTGTATTTATGTTACTGTACACATATCAAACCTGTGAGCAATACAGGTACGTAGTGGTGACAAGAGGTTCGAGGTTAATCCGTCAAAACAAAATCCATAGAAAAGGCCTAACGATAATAACTTTAGTCCGCATTTTCGGCGTGGCATTACGGTCATGGAAATGCCCTCTATTATACATGAGAGCTGCAATCCGCACTGGAAAAACATGAAAGTATTCCAACAAGTGACCATAAAATAAGCTTTTTCATGGCCGCGCCTTTCATATGGCCGGTTGCCATCACATTGTATTTCCAGGAAGTATCAAACTTGCAGAAACTTAGTAAGCTTAGTATAACAATTGTAGCTCTACTCTCTTACTATATTTTTGATTCTTTATAATTTGTTCGAAGTACAGTATGTCTTCTATTTTCGGGTTTACTGGGGTGGGGGGTCGTTTCGGAACCTGACAAGTTCCTACACGACTGTCTACAGGAGCGCGGACCGCTGGTTACTGTGGCTGGAGCGCAGAGGCGGATCGGAAGGGATCACGGTAGGCGTCCCTCAGGCCGAAAGCTCACCATGTTGACGTACTCGGGCACTTCTTCCTCCTGCTCGAAAGACGTTTCGTTTGGCGTGAGAAGGTAAAACATCACGCGAAAGCCTTGGGAGGCGGAGAGCGCCGCCGCTTCGGGACCTGCCATCATCGCGGGCAGCTGGAATGGCAGCGATGGCGGCCGACGGACCGCGCGTTTAGCCCGCAGGGCGAAGTCCGTAACATAGCCATGGACTCCTCTGTGAAAGAGACTTTTTTTCTGTTTGTGTGTATCTGTGTTCATTGTTAACACTGAAACTTACCGTATTGCTTGTTCTATTTGTGAATGGATTTTGGATTTCAGAACCTGAACTATATTTTTACATGAACTTTTTGCGTTACTATTTTGAGAATGTATAAACGTAATATTTCTGTTAAACGAGGCGCGCTAAACAGTACTGTAGATTAAGCTTCATTTCGTTGCTTATCTGTTCTAATGACACTAAAGCCGTAGGTGTTAAAATAGTCATACAGTGATACAGTACTTTAAGTGTATCGGAAAGGCCAATATATGTTCCAGTGCTGTCGTGATATCCAAACAAATGTTAGCTTTATGGATAAAATAATGAAACAATACATTGATGCTCATTGTGTTTGATTATAAATGAATATTGTAGGGGAAAAAATGAAAAAAAAAAGAAATTAACATATTACAGTCTGGTTATTTCTGGATTTACAGAGGTTATCAGAATACCTGCACAAGTTACTATTCCGCATTTACAGAGGAACATCAAATGTATATTTAACCTTTGCAAACGTCCAAAAAAATGAAAATCTACCCCAATAAAAACTTTTTCATTGTTTCAATCCTTCATATTTAAGTAAAAAAATTATACAATGTATTATTCGTGTACTTTCAGAAGGCTAATATTTTAAAAGCCTTCAGATACAACTGTAGTTTTTTGGCTGCAGTTGCAGTGTAGGCCTATGTGTTGTAGATATTACATAGACATCAGCCATGATGATTGACTGGATCTCTGGGTCTCATAGCCCATTGTACATTAACCATCAACGCCTATGCGGCTGTTGAGCATTTTTTGGAAAGTCAAACAGGTACTGAAACGCGGCGCTGAAACGTTTTTCGCTGTCCGTGTTGTTTTTGGCTGGACATGCCGTTACAACAATATTGCCTTCCCTGTAAAAGGAAAGCATCTCTATGATGAATCAAGTTTGAAGGGAACATTCAGCATGAAAAGTAACAAGGCTGAAAACATTGCCCTGAAGTATTGAAAACAGCACGGTTTATTGGAGATATAAACGTGTGCTTTGGCATCTTTTGGCCTCGCGTTCTCGTCAGAGAAGCAGAAAAAGGAAGTGATGCTTGTTTATGCATGGACACATTTTTTTGCCATTTGAACACTTTTTACATTTTGCATAACATGCAAGACAAATCATCTTTGGTTATATTTTGTTTCCATTTGAGGTGTTTTCTGCATGTGAAACATACAAGAGTTGTTTTCGCTTTGAGTTTGATTAGCAAAATTTAGCTAATAAAATATTGAAAATAATTTCACTTTTGTAATCTGTCTGTTAAAATGTTATAGCGTTATGAATAACAAATTATGTATAACTCCCTTTTTTCCATCTAAGATCACAGAGACAAGTCAAAAGTGCAACCAAGCATTCTCTGTAACGCTGTCAAGCTGGATTAAATCAACACACTTCTAAAAGCATGCTTTCATTTTACAGAAGAAATATTCATTTAATGAAAACAAATTAACCATGTGTACTAGTAGTTTGTTTTCAATCATTCAGTAATGAAAGAGGTTGAGAGCACACTTATAAATGAATCAACGCCAGCAAAGCCTCTTGTTGCTAATACCTGTGAACAGGTTTCAAATCGGAAACACTAAAACCCAAAGGTTTTATTTTACATCCAACTACAACACACATTTTTTTAAAATAAAGTAAGAGTTGCCAGATGTAAAGCACGGTAGAATGTGCACTCACATTGTAGTGGTACGATGGTAACACCTTACAGCAGAAATAAACTTTTTTTTTCGGAATAAAATCTGGTCTGTGTGAAACATGTCACTTGCCATTTTCTGGCCTTGTCTTTAACGAAAAAAGTGCATTTTCCATCCATCCCAGGGACATGAGTATCGCATTCTGCGTGTACAACTGAAATATTCACAGGCGTGTTAAGGTTAAGGTCTGGATATATTGGGTAGTGCATTTAATGGAGGTGTAGTTTTATTTAATCAATAAGACATTTAGTTTGCATCATTTTGTTTAGTTTTTGTCACAGAAATTAAAAAAAAAGTGTAATTTAGGCAGTGAAGACGCAAAGTCAGTTCTACCAACTTACAAGCAAAGTTTATTACGGCAAGCAGTATATTGTTGATAGAAAACCATTAGAATGAATGAAGGTAATAAAAATACTGATAATTATTTACAGATTTTATATATATATGTACATATATATGCTGAATAAAATAATTATTTGCACAACCTGCACATCTGATTTGATCATAATTCGATTTAATCGTAACTTTCAGCACATACAGTAGAAACTGATACAGGAGAGAAATCAACAGTGCAAAACCTTAGCAAAACCCTGCCTGTTCTTTCTGGTGGACGTACAGTGGAATGTTCACAACACAAAAGGCCTGTCCGTTATATAAAAAAAAAAACTTGGAACTTTTATCAGGACAATGAGTTGCATGTTGCTGTTCTAACTGTTGTCATTAGTAAACCATATACTTTAAATATGTTTAGTTACATTTTTTTTACTTTCATTTCCTTATTTTGTTTCCCAAAATTTGCTTTTGTTTAAAGGGTGACAAAAAATGTCCTTATACTTTCTCGTAAACCGTGTCCGTACTTGTGTGGATTTAACCATCATTACTATTTTTGAAAAATCCTTTAAAAATCAATTATGAAAAAACAGAGTCCCATGGAAGACACATCCTTTCCTGAGTGATGAGGCGGGGCCAGTGGCAAGGTCTGTGGCACATCATAAGTGAGCGTGCTCAGAGCTCTGATCGCTGTCACGACTGTCCTCATTAGCCAGGGAGTCTGCTGAGTGGTGGAGCCCCGCGATGCCAGAGAACTCGGTTGGCAGTAGCGTCCCCTTTTTCACGTTGACCAGTTCCTTCTCCCGTGCCACCGCCCCTTGCTGCCCCCCTTTCACACGCTTCCACTTCATCCTCCTGTTTTGAAACCAGACCTTCACCTGTAGAGGAAGGCAAAGCTATGAGTCACACACCCTAGAACAAGCGGCATGTTATTGTACATGCCGAAAGGGAATCGCACAAAAGTCTGTGACCAAACATAATAAACCATCCATCCATCCATCTTCTGTAACCGATTGTTCTGTTCAGGGTTGCGGGGGGTCCAGAACCTACCGCGGAGGCTACAGGTGCAAGGCAGGGAGCAGCCCGGGATGGGGCACCAATCCATCACAGAGCACACTCACACACCATTCAGTCACACATGTGCGCATGGACGGCACGGTGGTCAGCACTGGGTGAAAACATGCGCATCGTGTAAACTCCACAGGCAAACATGCAGGGCGGGATTTAAGCCCCTCCACTCTGGAAGGTGTGATACATCAATCCAGTCCACTGAGCCACCACTCTACCATCACAAACATGTAGACGTGAAACACGTCTCAGCATCCCTTTCCTAGGGTTGTTACATCATCCACGGGAAACGCGTAATCTCAAAAATAAACCAATAATTTGAAACGTAGTCTAACAGAAATAGTCCTTATCAGCAAATGGAAAGTTCTGTGTTCTTTGAGTCAGTCTAGAACTTTAGGGTCTTAATGATTGTAATGTTTGCCTTAACTGGCTACTCCTATATTAGCAATTATGTGCTGATGCTTCAGTCACATCTGCTCCTGGACATCAATCTCCTTCTGGTTTTCCTTACTCAACAAGTTGGCCAGTATTTACGTCTCTCAGAGTGATGATTAAGCTGTTGCTTAAAACGGTAGGGCCAGCCATGGGAGAAGACACCGCGAGGAGCACATCTCTGGTTTTATTTTAGGGGGCGTCACGCTAAGGCTGGTGGTCACATGGCCTGGGAGATGGTTAACAGTGCAGATGTTTGTGTTGGGTTTTGGCAATGCCCGTCACACAACTGACTGCATGAGATTCTCCAGTGACAGGTTGGAAGTTGCAGAGGATTCACAAAAAAAACTACACAATGGCAAATGGAAAAACAGTAAAGTAATTACTCTATTTGACACTCAACTGGGTCCAATCACTGCAAATGTGTGATCGGAAAACATACTGTACTCCTTTGCAAAAATGCTAATACTGAATTAAATAAAAACGAATAGATTATTGTGGAATTTTCAAAGGGGTGATTTGACTGCAACCTGTATCATATTACATTATTACAAATTATGTAAACTGTTTAAATCCAATAGGGATATTAAAATAGATGAAGGTTTTAAGCTTCCATATTTATTCTCAATCTAATATGAAGCGTTCCTGAGACATATTTTGTTATATTCACTCATCCAAGGAAAGTTTTAATTCCATCTTGGTGATGTTATAATTAAATTATTGTTTATAGCTATGGTGATTTTTATTTTTAGGTTTAAATTTTTAAATTATATATTTATACAAGTATATATTTGTCAGTATGTATTTAAACAAATGATTAAGTATAAAACCATCAGCAAAGCCATTAAACTCATCTGCAAAATTCAGAAACATTCTGTAATATGAATGACCATTGATCAGTAAATGTAATATATTTTAAATTAATTAGAGTTATTCACATTCCTGATGTATTGGGTTTAATGCTTTTGACACATCACTACAATTGCCAGAAAGAATAATGGAAGCCGATCTCTATCAACTTGCATGTTGGACGTGACTGAGGTGAATTATATTCCTACAATTTGCATGACACTGAGAAAAAGACAGTACTGCTTTTAAACATTTTAGAGGATATTTAAATCTTTAGTCAGTTTTATTTATATGAACAATCTTTGGTTACATTTCTACTTGGAGTGTAAATGGTAGTTGCACAATTGGTATAGAAAATTTGACATATTTGGAATTTCTTAAAATTTAAATTTGTGGGGATTTGAGACATATTACTGGACTTTATTACCTGAATGTGACAGTTTTTACTGCTCGTAGTTTCTGATGTATTGTTGGCTCTCATAATTAGCATGTTGGGGCATTTACATGGCATGTTGCAGCATATAAATTTAAATATGCATGGGAAGTTGTTCTTAAAAATGGAGGGGGGGTTTGCACGCGGAAGCACCGTCCAGGACAGTACTTCCCTCTCCGTTTTCCATTACTTACTTATTACCTAGCTGAAGGGATACTTGGACCATCTGGCCCACAGAGCTAACCCTCCGAGATGACAGCTGGGGTACACACCAAAAATCCGTGGCTAAAATGAGGGTCTTACTGTGCTGCACTTACACGCTTGTGTCATTCTTATCCTTTTGTTCTCCTGATTACCACTTTTAGCTGGCCTTGCTCCAGAAATAACATCCAGGCTTTTTCAGAGTTTGTCCTCATTTATACTCCGGGACATTATCGGCATGGCAGTCTTAGTTAAACTTATTTTTATTGATTTAAACTAAATAAGCTGATTGGATAGTACAGTCATACGGAACGTCCAACAGTTCACCTTACATTTTTATGGCAACTGAACAAGGTGTAAGGTCGTACGAATATAAAACGGTTATCATACTTGTCTTTCCGTGAGGTCAAGGTTCACCGCTATTTCGTAGCGCCGCAGCCTTGTCAGATAGTTGTGATGGGCGAACTCCGCCTCCAGCTCCCGGATCTGCTCCTTGGTGAACGCCGTCCTCTCCTTCCTGGGCTTGCCGCTCATGTCTGACTTACAGCTGCCGTCCTGGGAATCTGAAACGAAGAGCAAAGCTTTCTGCATGCTCCATGACGAACTCGGGGAAGAGAAAACGCGGAGCAAATAGAAAAGTTGGTCTATTGACAAACAGATGCATGTGTTACATGTAAATAAAATGAAAGTGGGTAAGGAATCAGGTAAGGAAAACGATTAGGCCATACTTTTAACACACAGCTATTGTTTATGCCCATTTATTCACTATGCAACTGGGGGGGTTATACTCCTGAATCTGGCAATTGTTCAGTCACTGGCTTCAATACTTTCCAATGTGGAGTTAATTTGTCTCACTGTTAATGGAATCAGCTTCTCTTGCGATTTTAATATGGAACAAAACAGCTTTACGGGATGTATAAAAATATGTTTCCTTCTTTTATTTACCTCAAGCTTTTATAATGTGTCTCCCTTTATGATCACGAGTTTGCCAATTAGTGCTCAGCGGCAGTTTTTTTTTGTAATAACTTTGCTTTTCTCACTTGTGCCCAGCCTCCCTGCCAAACCCACACCCTGCCCACCGATTTCTGAATGCTCTCTAAAGGAAATGGACCTTTTTCCAGTAAGTGAGAAGTGTAGTACACAAGAAGACCTTTAACTTGCCAAAGAGCAGGTTCCACGTCACCCCTCTGTATGCCACAATGTTGAGACCCGAGCAGGGATCTTCACCCTGTTCACACAAGCATGACCGTGGCAAGACTCATGTTTCCATTGAGAGGGAAAAAACGATTGTATGTAAGCTACATTCTTAAATAAGTGTGTGTGGTAAAACTGTATTTTGATTGAAATGACCCCTGGATCAGAGGCATCCGTTTTGTTTTTTTGTTTTTTTAACAAAATGTACAAGATGTCCAAAAAAGACAAAAAATTAAGTCATAGTCCAGTAAGAAAATACTAGTATTATATTACCAATAACGTAATGATAGCTATGGCAGTAAACTTACGTGTGCTGTTGTTACTTAGTCCCCAGAGTATTTCCTTATGTATAAGATACTTGACTTTTATTAGGAGACTTTGTTTTGGTTTTGCACCGATTAGCTTAGTGTAGCAAGTACTGAAGTCTTGAAGGCCAGATAGTGTCTGCTAACCCAATTGGCAATGCGAAGATAAAGTATTAAGGTGAAGCTTGCCGGCCAAGGAAACGGCTCAGTATATCCGGGAGGGAAAGAAAGACTGAATAAGAGGAAAATAAATGTGTGTTTTAATAATCCAAGAAAACAGCCATTGTGGATTTCCATTTTCAGGTTCAGCTGCAAATAATATGATATCTCATTGGATACGACTTTTTTCACATTACAGTTTTTCCTCCAGAATGTACAACATGTGATTTACTGAAATTGTTATTTATGAGTAAAACGTCATTCTATACCACTTTATGTTTGTAAATGTATCATAATATGCTTTTATCACAAAAGTATGCATCTATAATATTCAGTTACAATTAAAATGTTAAACGCATAAAAGATGGTGTAATTCAGCTGAATTTGTTATTGCTCTTATATTCATCGATACATTTTATTATTATGTAAATTCAACTGGACTTATTTATGACAGAGATATAGGGCCACTATTAATAAAAATAATATTAAAAAATAATAATAATAATATATAAAAATATAAAACCTTGAGAATAACGTCATAACTTCCAAGAATAATGCTGTAATTTGCAAGAATAAAGTCCTAAAGCTTCAAGATAAAAGTCTTTTTTTTAGACAAAGCCAAAGGCTGCATCCAAAAAATCGCTACTTATATCTCACAACTTTATGACTTTATTCTCAAATTAATATGATTTTATTCTTGCAAATTATGACTATATTCTCAAAAGCAATTTTTTTCTCATAACTTTGACTTTAATCTCGTTGTAAATTTAATACAGCACCAAATTTGAATATGGAGACATGGATATAACTGAGAAGTAAAACAATTACAGCTGGAGGAGTGGCCTGTTTATAAAGCTACAATCTTACAGAGCAAGTATAAGTGCCAGAGAACGCCTTGGTAGCTTATCACGCAGTTTCAATTCTATTACTTTGCAGTACCCTTCATAATAGAGCACCCGTACAATTACATAGAATGCAGTAAAAAAAAATGCTTGAAATGAGACTGCAATATTCAGACTCGGAAACAATTCAATTACCGTATTAATGTGTAATTTTGATGTTTATGAGAAACTCTTGTTCCTACTTCACACCTCATTGCAAATGCCCCTTAGTCATTAACCCTATATCCTTCTTTATTTACTTTACAGCGAAAGCCAGCTTAAACCTGGCTTCATTTTTTCATGATTAAAACAAGCCTATAATTTTATTTACTCTCTGGTAAACACTGCCATTAGGTAAAAAAAAAAAAGAAAGAAATAAAGAAAGAACAGACGCAGCTGCTTGAAGGAAAAGTGACTTATAAATAAAACAGTCCACAGTTTTACAGCATAGCCACTAGACCACAGCAATTAGGTCTCTGGTGTGACTTTCATCTCACTACAAAAAGAAGGCATGCGGAAAAAGCCGTATGTTTCTTCAAGGTCACGATTGCTAAATGGATAAGCACAGTCTGATTTGCTCTTAAACAACACTTTAGCTACAGCACTTGGGCCGCAATAAATCATAAGGCTTAGTTAATACTGCTAATGGGTCCCAAATACTCAAGACAAACGCCACACAAAAATGACACTGCCTGCCTTCAGTAATGGGTGAACATGATTAGCATCTTTTTCTTGACAAGCTAAATTAGTACCGATAGCATACAGCAAGTGTAACATTGTCACTGCACAGTTTTTGCATGGAAGGCAAGAGAGCTGATGGGGATCTCGTGTAAAACCCAGCAGGATGCAAGATTTTACCTGAAATGCTAAAGGGAAAAACTGCTTATGAGTTCTGAAGTATGACTTTTGGATAATGTGTCACTTGTTAACATTTAAACTGGAAATCTAAAAAGCATAGACTTAATATAAGATATTTGAACACAGCTCAGTCTCTACACATTATACAATTCCTGTAATGTCGGCAATGTATTAGACTTTCCTTCAAAAAATAAATGGACCAGGTGCAAACAATGGCACCCTTAGCTCAGTTGGTCAAAATACTTCCTTTGCGGTTTCTAATGTGAAACAGGTTTTAGAGGGTTGAGGTACATTGGTCCTCTCGGTAACTTTTAAGGGAAGAGTAATCTCTTAGGAGTGATAATCAACGGAAATTACGTTTACAAGGTTAGGGAAAGCAAAAGGAACATTTTACATTAAATCAAAAAAGCTATTCTGGTGCTATAAATTTTTACAAATCAACTTATTTTAATTTATAACGTGAAATAATACAAGGTTTCATTTGGGTTTCAGATTCCAGCAAATGAAACCATTTGCTTTCAGTGAGCTCATCACGTTATTTGGACAAGTGACTACACCCGCTAGCTAACCATATTCAGTAATAAGAATGATTAGTGACAGCATGAAGGGAAAATAATAAAGACTGTGCTCTGGCAGCTGTAACCAGAGAGCCCTAGAGTTCAAGTGTTGTGTTACGCATTCTTTAAGTATGGAGAATTTATATAAATTCGAAGGACACTTTCAATTCACCACAGCCACAGAACATCTAACGTCATAAACCATGCCAAATGTAAACATATTTCATTTATGCTTTAAATGTTTTTAAAACTCTAGTATAAGTGCTGTGCTTGATGCTTATCTTTTACTTCTATTCATACTCTTAAGAGGCCTGTATTACACATTACATGGCCATTCCAAAAAAAAAAAAATGCGGGTGGCATTGATGTCGTGTAGCTAAAGTATAATCCACTGTGGAAGAATTTCCTTTCTATTTTAACAAGTGGCGTGCAGATTTTGCTTTGTGTACTGTGCTAGTCAGTGGTTTATAGCACGCTTGAATAAAGCACAGAATATAGAAATATGTAATTAAAGCTGTATGTCTTATATTCATTCTCCAAAAGAAAGAAAACAACAGCATATAGTAAAGATTTTCATTTAATTTACGAGTAACTCATAGTAAATCATATCATGCAATTTTTTTTTTTTTGTTAATCAGTATTTTTATATGAGAACTATGTGTCTGTGTGTGTGTGTGTGTGTGTGTGTGTGTATGTATGATAAAAAATTATATCTGTGCTTCTGAAAAGATGTCTACCCTGAAAGAGTTTACGTATATCGGTATAGTTTATAGCGTCAAATTTCTGACTATGTGAATTACTACAGTGTTTCAGAAAATTGTGTTAGGCATGATGGACACCGATCACTGTGGGTTTACTCCAGTGGATTAGTTTACAATCTTAAATATAAAAGGTAAATGGTGAAAATTGTGAAGTGGAACTCAGGTGTACAGCTACTTCAATGTAACACGCAACTGAGCTGGGGCCTAAAGACTTGTGCAGAAAATACTTGGGGTAGAAGTATAATCCACGGATGGGCCTAAAATGATTTTACTCTCTCATGTGGGTGCCGAACTGCTCACATTTTGCGTTGCGGAAGCAAAAAAGAAAATTCTGACCATTTTTTTTTTTTCACGGTACAACAATGCCTTTTTCTCACCCAATGAAGAAAATTCTCGGTTATTGTAGTCTATCATTATTCAGAAAAATACTGAAACTTGAGGAATACAGGTGTGTATTTCTACATTAATTGATTAGATTGAGGATTCAAAGACATATTTTAATGTATATCATAAGAATGTGGCAACATAGTCAACATGCCAACGTCATGTCTTTAAATTAACAAGTCAATTTTTATCCTTGGGTTCCTTTAAATCAGAGCTAGATAAGATTTTAACAACTCTGTGTGCTTCATGGGCCAAATGGCCTCTTCTCGTTTATGTAGTTCTTGTGTTCGTATCAGAAAGGTTAGTTTTGGTGCTATTTAAATACATTTTTACTGGCTGTGGGAATTCATTTTAAAACTCACTGCTTAATTAGACATTGTGAAATATCTAAACATATAAAGCCTCAAGTTAGTAACTCAAATCTATGTAGCTTATTATATACAGCATATAATAGATATATAATAAGGTTATTTATTTGAAGTATTTTCCGATACTCGTTATTGTTTTTTCAACAGGTTGTTAATCAAGGGTCAAGTTAACTTACCATGAAAAAAGCTGCGCTATTAATTTTATATTTAATTATGTCTTATATGGAAAACTGTTTTGCCTTTAATGTGTTCATCATTATACATTTTACCAAATAAAGCGTAATCATTTGTTAAAATATGACATTCTTTTTTGAAAGAGCATTAATAAATTCATAAATGTTTTTAGAAAGTATTGTTTTTTATTTATAGATAATTTATGAACAATCACATTTTTCACATTAGCCGCCAGACCTAAAACGTATGTACAGTGACTGCAGTTTGAATTGCAATTTTGCAAATGTGTCAAATCATGCACCAGTTAATATTTTCTGCCACTGTCATTGTCTCCATGTGTTTACAAACAAAACATCAGGAGCAAGCTTGGGGGGGTGGGTGCCGTTTCGGGGCGGTAGCGATTGTCCCAGTCTTACCTGTGCTTTCACCTTTCCTTTTGCTGTTGCGTTTCTCCGCCTCATCAGGGGACAGCGTTTGCCGTCCAAAGTCCCCAGGTACGCAGGAAGCCCCTGTCGGAGCGCCGCTGCCTAAACCTGGCGTGGTTGCACACAAGCTGGGACCGCTGGAGCCCAGCTCCGGGGGTGCGGCACTGTGAGGAGGGAGGCAGAGGCTATGTCGAGGGTTGGTGGGCGCAGAGGAGGGCATCTGCGGAATGTGCCAGCTGGACTGCGGCTGCTGCGGCTGCGGAGGGTGATGCTGCAGCCCCGGGTGGCTGCGGTGGTGCGGCCCGCCGAACAGCCCCTCATCGCCCGGGTAACCGCCGACGACGCATGAGGGCGAGGAGCCCGACAGGTCGGGGTAGGAGACATGGTCTGATCGCCCGTGCAGGGCCAGCGGGGACTGCGAGAATGCGGGGTGCAGGGCCTGCGCGGAGGCGTGGGGGCTGCGCAGGCAGCCGAAGAGCGTGTGATCCATCGCATGCAAAGAGAGCCTCGAGATGTCCGAAAGTCAAGGCGAGGGGTGCAAAGAAAAAGGCAGACGGCTGAAGATCCGAGGAAAAGGAGCACTGACGGGTCTCGCCTCCTCTGCAGGCACTTCTCCACTTTTTCCTCGCAAAAGAAGGCTAAATGACAGCAGAACTTCGCTGCGGCGTTGAAAGGGAGCATGCGAGATAATCCCAAGCATACGGACAGTTGCCAGGCTGCACTGGGTAAACAGTGAACCCGAGATAAGCCACTGAAGAGATTCTCAGATGACAGGAGCCCAGAGCCAGTGGACGGGGAAGGTGGTTCCAAGGAACTGCTCTGAGGGGGGAGCCGGCGAGGGGGGATGTTATAAATAGGGTGTAACGTGAGAGGGAGGCTGGGTCACAGAGTCTGCACTACTGACCACATGCGAACGATGGCCGTTGGAAAAGCAGAGCACAATAAATCTGAGCCATTAAAACGGCCTTGCCTTAGGACAGCCTGCCATTTATTTTGGACTTGAGCTCTCTGACCTCTGGTGGCACCTTTTTTTTCCTTAAAAACACCATTGTTTCAGTTCAAGTTTATGAAACGGCCTTAGCTAATCCTAGTGATTAATCCTAGCAGATATATAGAGGGTGTGAGAGTAACACCTCATGCCCAGGAGAAACATAAAGTCGTAATTTGGCTCATTTTATTTTTCAAAGCCGTTTTCTCTCCCACAGCCTGCTGCATAAGACCTGGTCACCTATTGCCCCAACTTGCCGCCTCATAGATATTTTTGTCAGTTTTGTCTCCGCCTGATGAAGCCTGTAGTTATACAGAAAAGCACCTTTAAGTCAATTAAATTTTTACTTTTTTTTTAAATGTTAAGAAAATATTGTTACTAAAAGCATACATAAATAGTACTGTGTCACTTTATAATTCTGTGAAAAAGTTTTTGTCGTGTGAAATTTAATTTCACAACAGTTGGGGACAGTAAACATTTGTTTGTCTTTAAACTAATTTTTCTCTTCAGTACCAGGGGGAGATAATGGTGCTTACCCTCGGTTCTGACATTTTCAGACGGACCATTCTTATAAGCTGGAAAAAACATTTGTAAAGTCTCTAAATCTTTAAGAAAAAAAGATTGTCATTTTAGAGGAAATATAAATAACTGCAATGCATCATCAAGTCAACTGGGATGGAAAAAACCCAATGCAAACATTAAAACAAAATCTCTTTAGAACTAGATGTACCTTGAGTTACTGTTCAATTTAAGGAAGTGGCCTACCACAAATTATGAATCAGAAAGCCTTACTCAGATAGCTTTTATGATTTTTTTTAATCGCACCCAATAAAATGTACTCTGTTTTCATACATTAGCAAACACAGTTATTTGGCAACCCAGTGATTTCTGGAAAACTGCCTTATTTGGTTTTCTCCCTGTTGATAAATTTAGAAGATGTTTAATGTTTCGAACATTTAATTTTGAAAGTACAATGATGGGGATTTAAAATCGCGGCCCTTCGTAATTAACCGAAGGTAACTTGACGTCAGCCTAACTTGTGTGCCGATAGACGGCCTTTTCGTTCGGCCTCCGCTACATTCATTAAAGGCCTATAGACATATTGTGAAGTTTCACCACATGTATAGAGGCAGCCTGAGAAAGGAAATTAAATACATTTTGAAGGAAATTGCTTTAGCAGATACATGAGAACTGAACTTGGGCGTTATTGCTCTTCCAGTCTTCCTGCGTCCTGCACTGTCGACTCCACATCTGAAACTTGCGGGGGTAAGTCTAAAACTCCAGTGTTTACCTTACAAATTGTGGCAATTAGCAGCAAAGTCAGATTATATGTTTGTTTAGCCCCTTGGTCCATATTAATACACATGTGGTTTCATTCTTTCAGCATTCTCTCTTCAGCAGGGTCTTGTAGCATGGATACCTCAGTGAATTCAGCCTTTGCGCATTCCATCGCCCTACAACCTGGAGCCCAGATCCCCAGCCACGCCGGTTTATCTCTGGATACTGGATGGAGGGAAAGGCAACACCACCCCCCCCCCCCAACCCAGCCTTTTGGTTGGTGATTGTTTTCTTGCTCCAAAGGACCAACAGGTTTGAGAAGGCTTTGAATGGGGGGTGCCTTTATTGAGTTAGTTGCAGCGTGACCTGAGCCGTCTTACACAGATCCAGAACATCAGACGTTTGGTAAGAACCTGCAGCTTCCCTCAAACCTGTCTCTGTCCATCAGTGCTGAGGTGGGCCGACGCTGGGATTCAGGGTGGGCCGGGAACGCCACGGGAACAGCGGAAAGACGGCGAATGCCTGATGAGAATATGTGTTTACTTGCTATTGTTCATAGAAAATGGTACATATTCATTCATTTTCACTTCCATTGCACAAAAACATTACTAAAATCTGGAGTTTTATTAATTTGGTAATTATTACATTTCTACATTTTTCTGAGAATGTTAAAAATATATTTCGTATTCTCGATCTGCCACTCATAGTAGTTTCATATTTACTCAAACTCCAGCAAAATAGGAATGTCCAAAAAAACAGGTTTTTATGTGGTACGTTAACTTTTAAGCATCAAAGACATTCTTTGGTGGATTGCTGTGAGTGAAAATCAGAAGCAGCGTAGGAATTAACACACATGAAGAAAAACCTCAGGCTAAACTGAAGAATTCCGGCTTGGTTATTTACTACTTCACCGACAATATGAAATTAAAGAAAAAAATAATTTAATTAAATAATTAAACATTTCTCATTTCACTTTAAAAAACAAAACAATGATGCTGAAAATATTGTATTTTCACTTTTACTTAAAATATTGTACTCAATTTGGAATACTGCAAATATTTTTAAATATAAAAAAGCAAAACAGCATTTAGTTTTTTAAGTTGTGTATATTTATTCTAACCTTTAAACAAGGTTTATCATTGTAAACATTGTAGTTTTACTGTAACAAAAATCGATCCTTATTAAAGTTTTATAAATTAAGAAAACCTAGAAGTCTATTCTAGCATGTATTGATTTATTCCTCAAATTTAGAACCATGATGTTTATTTATATTATAATGATTGACACTCAATGTGTAGGCTTGGGGTGATGTACTGAACAGTCTCATAAGTCATAAAACAAAATTGATAGAAATCTGGGAGAAACACCACAAAAATGTAATGGGCAGTAATCATGACTATTTGTCAGTCTGCTGTTTACATACAGGAATAGTAAATCAAAAATAGTAAATCAAGAATATTACAACATTAAAATAAAATATTCACCATTGAACGAAGATATAATGCTTCTTAATTTATGTCACATAGCCATAGCAAAGAAGTATTTGGACAACTGCTCCACAGCTATTTCTGTTTGAAAATTATACTCTTTTTATCTTATTTGTAAAATAATGACTCCTGAAATAAGTAAAATAGCATGTTTTACAAGGTGGAATTCTTTAAAATTGGGGTAATTTCTTAGATCATTTCATAATGGTTATAGTTTCATAAACCAAATTCACAAATGTTCAAATGAGTGCCAGACAGTTACTGTAAATCTCTGGTTGTGCTTAACTACTGTTTTAATTTTGAATCCTTATTAGTGTGATTCCTGTATGTTTTGTTAGCTAAACCATTGATCTGCAGATACTGGTACCATAATCGTCAACTGTGATGAACTAAAAATAAGTGAATGGTTACGGAAGTTAGGCAATATAAATAAAATGTTGGTTGTGACTGTCGGATCTTGAGATTTTTGCTCTGCTGTTTGATCTATTTGGCAGCTGTGCACAAAACAGTTTTTTAGTAAAGAAGTTCTTGGAACTAAATGACAGTTAAGTCAAAATGCTATCTATCACTACTGTGACTATTAATATTTGTTCTGGCTAAAGCTGTTATCTGTATCAATATTATTTGTCAACATATTTGTTAGATGGAAAAAGTATTAACTGTGTTTAGTTTTTATATAATCTCATAAAATCTTAGTTAAATCTTAAATTATTTTACCATTAATTTGATCTTGAGAAACAATGCCAAAAAGCTTCCATTTAATATGAAAAAGTATTAAATGTATTTAGTTTTAACCTAATCTCATTAAATCCTAATTAAATATTAAATAATTTTACTAGTCTTGAGTAACAATGCAAAAAAGATTCAATTTCTTTTTAAAAAGAAATAATTAGTAGGAAAACATTATAAAAATTAAGAGACATTAGCCAAATTCTGGTAACCATTCTAAATTTGTGTGATTAAACATTTGCAAATTGTATTACCAGACAGCATAGAAAATAATCGCAACAACTGTTGATATTTATGTTAATAAATTAACTTTGAAGGGTTACAGACAATGAGATCCAGGTCAGTTATAGATTAAATTTACAGTAAATTAAAATGCATATTAGTATGTTGAGGCTTCTTTCCAAAAGAATTCTGTAGGTCGCAATACTGGTTAAGAACATCTGATGGCCCCTTCATCCGGTACCTTTTTAAAAGAGCGTGGGGTTTGCCATTTTGGGATCAGGGGTGGGTGACGACGACGTAATATGTCCCCGAGACGGCTGGACCCCACTCATTTCAGAAACGTGCCCTTTTGTGTCAAAATGCAAATTTCATGCAGTAGCTGCCTGTTTGAACGTTACAGCAAGATGAATATAAAAGAAAATAATCACAGGCTATTATCCTCCGAAGCTGTTTTACTTTGGTTTAGATCGAATAAGGCCTATTCAACATTAAGGAGAGTGAAACTATCCCAAAAAGCTTCTCATTTACATGCTTTTTTTCTTCTTTTGCACCATGTTCATCAATGTCTGGTTTGTATCCGAGTGACGCCATATATCCAGAAAGCAAACTGTGAACAGTAAGTATTGTGCTCTACAGTCTTATGGTGGATATTATTTGTTTGTTTGTTTGTTTGTTTCTGTGATGTCAGTTGTAGCTGATTGGTTGATTTGATTAATCCATTAAACTAAGTTCATCTGCATACTGACAAGCTATTTGCCTCGCTAACCTTCATAATAGTGTATTGTTTTAATATGACTAATAATTTACATGGGGGAGTTTATGTGTTGTGATTTAATGACTTCCTTCTCTCTCTTAAGGTTCATCCATCATATTCAAGCTCTCAAATATGGTTTTCCGGTTTGAGGATAAATGCTTTTGCAAAGAGAAGAACATTTTGCCTAAATATCAAATGCAGTCTGCTTGAATAATCTACTGATGTGCAAATATATTCTTTTAATTTTCTAGCTGGTATGCATGGATCAATCCCTTATAATACTGTTACTTGTGATACAGACTTTTCTAAATACTATGGCCGGCATTGTGAGGAAGTCCTCGTAAAAGCTTGCGCAGATAGTAGGAGGTGAGTGTGCTCACACTGCCCTCTACTGTTTAGTGGGTGCCCTAAGCAAGGATACAATGATGACAATCACTCCATCTCATTCTGTGTAATCTTGATCTAGCACTACAGTTCAACATCCCAGTGCTACGTTTACCTTTACCCAGAATGCTGTACTGCTTACATCGCTAAAGTATAGCATCATGAGTATAGCATCATATGGTAAAAACACCATAAGGAAAATAATAACAATAATAAATATTCACTTCATACAGAGGATTGGGAAATAATATAGTGTGCTTATCCCTGCAACTCTGACAGAATACCTGGTTAAAAGATGGATGGATAATATGCTTATTCGACTTTCAAAGTCATAGCCTTGCTGATAAAAGTGTAATGTAAAATGTAAGACATAAATGTATATTGTTATCCTTCATATTCTATACATAGTATTAACACTTATCTATAAAATTTTAAAAGCAAATTCGCAGGCAAGGATTACTGCTGTTTGGTATCAGTCAAAAATAACTCTGACCAAATACAACCCAGTGACCTTTGCATATTTTTCAGTCACTAAAGTCATTGATTCAACTCTGGGGAGCTATTTTCCTCTTATTCTCCTCTCACGCTGGGAAGTGGAGTTCCCAAGAATTCCCCCCCCCCCCAGCTACAGAACAATCCCATCCTCTCCCAAGCCAGTACACCCCCCCCCAAGCCGCCGCGACTGCCTGTCCAGATGACTGGCCTGTGACGCATGCTCTGGACAATGGAAGGATATCGAGACCAGCTACCAACTAAATATGAAAGGCATGGGGTCTTGACAAGGGCCAATTCAATGGGGTCTTTATATGTCGAATTGGACAGTGCACTTGAAAGACATGCATATTTATGCCTATATATAATCATTTATGTAATGCATTTGTTATAGATACATTAATAGCTTTTAATTATCACATAATAAAATATGAATCAGCTGTAAAATCATTGATTTATTCCACTACACAACGACAATAATAATAAGTGTGTCTGCTTTAGTATTTAGGGTTTGTGTAGCATCACCTTAATACCTTAGTTTTAATACATAAAAGTTAGGTGGAGTCCCGCCCGAGGTTTTACATGGAAGACCCAAGTGCTTAATATATTAAAAAATGAAACACATCGCCCATATCCACAGTCCCATTGCACATCCCCCGTATCCACAGTCCTATTGCACATCGCCCCTATCCACAGTTCCATTGCACATCGCCCCTATCCACAGTTCCATTGCACATCGCCCCTATCCACAGTCCTATTGCACATCGCCCATATCCACAGTCCCATTGCATATCCCCCATATCCGCAGTCCCATTGCACATCCCCCACATCCGCTGTCCCATGGCACATTGCCCGTATCCACAGACCCATTGCACATCACCTATATCCACAGTCCCATTGCACATCGCCCGTATCCACAGTCTAATTGCACATGCCCCATATCCACAGTCCCATGGCACATCGCACGTATCCACAGTCCCATTGCACATCACCCGTATCCACAGTCCCATTGCGCATCCCCCATATCCACAGTTCCATGGCACATCGCGCGTATCCACAGTCCCATTGCACATCACCCGTATCCACAGTCCCATTGCACATCGCCCGTATCCACAGTACCATTGCGCATCCCCCATATCCACAGTCCCATTGCACATTGCCCGTATCCACAGTCCCATTGCACATCGCCCGTATCCAAAGTCCCATTGCACATCGCCCGTATCCACAGTCCCATTGCGCATCCCCCGTATCCACAGTCCCATTGCACATCGCCCGTATCCACAGTTCCATTGCACATCGCCCGTATCCACAGTCCCATTGCACATCGCCCGTATCCACAGTTCCATTGCACATCGCACGTATCCACAGTCCCATTGCGCATCCCCCATATCCACAGTCCCATTGCACATCCCCCGTATCCACAGTCTCATTGCACATCGCCCGTATCCACAGTCCCATTGCACATCGCCCATATCCACAGTCCCATTGCATGTCCTCACATAATCTGCCTTTCAATTAATTTGTTTTGAATTTAATGCTGCCTACCTGTTTATTTTCTGTTCTAAAGGTTTATATTTAATATTTTTCTAATTCTACCTAGTCTTTAAAAATGTGTGAAGGTTGTTGTCATAGTATTGTTTTAACATTTTGGAACATTTGAGTTTTGAAGAGTGTTAAACTAGACACATATATTGGATGTTGATTGAAATACTGCGTGTGCATGTACAATACATTCATATAAATATCTAGTAATATGCAGCAATTTCATCTGATGATTCTGAAAGCTTATGTTGACATTACATACATTCTAAAGGTAAGGCTTGATGGTTCTAAGTTCAAGTTTCAATTTTTGTCACATACATAAGCATTCACAGCATATATGAGTAGTGAAATGTTCTTTCCACTGGCTCCATGGATTATACTCAAAAGGAAATATGTAATACAAAAAAAATAATACAAAAACATAAAAAATAAGATTAAAATTAACAATATAACCAATAAATAAATAAAACAGAACAATAAAATAAGGCAATGGAAAGCAATTATTTCAGTAAATGTATTTTCTGTATTTGTATGAAAAAGGAGAGTTTATGTCAGTATGATGTAAAATGAGAAGCAAGGAGTAGCGTAAAGTGTTTGGGATAAGGGCCCTGCTTAGAGTCCTAATGACCTGAGTCAGTCTGCGGTGGCTCAGGATTTCAGGAACAGACCAAGCCATTGCTGGGGTTTCATCTTCTACCTTCCTGAGGTAAACTAATAGCGACTGAAGTTTGCATTGATACCCAGCTAAAGAAATAATGACAATCCTGAATGCTCATACTCAT
The DNA here is from genome assembly GCA_019775955.2 of Pollimyrus isidori. NCBI lineage: Eukaryota > Metazoa > Chordata > Actinopteri > Osteoglossiformes > Mormyridae > Pollimyrus > Pollimyrus isidori. The sequence goes on along the minus strand of JABFDZ020000138.1, from coordinate 17,231,458 downwards.
TGTACGTTCTAAAGTGTCTGAAGTATTAGCCAAGACCTTCTTGGTTCCTCCTCTGTAAAGTTATCTTTACGGGCACTGCCAGTAAAGTCTGTTCCCTAAGTCTGTCTTTAAGTCAAATTTGTAGGTAAGTTGGAAAAATACATAATCATAATAATAATAATAATAATAATTTTATTATTATTATTATTCTCATCATACAGAAATAAAGAAAGTAAATACTGTATTGTGCAGTGATAGCTGACAGTGCTAGCTAACTGTGCAATCTTTTTTGAGTGTTACAAAGTAATGTATGTATTCATTATTACAAACCATTGAATGTAATTATCTGTAAAATATATTATCTGTATTTTTTTAGGTAATCTGTAAAGTGTACCAAAATGACATGATTTTGTTTGAGTTAGCAGGAGAATGACTCTTGTAAAGGTGTATATTAAAAAATGAAACCCCATAATCAGTGCTGTGAATAAAAGCAAGAGGAGAAAGCAGAGAATAAAAAACATCTTTTCTGAAGTAAAGCTCTACGTGATACTTCCATAATATGGAGAACAGAGCTGAGATTGCTACATAATCAATATAGTAAAGCCTATAAAATCACATCTTAGCATTCCAATTAATTCCAAAATAATTACAGTAAAATCCCGTTATAGTGGACTCGCTTATAAGGGAATATGGTCTATAACGGACGAGGTCCAGTGGTCCCGGCCATCCACCTTTATGAACATGCAGAAAAAGCATCAGATATAGCGGACTAGCATATAACGGAATTTCGCTTATAATGGACAAACAATTTGGTCCCCAGGGCCGCTTTTAGCTATAGTTCTGTTCGGCTATAATGGACATGCAGTTCCGCCTACATGGTGTATGGTGTGCTGGTGATATCCAGCGCAGATACATACTTAGTTTGGATTATTAATAGTCAGACATCTGGTGAGGTAAAATTGGATTACTACATGTGCAATATAATAATCTATATCAGAGGTCCCCAACCACCAGGTGATTTGGTATTGGGCCACATAGAAAAAAATATTTTATTTTGTCGTATTTTCATCATTTTATTTCGTGGTATTTACCCCGCACACTTTAGAGGCCATTAAAATTTTATCTGACATGTAACCGGTCCGTGGTGCAAAAAAGGTTGGGGACCACTGATCTATATCACAAGTGTGTCTGCTGGGGTGTGGCATGAGTAAATGGTGTCCTGTAGTTGTGTTCTGGGCATACAACAACTCTGGATGTAACGGAATGTTTTTCCTAGGTCCCTTGAAGGCCATTATAATGGTATTTTACTGTAAAATAAAATGTACGCATATTACAAAGGTGAAACATGAAATGCAATAACTAATTGAAAAAAAAAATCCATCTAGAAAATATGAACAGGAAAATATCGTTATATTTTCAGTCACTCTACTTTGAAAGTTTACTATTAAAATAAAGAAAGACAACGCATCGTTATTTGCGCAGAACATTTCACATGGATGTAATTTAAAGTACTTTAGGGAGATCACATAACATTACACAGTAACGATGACAGGTGAAACCAACCCAGAAGGTTCCCTGTTGGCTATGGGGATTGAACTAGCAACTTTCACATTACAAGGCGACTGCATAAACCAGTGCACTACCATGCCACTGTACTAAGCATTTGTAACATTTACGTAAGTTATGCATTTAGTCTGTTTGCAATTCATTGCCAAGCCAACTCTCTGACTGTGTTTATGGCCACAGTATTGCCTTTTTTTAACAATTACATCTTTGTATTTTTCATACCGCTCCATCAGCAGTGTTTATTCTACGGCAGAAAGAAACACCGCTCTCGTTTTACAGTATAGGGTTTCTGACTCATTTGGTCGATCTATCGTTCATCCATTCATTTCGGTTTCTTCGATATCGCGGGTGTGCGCACTAAAAGAGACTATGCAGGTCTGACTTGAATGAACCTTGATTAATTAACACTGAACTGCGTTAGTGGAACTACTGTATGTAAGGATACGATTAGAGATTGAGGTAGGTTGAGTCTGCCTTTTTTTTAGCTACTTTCATGGAATACCCCCCCCCTGGTGTTTGGTCAACTAAACAAATCATTGTTTTCATTGAGAAAGTAGTATTGACCGTTGTTTGTTTACTTGAGTGGAAGGCGCGGCATTGCTGCTCATCCACACACATCCAATAAGAACGACCACCTGCGTGTGCGTTTGTGTATTCATGTGTGCCTGCATGCATAGTCGATAACACTGAGCAGCTCGAGTTGTGAATATTTTGGTCATTATTACATAAACATTGTGTATATTTGCATTCATCTAAATTCTTGTTTAGAACGCAGCAGTTGTAGAAAAATGACATGTTTCTGACAGAACTAATGTGTAAAACACAGCACCAGAGATGGAGTTGGAGTTAATTTGCTTTAAAGGGGAAATTTTAGAACCACTAAATCCAAATAATCAGGGTGGGGGGGGGGGCTTGAGGGAGTCTGGGGTTTGCCTGGACACACTGAGATCCAGAGGAGGAGGCTTGGAAACGAAGGATGGTGTCGGTGCCAGGATCCTCCTAAATCCCAGGAGCTTCATTAAGGAAGGAGGGAGGAGGAGGAACTTCCTGGCTGGGCCACCATCTGCATGGCCTGGTGGAAACAGCGAGAGCGAGGACCCGGCACCGGCGCCGCATCGCAGAACCGCTCGGAGGGATCGTCTGGGGCCGGGGGCCGGGGGTGCGAGGGGCGTGGAATGCATGAAAAATTGGTTGCAAGGGGAGGAAGCGGGAAGGTGAGAGATATAGAGAGCTTGTGAGAGACAAAAACGTCCTAAAGTGTCATGGTAACTAAGACCATATTAATGACACAACAGAAACAATAGGGATGTCGTCAGACTGGTGAGAAGCTCAGCTGCCTTGCTCAGGAAGCTCAGTGTGGACGGGAACCAAGTAACAGTCCTCAGTTGAGAGCGTTCTGCTCATGGGTCTTAAGAGTTCTTGTCCAGTCATGTAAGTTGACAGAAACAGCTGGATTCCCATCCCGTCCTACTTGTTTTACACACAGACCTTAGCATAATCATGCTTCGGAGTAACCGATAGACCTGACCATAATTACGCACGGTACCAAGAACACGTTTCGCGAAAGTTTTCTTATTTTACGGCTATGTCAAACATGTCTTTGACAAACTGCCGAATAAACACGACTGTTCTCCGTGATTAAAAGACACACTCATATATCATTCTGCACATGAGTTCTCACTCAGATAAACTTTTCCTGCTTTGTTTGGTGGTTTTCTTCATCAGCTGAGTGAGCAAATTTTATCGCTGCGGTGCTAACAAATGAACGATGTTTACACTATGTGTCTCACAACCATCACCCTGAAACCATGTCAGTCATGTCAAAGTTTCTCGTTTTCAGTCCCAAAGTACTTCAGTGATAATGACTGATTTTAACAATGTGATTTGCTACTTTGGTTACACCTGTGAATTTCGACCATTATAAAGTGTCCCCTATAGAAATACCATGAGATTTTTTTTTTTTATTTCAGATATTTATTGTCTTTTGTTTCAAATACACTGAAGGCATACGTTAAACAATATGCTGCAATAGATCCCCAAAAAATACATTTATTTCAACACTGAAAGCAGGGTTCGGAAGTATTTGGTGTTTATATGAACCATGCATCTGGAGGGAGTTCTGAATATATTTCATGATTTGGCAGGCCTTTGTTCCTGAAATGTATTACAATATGTTCAACATGACTAGTCCTAGAAATGATAACTGCCTGGGTTACTGCAGGCCTCACAAAAGCAGAAATTTAAGAATTTAATTCTGGAAGGGGTGGCAGCTATTTTATATACACAAAACGACAATTCACAAATATTTAGCCATCCACATCACTCATTTCAATCATTTTCAGACAAATTTGGGAGCCTTGTTGTTTTGTAATCAAGACACTATTTCCTGTGTGCCTTGAAAAATAAACCTTATCAGCGGATGGAGTGAAAACACAAAGTACAGCCCTATAAGCCAGTGCCATACTTGTGGCGTACAGTGTAAATAATGCTGTTGTACAGAGTTGTGATCAAACAGTGAAGAAAGCCCCATTTTCTCTGTAAATGGGCTGTATCAAACACCCATGCCATGTTTACCTTAAGCTAGATTAACCTTTTATAGGGAGTGATTACTTTTAAATGTCCTCACACAAAAAAACACATTTCAGCCACAATACTGATCATTTTAGGTCAAATCTGTGACATGTTTACAGGTCAGAACCATTAAAAATCAGAATTAATCTGCCTTATCAGAAGCCACTAAATGAGGTCGTATGTAAATAGGTAATAAATCTATTTCAGGTCAGTCCATGTTCAATAAAAACATTGAAAGAAAACTATTATTAAAAAAATAAATAAATATTTCATTTTAATGGAAATTTTAAGTGATTTCAATAGCCTAAAATTTAAACTAGACAAATTTGAGAAAAAAATAAATTGCATATGACATGTTCGATACTTCGTCATTTCACCAAAATCTCACCATTGTCGGTGTTTCCTTTTTACAAAAACATTCTGCATTAATTGCTGCACCAAAATTTTTTTTCTTTCAAAGATTAAATATTGATGCTGACAACAGTGAAACGGACCCAACTTTCTTCTTCGTAGTTCTGAATGGGCACAGACAGAGTGTGTAAAGCGAATTTGACTGCGCATAAGTGTGACTGCATGTGAGATGGGGGATTCACGCCGAGTCCTGGCATTAGGAGGGCACGGCATGGGCCAGATACTGCACACATTCTCCCGGGAATGACAGTGGAAGCATATTGATGAATGGCAGGAGGTGGTTGCCATGCCGCTCCTGGCCAGTGGCTTTTCTGAGACGTGATCGTGCAGCCGGTCCGCGGTGCCATATCCTGCTGACTCTGGATTTCCCTACAACGTGAGACGACGTCGGTGCCAAGTCTGTGTGGCTCTGATACTGCCGGGACAACGATGGTGTGGAGACAATAAAATATGTCGCTCTCCTTAAAAAGAAAATTAAGGAAGTCGCTCTGGATGATTTTTTTATTGCGGGCCAGAAATCCTGTCTGTACTTAGAACTTGCATTTCACAAACCTACCACCTCATTAAACAACATAAGCTTCATGGGAGCCGATAGGAACAGGCCGAAAATTCATAAGCTGAGATCAGACTTTTTATGAACATCTGCACCCTTTAAAAATACTAAAACCCAAGCATATAGAGAAATATGTATCCTAATTCATTGGTTGTGAAGCATAGCATGTCATTTGCCATTCATTAGGCATGTTGTGTACTTGCAATCACTTGACTTCACGCGTGATCATGTCGCCATGATTGCCATTCTGAAGCCTTCTATTTAATTAGGAAACACGTTACTTCTGAATTATGCTTCACCTGCTGATATACTGGGAAACGTGTGATTCATTTTGTTGTTTCATCTCAAAAAACTTCAGATGTTTCAGTTTATTTATTTCATTATTATACAATCCAAAGAAATCCCAGGATTATTTCATTATGCACTTTTTTTAAAGGCTCGTCATGTCAACTTCAAATGCTGATTTAGTGATGGAAAAAGGAATCAGAATTTCCAAATTAAGCCAACACACCCTGCTTCACCTTTAAGAAAAGATTTTTGCCAAGTTAACTGAGTATATATCAGTGTTGCAGATTTAAATTGCAGAATAAAGGAAACACGTACAACTGGCATGATGCCCAAGGTGATCCTACGCATTGTGCCCGGTGCTGCCTTGGATAAGTTCCAGGCCGAACCCAAAATACTGTATGGAGGTGGATGGATGGATCACATTCATAACACTGTTGCACTTTAAAGGTGAATAGCGTTAGAAAACTTTAAAAGTACTTTACTAAAAATTTACATGACTGTTTTAAATATATTAAGAGGGTTAGATTTAGATCACATAACAAATCAAATTACATATATTCTAATATGTATTCTAAAGCCTATTTGCGATACGTATGGCAGACAATGGGGAGTAAATGTGGGATACACGCTTCCTCCCAATTCACACATAGCAGTGTGCTTCTTCCCTCGAGCTGCTGGGTTTATTTCTGGGCCTACGGTAGGGGATAAATCATGGCCGGATTCTCTCGCGTTTGCCCAGCCATTCTGTTGTCAGAGCTCTGGATGCGCCATCGGAATCGTCGGGAAGAGTCCTGTTTTTCCTCCTCCGGAAGAATAATGCACGGAGACATTACCACATCGTATTTTGCAGTGCCGAGTTCGGAGGAGTGGTCTTGTGCTGCCCAGAATTTCAGTCACCAAGCCGCCTTCTCCCCCCTTCATCTATAATTAGATTTTTCTTCGTCCAAGTCTGCTTCGGCTGCCTTCTGGCACACCTACCTTCACAGCACTGTAATATTGGTTCTTATAGGAGGAAATGACATAAACATTGGTTAGACGGAATTTTGTTACACCCAAGGGTCTGCTGACAAAATCATTTATGTAATGCAGACTTCAATATAGTAGACCCAGTATTTATGACCATTCGAAAAGTGCTCACATGACCAAAATTACGTAGGTTGCGGTGAAGGAGGCATTTAGGCCACAGCTGATAGACCCATCACCTCAGAGGTCACCTCCAAAATAGTCAATTAGAAGCTAAGCACTACAGAAGATCAATGAACATTACCCTGTGAGTGGAAAGTGCTGGAGCCAGGTTAACTCTAACCAAACTCCTTGCGGACTTATGGAATGGCTCCACTGGCTACTCTGCCAGAAATAATTGGCTGCGCGCACCAACAGTGCCAGTGAGATGCGACACACTTATGGCGGTAGGGTTCTTCTTGCATGCCCAGTGAGCCCCACCCCCTAATGATTTGCTGCCATTAAACTTACCGCACCGTTGGACGATAAACCGCCGCACGTGGTCGGGTAGCCCGCAGAGGGCAGGCTGCTTGAAAGAGCGGAATGTCTGATGCACGCGACATCCTGCCCACCTGATAGGCCCAAGTGCGCCCCATACGGATCCGACCGCTAAAGCACCGACGGATGTCTGCTTCACAGATCACACGATGCCTGGGGATTCTGTTGACAACTTCCTCATTTTGCTCCAAAACTCCACATGGAAGTTAACAACAAGGAAGCTTGGCGGCGTGTGGGTTCCGCGGGGAGCGGCCTGCCCTCCCGTTTTATTTTGTGAATGGCCTGCCGTGTTTTAGTGAAGCGAGGCTACAAGGGAGAAACGTGAGTGCTCAAGTGAAAAGCCTAATTGGGGCTTTTGTTTCTATCAAGTGCTAAAATGTGTGAGGACGTCATATCATCCTATTGACATTCATTTCATAATTTCTGCATCAGGAATGTACACAAGAAAGCATGTTTGCCTAACAATCGCTACTCCAAGGTTACAGTTCCTATTAGAAAGTGGCAACATGCAAAATTGTAATCTAATAACTCCATTATGTTGGCTCTTGGCACAGCTTCCTCATCCATATCGTACGCGATATCCAAGGCAACGTCAAAGAAAATGCTAATTTTTTTTTTCAATACATGCAAAAACTGCATCAGCTGCACTGAATTGGAATTAAACATCTACAAGAAGGAAAATGCTAGCCAGCTAGAAAGAGGAATTTGGTATTTGGAAGAGTTATTAAAGCATTCAATCAACTGAGTAATATATGTATTCATCCATTTTGTTTTTGGTTTTGTATGAGCAATGGAGAAAATGAGAGAATTTTACCATGTGAAAAGGCTGCAGGTTTTTCTACAAGCAGCCAGTTCCTCTAGCAGCTGTTAATATGCCAAATAATAAACAAAAACCTTGAAATACATTAAATGATTAAATTATCTGGGGCTGTACCCGTGTCCCAGTTGTACTATAGGCCTAATTGTATGTATGGTATCTTTTAGTCTAATTTAAGGTACAGAAATGGACTCTGAAGAACATCCCCAAGGTACAAACTGCATTAATATACAGTACCATCAATGGTACAGTACAGAAATGTTAAATTCCATTTCTTTACCTTAAAAGATATATTTACCCTTGAGGGTACAGCACCAGTGACAAACAAAGGTACAAACTGGCATTCTTTTTTCTGACAGTGTAGGTTGTGTAAAAAGTTTTATAATGGAAGTGTTGTCCCTTCTCTTGACAACAGGATTCATTATTGTTATTAATAATTTAGTGTGTAGCCTGTTGTCAACAGAATAGCTTATAAAAATACTTTGATATTAGGTAGATTGTAGGTAAGTCCATGTATCACTGATTGCAGGTATACTTTATACACTCCAAGATGCACTCTGGTTTCTACAGTCCAAAGACATGCAGTTAGGCAAATGACTGTGCTTGTGTGCCCTCTGTCCAGGACGTCCCCTGCCACGTGTCCTAGGTTGCCATTAGGAGACGCATGGAAAAGAGATCACATGACCAGACACTAATGGATGTATGGAAAAGTGATCACATGACCAAACACTAATGGAGGATAATTTAATTGCATGAAAATTCAGTCTTGTGCAGTCTCATGTTTATTGTAACGGTATTAATGGTAAAGAATTGAATTCCACAAAGACAAACAGGAAGCAGGATAATTCTATTACACAATGTTTATGCATAAACTCCCTCAGAGTTTGCACATTCTGTACATAGTACAAATACTGAGAACATACCACATGTTTTTAGAAATTTCAGGAAAAAAAAGAGGAAGCAGTATGGATGAGTCACTTATAAATGGATGACCTTTTCTATTGTAGTGCTTTTGTGTCCGTTGAAAGTTCCCATTTGTTTGTACAGACAGAGGAACAAATTAATGTCAGACCCTTGGTTGGATATTGGCTTCCAACATTCACTAGTGTTGGAATTTCAAATCTCAGTTGCATTTTTCAGAAAAATACACACAAAAAGAATACAGTCACACAAACACACACACCAGCATTGCATGTAACACAATCAAAAACACTGAGGGATGGCATTCACACAGAGGAAGCTGAAAATCTGTGCAATCCGCAGTCATAAATCATCGTCGCTGCCAAGGCCAGAGCATTTTTCATGCTGAAGTGAAAATCCGATTCTCATAGAGTAACTCACGGCTCCCTGGCCAATTACAGACTCTGCTAGATTAATTTATTCACTCTTGTTGCTACAAGAACTTAGTGCAGCCACAGCACTGCCTCTACCCATCAGACTCATACACTGCCCTGCCTTTTTGAGAATCAGAAACGCTAACTATCTTTTGTAGCATCACTATATATTTTCTATTAAAAATATGTTGTTTACTAATGGCAATGATTAATTCTCTGTCAATAAAAAACATCTATGATGCTAGATAATCTTTAAAAATGGGGTGTTTGTAACCCTATAAACAGGATGGTAGGCTTGAAGATACCTCTCTGGATTTTGTACAAAATCAACATTGGCCTCAGCAAGCAAGTTGTTTAACCATGTAAAGCACTTCAGCTTATTCTCAGCAGTGCCTCCCACGTAACAAAACAAAATGAAAGCTTTGAGAAGACAAATCAAAGGAGTGAGACCCGAGGCCATTTTGAGATTTCTTTATCCATCTGACACAAGGAGCACTCTGACAGCAGAAGGTGCTGGAACCCCAACCAGGGCAGCTCAGCTGTCAAAGCCAGCTAGTCATCGCTGTGTGAAGGACAGACCCGGCTAGTGGAGTTTGAAACATGATAACGGTGTTTACAAAGAGGAACTGCAAACGTAGACCTCAGAAGCAAATTTTATAACTCTTTATATCTGTTTTAGAAGGACATGCATTCTTTTTACAGAAAAGCGTTGCCTAGGGTTCCATGTATTGGTACAATCCTTTTAAGTCAAATTTTCAATAATCTCCAAACATGGCTAAAAAGACTATAATGACGCAAAGGAACTGTTGCATAGAACATAATTACAGCTAATTGCTGAACATAATTGGACCCCCTAGCCCAAAATGGGGCCCACCCTGGGACCTTGGCATGGTGCAGGCATTGTTTCCTGATCTCCCGGAGAGGGGCCTTGGCACAGTGAGGGCGTTAGTTTGGCACTCGACAGGCTCACAGCACCATGAGCGACGTGTGAAGGTTGTGGTATCTGTCACGGCAGGCGCTACCCTTCTCGTCTCTCCCTCCCCCCCCCGTCACGCAGCGGGGAGGCTGTCAGGCCAGATTCCCCGCTGATTTGCTAAAGTGGAAAAAAAAACAGTGACGACTTCTTGAAGGAAATGTGGAAGGGATTATCTTGACATACAATACAAATCACACAGAGCAGAGGAAAGAGACAGAATGGAGCTGGAGACAGAGAGGAGTGGAATGGGTGGGAATGATGGGAGAGGAATTAAGGTCTATGGAAAGAGCCATCTGAAAGCTTCGGGGATGTGTGGTTCATCAGTAAATGCCTGCTGTTGTTCCTTTGGTTCTTTGGGGCCCATCTCTTACATTTCTAATGAGGCCTTTTTACATTTTGATGTGTTCTTAGTTCATCAGTAAATACCTGCTGTAGTTCCTTTAGTTCTTTGTGGTCCACCTCTCTAACATTTCTAACAAGGCCATCTTTCATTTTGATGTATTCTTGGTTATTTTGTGATAGGTCTCCTGCTAATCTACTAGTCAATTGGGCTACACACACAGGTTGACAGATCTGCATAAATTGTGAAGTAACATGCAGGAAATTACGGGTAAGGAGGTATTTCTGAAAAAGTTCCTTTGTCCAGCTCCTTATGCTTTTTCCTATGCGTTCCATATCATTACCACAACTGGCTTCCTTCTGCCTGACAATTCCAAGGTTAAAATATCAGTAACTGGTTAGTCCTTATTATTCCCTTTTCAAATGTTGTGAAGAAAAACCTTCACAGTGATGAAGGTCTCCATTGTATGTCTCATTCTGTTGGATATTGCTCCTTTTGAAGACCACTATGAGATCTTCTCTGAGGAACAACACACATGTACCTTCATGTTATTCCCTACAGTTAATATAAATGACAAAACAAAAACAAACCAGGCCAAAAATACAAACAAAATAGAGAAACAAATTTAAAAGTGAGGTGAACAGTTCTGGAACAAATGTAAATTCCTTAACCAGGGAAAAACAAACTGAGGTAATGAATTCATAATGACATAGTGCATTACCATGCATGTTTGTACGTGACATAAAACTTGCCAATGGGGAATGTGTAAAACTAATAAATGTTCATGTAGCCACCACAAAATATCCATCTTCTAGACAAAGCACCAGTGAAACACCTTGACTTGTTTAGCAGAACTCTAGACGGGAGTACACTCCAGCCTTCACTGTGCTTATGCCAAAGGTCAGGTCAACCAAGGGAATTTCCCTTAAAAAGCTCATCAATGCCACAATGACCACATTCATCCAGATGATCGCAAGTGTGGGATGCACAGTGATTATATGCAGTGATTATCTCCTTCTCTGGTATTTTGTAGATGGACAACAGAGCAGGGCACTCTGCATGGTTCCCGGGTCATTCGTTCACTTCTGACTCTTCAGCAGTCTGCCGTGTCACTGTTACTGCAAAGAATAGAAGCTACTTAAATTCCTATGAACTGTTCCTCCATTGCAGATCAAATTACCAGCGTCCAGCTTCCTTTGCACCCATTCACACTGACTGGGGGCTCTACAGCATTTTTGTTTACTCATGAATGTGTTGGGTGGTAGAGGAGGATCACATGGCGAAAAAGATTTTATAGTGAGTACATGAGTAGGACTTGCTGAGATGCAGGTGCTGGACCAAATTACGAAACAGGAATTGGAAAAGTAACCAGACGACCACAGCTGTGCGAAAATTTATGATATTGGAAATGCAAAATATGACACGATATTTCAACACATTTTATACTGAATAGGAGTTCTGTCGCTTGTGTGTGTGTTCTCACTTTTGAAGCATAAAACAGATTTATATGTATTGTTTCCACAAATGGGACGAGCTGTAAAGAACAGAAAACCATCAAAATAAAATCAAATATTTAAAAATACCTGTATTAGTCTACATTTGCAATATGAAATTGATTGAATCATTTTTAATATATGTAACAAAAATATTGAAAAATTTGATTTATATATAAGGGCGAATAAGACTCTGAATACGTTTCTTTCTATCTATATACAGAGCTTAGACATAAATGTAACAGAAATACCACATGAAAAAGCACTTTAAGCTAAATGAAATGTGGCCACAAAGGTGAGTCATACTATGATGGATTTGTCCGTTATAAAAGAATCATCACAGTCAGGGCTTTGATGTTTTCAAAGTAACATAACAACTAATAAAAATACCAAATAGTTGTTGTGCAAATCGCCAGTGCATTAGTCACACAAACAGAAAAACAATTTAATGCGTGGAATGGAAAAAATGATGGCAACATATGGCAAACTCAAACAGACTGCGCCAGCGAAGTGCAACAATCAGCTCACCGACAGGATAGTTGCTAACAACCACAAAGCTACGGTCTCTGAAGCACCTCTGTGACCTACTGATAACATTTCCTGAGTCATCTTTTATTCATTTTTCTATATCCTTACAGGTTTACATTTGGAGAAAGTCAAGGGCCACCATATCTGTTACAGTGAGCAGCAATCTGATGAGAGTCATTAGGTCTAATGATTTACTGGCATGGTTATGCAACAGACAAAGAATATGAGGCCATTTTTCATGACTAGGTACATGCTATCATGCATACACCAATCACGTTCCTATACTCCAAGATGATAATGTCCCTAAGAAACACTGCCAAATAAATTCAGGAGTTTCCTGAAGACCAGGATGAACTGGAATGCCTTCAGCGGCCTCCACAATCACAGGATCTAAACATCATTGAACCTTTATAGCTAATTCTGCCGTGCAGAAGTTAACCTCAAAGCATTCCAAGAAGGACTGACGCTGTTGTCAAAGCAAAAGGTGGCCCTATTTGATATGGATATATTATTAGGTGTGTTTGTTATTTTGTCCTTCTACTATATGTTTGTGTATGTTTCCTGGGAAGCGTAACATGTACATGTATGGTTGTTGCAAGTTAAGTTTTTTTAATTAAAATTTTTATTTAATTCTGTGATGTGTTACAGTCAGAAATGGATTGTGACAAATGCATTGCCTGTTGTCTTATGTTGTTTTTTTATCTTCTTGTAGAGCTAGTCAGAGTAATACTTGTGGTCTTTGTGTGTTTCAACCAAGCCTGAAACCATGGTGTTGCGGCCTCAACAATGAAAGATCCTGTTTACATGTGTTGCAAGTGGCTCTGATTGACGCTATAATTGCAGCCAGCGCATCATGGATGGTCCCACAAGGAAGCGTAATCAGGGCCAGGCACGAACTCTTCGTTACCCATGGAATACCATCCTCACCACATTAGAGGAAGACCCTCCCTACTGCAGTGATCTCCCTCTAAGGGAAACAGCAACACAGAGACACATGTTCAGCAAACCACAGTGGAGAAATTTCTAAATTTGTGTTGCATCATGTTATTACATAATTTTCACCACAAGCCTGCACATGATAAATGGTTATGAAGGATGGATGGATTATACTATTACATTATGACTATTTTGTAATAAGTGTGGTGCATTTGCATGTGGAAATCTATCTAGGGTAGATGGTATACGCAAATGTTTTAGAAAATTACAATGCCATTCCTTTGTTTTAAAACATCTATCAATAAATGTGTATTTATAATAAATTTTAGATGAAATATGAAAGAGTGGCAAAGCTTTTTAAGGTATTAGTTGGTTTTTCATATGTATCCCGCTTCAGTTGCACTGAATTACATTTCCACTATGCATTTTAAATATGTTTTTTAAAACACTAATGGAATATGCATCTAACATATAAATCCACAGATCCATCCCTTATCTATGAGCACTTTTTTATTGGGATGGTTAGCCAGTTTGACTTGCATGATCTTTACTCAACAACACTAGGTGGCAGTACAACAGCCAGCACCGTGTTCTAGATGCAAAGCATGCCATATCATCACATACCATGTATTTCTGCAACAGCAAAATGTTATTGGGCTCCACTTGGCTTTGACAGGGACAGTTCAAGGCGGCGCACCTGGGCACCTTGATGCCTCAGCAGCCATCTGCATTTTGCTGCCCTCTGCAGGCCATCGCGAGGGCAGCAACCAGCCAGGTGGGGAGCAGATCAAAGGGGCAGCTACTCTGCGTTGTGGGTGGCAGGCGTTTGGGCAGTGGGAGGGCATCAGTGACAGCTGAGCTTGTCACAGAATGTGAGATGACTAAATCAGAGTGAAATTTTAGGGAGGTGGAGGGGGGGAGTGAAATGGGAAACTACAAAAAGGAAAAGACGGAGAAAAAAACAAGCTTGGTGGGTTTGGTGGTGAAACACCCTCACTGAGAAATTCATTTCACAGATATTGTGTTGACAGGTGTATAGAGAACCAATATATAGCATCATGTATTCCAGAATGGATATGTTTTGGTGTTCAGTAGAGGCGTGTTTATAACACACTTTCTCTTTCCTGTTCTCTGTTTCAATTGGTTTCCTCCCATTTGCAGATACTTCATCTGTACTGTCCTAAAAAATACTTTTATGTGGAGCTCTAGACCAGCCAAAGACTTGACTGTGCTTTAAAATAATCTCTGTTTATGATAAGGTGAGATTTTCCATCACTATAGTTTGAAACTTGGCAGGATGACATCATCAGAACCTCCCTGCCCATGTGACCACATAGAATTGTAGAAATGGGCTTCCCTCTCTGCTGATAAGACTTCCTGTGTTTTGTCCCTTTCACTCGGGCTGCTCTGGCACACGCTGCCGTGTTTGTTTTCATTCTGTAACCAGGAAGACAAAGCACACAAGTTTCTTCGCTCTTGCGTTATTCTTCTCCTTGTCATTCTTTTTATAAATCTGCAGGAAGTCCGCATGTGGGGGTGGTGGGGATGGATGCTGGGGGGAGAGTTCATTACCAGGCACGCTGGCCGGACCACCGGGGCTCCGGGGGAAGGGAAAAAAAAACAAGTCCGTAATTAATTATGAATCTGTGGTTGGGCCTTGAAAGTGATTCCTCAAAGTCCAGGGGCTGCAGACATGAATCCCAGCATTCCATGGGTGCTGTTTTCATCAGAGCTGGTAACGCGACAGAAACAGTGAAGGTTATGAAGTGTGGTTGTCAGGGCTACGGACCACAAGAAAAATGAAAGGCAGCATCGTTGAGACATAACAGATTAGGAGGGTAATGGATTCACCCTCGAGGGATCTGCAAAACAGTGTAGCAAGAGGCAGCAAGTGGACTATTAACATGCACCGGCACAAATGCGCCCAAATGTAAACTACTTCCTGGACTGAAATATGCGAGAGCAGAATTAGATCATAACCTGGAGTTCGGAATTCCTCCCTAAATGGATATCGCGGAAATCCAGCCTCAACTGCTTCTGTCCTGGACAGTGAAAGTGACAGCTGTTCAAAAATATATAGAAATGACATATTCTTCCATAGCAGAACAAATATATTACCACAGGGCTCTTTGCCTGTGTCCGGAAGGTTGTGGGTTCCAATCCCGCAGCCAGCAGAGTAATCACATCACTGTGTCTCCCTGAAGCAAGGCCGTTAACCCCAGCTGCTACAGCACAGCACGCTGGCTGACCCTGAGCTGTTTCTCTCATGAAGCAAGATAGGAATTATTTTATTTTCACATAGCCTAAGTACCTTTCATCGTGCTCTTACAATGGAAAATATCTTAAGAGTGCAGAAACAATGCCCCTGGTGGAAAATAAGGGTCACGTCAAATGTAGTTATACTTTTAGCCACCAGATGTCAGTACGATGCAACATGTAAATCTATTTAACGTAAGGATTCATACAAAATGCATAACGGTAGGCTTTGACTGCTTCAACAACAGAATAAAAACAATTCTTTAAGACTAAGTATTGCACCTTGCACAGTAAGGTAATAAGCAGGTAACAATTGGAAAATGTTTAATTATATTATATCCCAATATCTATCTATCTATCATTTTCAGATATATAGATAGAAAGATAGATAGACAGACAAACAGGTAGGTTCACTGTTAGAGGCCCCTTGTCCGGAATATGCATGATGACTGTGATATCAACAGATCAAGTACTTCAGACTGTAACTAAATGATTTCCTCAGGCTTCAGATCCTGATTGCAAAGATCGTTATTTAGAAAAGAAAACAAATGTCAATTTACATTTATTTAATTTCCATTTATTTGCATTTCCCATCACAGAGGTACATGGCTATCGGAATAAAGGAAGGATAAATATTTCAATTCACGTCTGAATTACTGCTTCATTCAGAAGAGATAAAGGGATAAGGATGACTATGAAGTGAAGGCGGCTATCCTAAGCTGAGCGTGACAGCATAACACTCAGTTACCTTCCGCTCAGGAACTACCTGCTCTCTGCACACTCCTGATGTCACATATCCTCCTGAGTACATGGAAAAAATGTTTTTTAATTTAGATGGTTAAAAACACACCCCCACATATTTGATGTCATGTTAAAGACCCAAACTGTCCTCTTAAAGGAACAACAGGACTAAACAGCATTGTATGGAAGATATAAGCAAATGAACTGGTCATTTTAATTAGAGTTTAACACTCAAATATGGATTAAACCTTTGAAGACACTTAACAGAAATCAACATAATAATGACACAAAGACTGTCAATGTGAAGTGCACCCATTTAATGATACAAATTTTATATTAAAATTATGATAACATGTCCCCTAAAGTAGCATATACATTACAGTTATAACACAGCAACGTAAACCGCTGGGATTTTTCAAACACTCCGAATTGATGTGCAGGTCTCAGTCACGCTTGTTTCAAGGTTTGCCGAGCTGAATGGCGAGACAGCAGTGTTCATGAAGGCCTCGTCTGGAAGGTCTTCGCTCCTCAGGCCACCAGGAGCTGTCCTGCCAGGACTGGGTTCCGGTCCTTGAAAAGGGCCCTGGTGATCTCGGACACACTCTCCACGCTCTCCTCCCACTGCTCTGCATTCTGATACACAGAAATAACACAGTGCACACTGCTAGTGCCTGGCGACACTCGGCCCCCAACACCATCACTGTCTCACTTCCTGGTAATGCCTCAAGCCTGGCGACACTCGGCCC
>JABFDZ020000138.1:17183582-17214323 GCA_019775955.2 Pollimyrus isidori | reverse complement strand
GGCCCCCAACACCATCACTGTCTCACTTCCTGGTAATGCCTCAAGCCTGGCGACACTCGGCCCCCAACACCATCACTGTCTCACTTCCTGGTAATGCCTCAAGCCTGGCGACACTCGGCCCCCAACACCATCACTGTCTCACTTCCTGGTAATGCCTCAAGCCTGGCGACACTCGGCCCCCAACTCCATCACTCTCTCACTTCCTGGTAATGCCTCAAGCCTGGCGACAGTTATTTGGTTTTTTTTTTTCGTGGAACAGGACCTATAACTACAAATTATGGTCTAGTCACACTTCAGATACACACTAGGCCCGTAAATGTGCCCCCCTGTTGCGTCCCTGTTACACCCTCCCTCCTACCTGCACACAATATATCTTCCCTAATTATAGCGCTGTGAACCGTTTGTCCCTGAAGCTTTCATTTTACTGTTCTCTAATACTTCTACCTTTCCTCTGATTTTTCCACCATACTTGCAGACTGTGCTGTCGGTGTCTAAAGTTAGGAAACAGATGTGCTGACGAGTCTTTAGTGTGAAGCGGAGTGTGGTGAGAAGGGACATAGTGACCCATGTGATGCTGGAGGCTGGCAGATTCATGACATAACGCTGGCTGGATGGAATGCTGCTCCAGGCAGTGGACCTTTCTGTATACACCGAAATAATTTAAATGAAAGTGACTTTGTAGTTTCACTACTACATTAACATAGAGGGCGGCCCTCAAACTGTTCATTGCCCAGTTTATGATCATTCTGGCTAACTAATTTATAACTTCTTCCATTACACATAAACTTAAATACGGACAACAAGTTGCAACTAATTCCAGAGTCAGACATGTCCTGACAAGTCTATTGTTCTTTTTAAGGAAAGCCACTTATTTTCTTTGTGCTATTCAACACAATATGTCCGTCAAAGGCACACAAAACATAACAGGGTGAGCAGAAACATCTGACTTTCAAAAATCCTATCGAGCATTTGGGGAACTTGGGGATCTTCAAGCCTGTGTTATTTGATAGCAAGATCAATCTACAGATGAAAGCAATTATTGATGGATTTCTGGGGGGCAGACTGACCAAATTATAGCGTTGTGCTTAAAAGTGTTTTTGTTAAATTAAAGATTGTTTTAGGTTGTAAAATTACAGAGCTACAGTATGGCATTCTTTAAAGTTCACAGTGCATGATATTTTAAATATCTCATAACCACAAATTAGACATTAAAGACTTAGCTTTTAATGAAATACAGAATTATGTTCTAAAGAAATATCATTAGAAGAAGAGCACTACTTTTGTGGTTGTTTTGTGCCATTTGTCTAAATTTTCTTGCCCTGGAAATATTTTTATTATTATTTTTCTCTCCTGTAGACTAGTCAGTCTTTTCCTATTCTCGCTTCAAGTTTTGCCTTTGATTACTTTTGTTTATTCTGTATGCTTGTAAAAGCTAGTGGTTCTCTGTCAGTTACAATCAGTCTGCTTGTCAGGAGCTTAGAAAATCAAAACCAGACCAGCATCATCTTCCACTGACTCTAGCATCCCACATTACAATATGTCGTGTCACTCTTATCTCAAACATCACCTACGTGGCCAATATCCCAAAAATCATGCTTAATAAGAAACATTTAACATCCATTATTACGTCATACATTTTCCTTTAAGGTTTTTTTTTTAATCAAAAAATCTGCCTGCAGATCCGACAATCATTTATTGATTAAAGAAACACAGCTACAAATATCGTATCTCCAAAATTCGTAATTTCGGCATTTCCTGTGTTTCTTTATTTATGCTTGATCCTGATTTTCAGACATCAAAGAAGAAAAGGTTTCCTGTATAAAACGCATCATAAACACATTCATTGAGTACGAGGGCCAGGACATCTGCGAACAGTCAACAGAATGTCCGGCGTTATACTTTTGCACGCCCCTCATTTACGTTTGCTCAGTATCCATGAGACTTTATATCACACTATTACTGTATGTCAATATCTAATAAAAGAATCCAGCCAAATGCTTCTAAATAAAAGATACCTTGACCTGAGTTTCATGGTAAAGTGTACAATACCCTTTATTTTAGAAGTTCTACTAAATGACATAATCAGTGAACTCCAAATTATGCTTCATAGCATGGCATACAGTACTGTAGGCTGAAATGGAAAAGTTCTGCATTTCCATATAACTTTTACACAAAATGGAAATATTAGACTTAGTCTTTCAGGATCCATTATAAACAAAGCAATTCATGAGAAAGACAACAGCGCATGAAAACAAATATTGTGCTTCTTCTTCAGGAATGGTGAATCAGAGACCAAATCCTGTTCCCACTTTGTCTGGATCTGTGAGAATTCTGTGTACAGCAGTTCTTCAAAGTGGGTGGGCTTTAGATGTGATTAAGGGGAAGACAGGATGTATCTACACACTATCTGCCAGACAACGTAACAAAATAAAACTAAAATGCCTTTGTTTACTTATGTTTACCTGACTATTTGATTATTTGCAATTATTTGCACGCCACAATTGTAACAGAAATAGTCTGGCTTTGGAATAGTTCTTTGTAATGGATGTGCAAAAAAGGCGATCATTTCATCTGTTTATATGTTTTGTGTTGGGAAATTCTTAAAATATCATGCCAGATACTGAAAATTCACAATTTTGTATAACAGGGAAAAAGTGATCTGACTATCAGAAACTCATACAGGAAACTTATAAAAGCAGCCAAATCGCCTCAATCCAAAGACATTCTGCACAAGTGAAGTGGTGACCCTAATTTGCCATGAATGTGTGTGAGCCTTTCTGAATACCCTGGGACTGACTGATAACCCTATCCAGCATTTATCAGGCCTCACACCTCATACTACCTTAAGTGACGGGTTCCAGATCACCATGACCTCACCTGCATGAGCAGTCACTTAACTTAACAAATTGGACATTTACCTGAATATCTTTGTGACTTAATAACAGACAAGGATTTAAGACAATGCATCTTTAAAGGAATTTATACTTTAACAAAAGAGTCTGAAGGACTAACTGGTGAGACCCTACCGAATCACACGTGGACTGGAATCTACCATCTTCATTCAATCGTGTGCATTTAATCATGAATCTTCATCATACTGATCCTAACATCTTGTAGACATACGAGAGAAAATCCAACCGAGAATTGCTAAACTGCTACAGTTTACAGCGGGCACCCAAACTCACACTGAAGATGGCCCACAAATCCAATAATAAAAAGGGGAACTAAAGGAGCATAAACATTAATACCAATGAGTTCGCCTGGGCCATTGTTACGGGTGCATGGAGCGTTTTCATGAAAAGCAATCTGGGATTTTAATTCTCTTTTACCTCTACTGGCCAGTCAGCTGTAATAACAAGGGAATTAGACAGTTTCCACTAAGTCTCAGTAGCTTTTCCAAGCTGTACTAGATGAGTAAAACATGCACAAGCGGTTTAGCAAAGTTCACACACGGCTCTGTGTACCCTCAAAACAGAACCACAATGGAAGACGGCGAGAACAAATGTTCTGGCATTCAAACCTGAATGTGCCACGCAGTTAACAAACACCCCGGGCCCTTAGAACAGTCCTGGGGGGCCGAAGCAGAGTTTTTGGTTTACCCTCATTTAACACACCTGATGCAACTCCTTGTGCTATTTGCCACATCATACTTCAGCAGTTCCAGGTTATACTTACAATATGCAATGCAATGCAATTTTATTTATATAGCGCATTATCACAACATTACATTGTCTCAATGCGCTTTACATTTCTGCCACGCAAAGACCCCCCGATGAGTAAGCCAAACGCAACGCACATATACTCAAACCTCAAAAACCACTAAGGGAGATTATAATAGAAAAATGCACAACATTTAAAATTTAAATACAAGGTCTAGCTAAAACACCAACTGGAACTCAACCTTCATTTAAAAATATTCTGTAATAAATTATTTCTTTTAAACCGACTACCACGTAAAGGTGGCTGATCCTCACACAGCAGCATCACAGCTGAGGACAGCGAACCTTCTCAGTCCTTCCTACCCTTCCATCCATGTTCATTTTGCCTTATTTCTCCCTCACACTTATCTTGTGTGTCCATCCCAGCACGTCATGTGAATTCAGCCACTTCCAAAAAAACAAAATACAAAAGCTGGATGTATCTTTCAAACCTGGAATTTCCTTTGGTATTAACATCCATCCATCCATCCATACATCTATACATCCAACCACCTATCTACCTATCTATCAACATAGTTCTAATGAATTAGTTATAAATCACACAAGCACCTCTGTGTCTCTCTGCCTTGTGCTGCACCTGTCCACAGTCCAACAACCCTCAGGAAATAAAATTTAAAAATGAACAAATATTGAGTATTTCATAGTTTATGCAAACTTTCCATTTAATTACTGTCATGCCTATAAACATTGAACCCGCCAATCATTTTTTTTCAGCTATATAAATTGTTTGTTCTCTGTAATGTGCGACCAAGACATGTGTTCTGACATTCAAAAGCGCTTATGTATTTTCATATTCCTGCTCAATGGGACGGCCAACTGGCCCGACCGAACTGTTTTATAAATAAAGAGTGTGTGAAAATATGGTTCTGATTAAGCTGTTGTCGCATAAGTCGAGACCTGCGAGAAGCAGACCGTTGTCATGACAATGGAATCGGCACATGAGGTAAAGTCTCCATCTAAAAATATCTCTTTCATGGGGCTCCTCGTAACTGCAGTGTGTGCGTGTGTGCACACATGCGGACACACACACACACACACACACACACACACACACACACACATACATAAACACCGTGCTAAATCAGCTGTGACCCAAGAGTGCAAACCATGGCAAAAAAAAAAAACATCTACTGAATCTCTGAGAGATCACTATGTCACGGGTTGATAATTCCAAAACTGCTTATAAAGTTTTTTTCTTAAATGCATTTTAATCTGATCCACACATCTCTGGGGGTTCAGGGGTTGCTGCATGGGTCTGTGTGTGTCCCAGTGTCAGACAAACGAAGTAGCAGGCGGTTAACAGGTACTGACTGTCAACAGTGAACCGCCACGGAGCTTATGCACTCAATGTATGCCTGGGGAGCGTGGGGGGGTAACAATGTAGTGTGTTTCATTTTCACCTCCTGGGTGCCGGGCTGTGGGGACGCCGCGACGGTGAGCTGAGGTTCCCCCGAATGGGCCGCGTTTTTCACCCGTGTTGAGTTTCAGCCAGGTGAGCGTGAGTTCCCAGAAAAGCCTCCACATGGAGCCCATTTAGCAGCAGATACCCCAGACCACTGGAGAGACCCTTCAGAACTACACAGGTCGAGTAAATAGGACAGAGAGCACAGCTGCTCTATACACTCATTTCACGACCCCCATTACTCTTACTGTCACAACAATTAATTTTAATCCTTTCCAAACTGTTTGCAAGCTCCTCTTAGAGCAAATGGGTCAATTCTGAACATCACCAAAGGGGGAGCGACATAATTGCTGGCTGACAGTTTCCAAATTCAAGTGGATTGACTTGGTCACATGGACTGCAGGGAACACTCAAGGGGCAGCCAGGTGTTATAAGCTTCACTATGATGGTGTTATAGTATGAACCACGTTCGAGGGTGTACCAATTCAGCTATAACATGAGAACAAATGTCAGGAAACGTGGTCTAACGAGACGAAAGCTCATCCGTGAAGGACCCTGAGAGATCTAATTGTCCTGTTTAAAAGGTATTGTGTTTCTCAATCTGACAGTCAATCTGTCCTCGCATGCCAAAAAACTGGAAAGGGGGGGGGGGGGTCCCTTGTGCCATCCTCCCCCGCCCCAGTAACCCTCAACTCACTATTCACTCATTCAGCCAGTCGTTGCTGGGGGGTAAACCATGAAAATATCAGGTCTAATTACTGTCAGCTCCAGAGACTTGATATGAGGCATAATCCACCAGAATACTTTGCTGTGGTGTAACCCCACCCAGGAGGCTGTTTGAGAGAAGGCAGAGTGGAACAGCGGGGCGCGGGGGGGTGGGGGGGGGAGACCTGTGCTCCAGGATGACAAAGAACGTCACTTCGAACAAGAGGGGGCCAGCATGAAAGCGATACGAGAGTAACGGAAGGCCAACACCGTCCTAGACAAAAAAATAATGAATCATCAGCACTGTCCTCACAAACACAGCCCTGTAATAACTAATCAGAAGGCAAATACTGTGATGAGCTCTTTGGACAAGTTATTTCTTCAGGAAAATACATTTAGCTGGAATCGGGGTGCCTGGAAGTCTGTATTTCTGATTACCTTGTCATTCGCATTCTGCCTCACTTCATCTGAAAGGAGCGTATATTGTTTGAGGTGGATAATCCCTTCATGCGCTTTATCCCGCTGGCTTTTGTGCGCTGGGGAGGTGCCGCTTCGCCCTCTCTGGCACAGCCATTCAGATGTGGCGGCTGCACGGGGCCACAAACTCCGGGCTCATTCTTTTTGCATAAACCCAGTCAAGGTACGATGAAAAAGCGCTTTAAGGGTGACTTCTGCAGTGTTTCCGCTTTTGCATCCTGACAAACGCACTATCTACAGGGTTTCCGGGCTGCTTATCCAAACAGGCAAGCTCGAGGTGTAAAGTATGACCCCGGTCCTGCTTATTTTTATTTTGCACGCCTGACCTACAATCCCCCACGAACTCTACTTCCACAAAACAATAAAAGTAGCAGGCTTTTCCATGGAAGATAGTCCAATAGTTTCAATTGCTGCAGGTTTGTGCTGCTGTCGGGATTCAGATACATAAACAAATAACAGCTATAAGTTCTTTCTAAATACCTTTACATATCTGAATGGACGTCACACCCTGCAAGCTGCAGGTGCTGCACCGGGGTCATGAATTTCTCTGAAAGCTTCTTGATTAGAAACGTCAGCTAAATTAGTGTTAGCATTAAACTTTTCTTTAAATAATAAATGGCAGACGGCTGAAAGTTAAACACAGCATTTCGCTCAGGGATATATTTTTCTGTGCCTCGCCCTGGACTTGAACCCGTAAATTCAGCATCCCATCCGCTCCTGAATACCTGGTTTTCGCCTGCGGCAGCTCTGATTTGTAAAATGGCTATGCGGCCAAGTATATAAAACTGGTTGTGCAAGTGTTTTTTTTTTTCCAGCCCTGTCAAAACAATTCTGCAGACTAAACAACAGCCAAGGACGTGCCTGTCTGTCAGGAAGACCAAGGCCATTCAAGCGGGGCATTATCGGACGAGGCCTGTTGAGGCTGCCACACTCCCTCCCTTGCCAGAAGTGAGACCCAAATATTGGGCAAAACGTCTCCTGCTGGCAACAGGGCGACCCGGGCAGCACGCACCCCACAGCCTGAGCACACCACAAGCTTTAAACTGATCCCAGCGTAACGACGCTTAACAAGCAAAGCCTGTTTCCATCGTTAACCGCGCTAAGTTCTCGGGCAAGCGTAGAAAGGATCTCCGTATTCTAAAAGGTGAACGTTTCTAATAATAAAATGCAGACTGAGGCCAAATCCCAAGACCATGGTGTCTTCCAGAGGATTATAAAGGCTTAGAACTCCTAAACTCAAATTCAGTGGGTGGTCGAGGCAAAATCAAAAATGAGATGTAGTCGTGATATGGATAAACTATATATATTCATTGACTGATTCTTCATTCCTTCCTCCTATAACTCAGTACACAAACAAAAAAAGTGACACTAAAGAAGCCAAAAACTTACAAAGTTATGGCTTAGACGTGTTACATTTGTTAGACACATACATACCAATAAAGCACCTGCACCGTTCTCTGTGAAAAGACCAAGCGTAATTCCCGGTACCTGACCTGAAGCACAGAATGCAGAGGGGGACTAAAATAACTGATGCGGTCATAGGGAATTAAAACGCATTTTTAAAAATACAAAAATGCGAGAGCATACAAATCGGTCTAGTTGTGTGACAGGGCAATAAATTACGGGAATCACAGAAAAATATTTTTACATAAATCCTTCGCTAACTAGAGCAGCCAAAAGTGTGAGCCTCACTGGAGATGCAACTGGAGTAGCTGAGAACAAACTTAGCATAGGGTCCCAGCGCTTAACGCTAGCTGCTCTTCGCTTTAGCATATGGTCTCAGCGCTTAATGCTAGCTGCTCTTTGCTTTAACATACGGTCTCAGCGCTTAATGCTAGCTGCTCTTCGCATTACCTTCTACAAGCTGAGCTGTACGGTACCCGTCAATGCTGCTGCCAGCATAGATACGTGAACATGATTCAGGACAACAACCTCAAACACATAGCACAGCAAACAAACAGACAAATAAATAAATGTAATAATAACCAAAGTTCTTAAACTGCACTTCTCCGTATGACAGTAAAATTGGTCAAGAGGAAATCACCCATTTTCCAAAGGGCACACATTTGTTAAAAAGGCACGTTAATTCTGAAACACCAGTGCTTCACTATTCTCCACAGTAGGGATTCTGCTCTGATGACTCTGTCGATTGAGGAATGTTAAACTGAAGAGAAGCTAAGCTGAGATACAAATGTCTTCCGGGATATACAAGGAATCATCCAGCCATGGTTGAACATCTGCATTAATTCAGGTTTGAAAAGATTTAGCAATATGTTTTTTTTTTGTGACCCACCCCCCCCCTCCCAAAAGCGTGCAAATCTAGGAGCCACTAACCCTCCCCTAAAAAAGGTGACGGTCCTGGTGTACTGTTTCACAGTCTGCCACTCGCTGGTCTATCAGGGCAGGTGAGAAAATGGCCTCTCTCATTCTCTTCCTTTTCTTTTTTTTAAGGCAACTAATCTCGTCTCAGGTTCAGGAGCCGCCGTCTGGACCATTTGACAAGGAGGAAGCGCTGGGTGGGTAAACATCAGGGCTCTCAGTGCCGGGATTAAGATGTCCATATATCACCGTGACAACACCCTTTCAGCCACTGACAGGCTGGTCAGGCCTGGTGCGGCGGGGATCCAATGTCACTTCCTATTGCCGCTGCGACCTTTGATAGGGGATAAAATCACCATCTTCACACCCAGTGGATCAGTTTACCGCCGCCGCTCTGGAGCGAGTGGACAGAGAGCACTCTCATTACTTCCCTCGCCTCACGGGTGTCGGGCTTGGAATCAGCTATGTGTGGCTAGCAAGAGAGCCGCACAGAGAAGGAGCAGTGGCAGACGGCCCGTCAAAAAAGTGCCCTACTTCTCCTACGTGATTTTCCCAAATTGTTAACAGCTGGGATGAAAGTATTTAAAACTCCCTTTTTATTCTGCACGGATGACTGAAATGGTCCAGTCATATAAAAAAAACATTAAGCAGTTTTCAGAAAGACGAAGATAGTGGGTACTTAAGATGTGTACACTCCATTACCTCATATTTTACGTATGTAACATTTCACTTTTAGGATGACGTACCTCCCAGGCTGGAAAGCCAAAATCTGTCACACGTCCCAGAGTGAGCCCCACTCCTCTCATAGCTGTGACATTTCACGAAGATTAACACGCCATATATGTGTTACCCAGAAACCCATGGCAGCATGACGGCACAGACAACTGCTTCCCCAGCACTGCCCCTTAATGCCTAAATCTCAGCTTCAGAAATGACTGTTTTAGACAGCTTGTATACACAGGAGACTGACCTCAAACTCAATCACCCCATTTGCATTATACAAGATGAAATTAAACATGACACTGACGCTTTATTTGCATAAATATGCTTACTCATTTTTAAGGATATCTGTTTGTTATTCTGTTTGTTGGTCTGTATTTTCCAGTCTAACCTTCTGCAATTTCATTATACAAAAAATAAGCATAAAGACGTCCCGTAAACAGACACTGTGTCCTCTTTTTAACATTCGGCTTTCTGTTATTACTGCAATAAAGTCCTCTGATCTCCTTTCATGCCACAATACAACCTAGTTATATTCTCAGCATACAATTTTAATTTCTTTTACATTCACTGTAAAAATCCACATGGCTCTTTACATGAGGGAAAGAAAATCAACATTTTGAGAAAATGCTCAGAAATGCCTAAAAATGTAATAGATTTTTCTGTTAAACTTAAACAACCAGAAAATGTAGTCCAATTCTAATTAAATTAAACGGGAAGCAGAATCTCTTAGCCATTACTATATACATAATGAAATTCACTAAATATACAAGAAAATGCAGAAATGCATCAGACTGCACAGAAGACAGATACCTGCTGAAATTAAAATACTGGTCCTCTACACTCAGTTTACAAGTCATATTAATGTAGACTTACTGTGCTTGGGGTCAAACTCACAACAGG
This sequence comes from Pollimyrus isidori, assembly GCA_019775955.2. NCBI lineage: Eukaryota > Metazoa > Chordata > Actinopteri > Osteoglossiformes > Mormyridae > Pollimyrus > Pollimyrus isidori. The sequence continues at coordinate 17,204,078 of JABFDZ020000138.1, read as the reverse complement.
GAGGACTGGAAACAGTTTGGAAAACCTTGAATTAGACCATCTGGGAAAAATTACCTCTATCACAGTAAACATATAAGAGATGATTTATTCAGGGTTCTTTATCTGTCATTCCATTATCTCAGGGCAACTTATATTTTAGCACGGCGAAAGGCGTTTTATCTTCATCAACCTTCTGCCCCCATGTTTCCCTAATAAGTGAGATGGTGAATGGTATAGCTGTGTCCTGTTTGCACAGGTTACGTGAAACCACTGTGGAGACCCAGCAATGAGCCCGAATTGCTGCCCGACGGCGCGATTTGACTCGGGTCCGCTGGAAATCCCGCTCGTTCGCGGGCCCCGGCAAGAAGAGTCAGAGCCCACAGCACGCAGACATCAAAAAAAATTACCCGCGCATGACTCTCCAACCCTGTGAAAAATCGCCTTATTTGTAACTCAGCTAAGCCATTAAATTCGTACTCAGAGATGACAGGGCAATGGCAAAAGAAACCATGGAGACATTCCTGGGCTGAGAGGCGCTTTCCCATTCATTTATAACCTCATGCTCCTCACAAGTGATACTGCCGCCTATTTGTCATGCTTAGGTCTTAGAATAACCTTCTCGTAAATAGATGTCTCAAAAATTCAAGCCACATGTTGCCTTCTAGGCACACATTCCGCAAATACGCTCAGGTTTATATCACTAGCACAATAAAAGAATTTATATATTGTAGGCATACTTATATACATTGCAATATACAATGTGTATATTTGGAAAGAAACTACAAGTTGGCTGTGCTGGTAATAGTTAACTCATTTTTACAGCAACACCACCATTACAAAATGTCATCAGGGTCAAAATGTAAATCGATTTGGCTCAGCTCTGCAGTGGCAGCCCACCGGGTGGGATGTCTGAAGGCACCTGCATGAATGCAATGGCCTCCAGCGCACGCCGTTGACATGCGACGTGGACGCGTGCCGCAATAAAACCACCACTGCTATCATCTGAGTGCAACTTTGAAGCCCACTGATTGGTCGTGACCCAATGAGCCGACCGGCAGGTCCTGAATACTTTCCAATCTTACTTGCTCCTGCCATCATTTTTTTTAAGTAGCACACTTCAAAGGAACTGATAAAAGAATAATTCCAATTCTCAGGCAGCCACATGAAAGTGTGGTCCTAAAAATCGGCTTTAAGATCCCAGCTATATACCCCGAAATAGCTATCAAATCATTCCCGGTTCAGATTTTACTTCCATAGTACTCATGCACATGCTTATACAACTGTTAACTATCATACTGTTAATATTCTGATTCTCAAGAATAAGTCAAAATTGTGAGCGGTGGGGGCAGGTGGGGATGTGGGTTGAGAGGAGGGAGGTGGGAGGCAGGAGGCATTACCTCATTGTGATTAAGCAGGATGGCGTAAAGTAAAATATTCCTGTGTTTTGCTTCCATTGCCAGATGTCTGATGGCACCCAACTGTCCCATTCTTTCAGTCAGGGAGGAATGCGGCAGGACGCTGAAATGCACCTATCAAAACAGCAAGGCGCAGGGATAAGGAACACCTTGGAGATACAGGAGGCTTCACAGCTCGCAAGAAATATCGTCCATGTCTCATTAGACATACTGGAGCTCAGAGGCCTCCTATATTCTGGATTGGCGTCAGAAAATGCACAAAGCGCAAATCAGTCAAGCTTTTAAGTGTCTGGGAAACAAACGTGGAAGAGATTTCCAGGTGTCAAGGAACACCATAGCTACCTTTCAAACTACTGTGCAAGAACCCCCATTAAGCCATAAATCTACCCCAGAAAAGTATTATAACCATAATTTTATTTACTAAACTACGGAGATAATAGTGATATAGACGTAAGGGAAACACATTTTAGTACAAGAAGAGCAACTAGTAATTCTTGGTTTATAAATTAAGTATATTTGGTGTGAAAAACACCATCTGAAGTAACGAGGAAATGGATTAAAAGAACCCGATGAGCTCAATACTCAGATTTCGACATTGCGGTGGATATCTGATGCCACTCAGAATTTTATATCTAGCCCGGCTGGCCACACGTGCCCTATTCTATGACTAATTGAGAGCGCCCTCTACCCTTCTTCCAGTGTGCTACAGACTGGAGAGGTGCCAGAGAACTCCTCAGGCCAGGAGTAAATCAGCCTAGCCGTCTTTATAAAGCACAGTATATTTCGGGTAACCTTGCGGCTCATGGGCAATTTCACACGGCACTAAGGCTTCCACCCCAGCGAGGCGAGGACCCGAGCGGGACTTCAAAGGGACCAGCCGCTACGTCCCCGCGCCAGTGGGGACCCTCGCCCAGGGGAGAACTGGGCTCCGCTTATGCCGACGGCTTAGCCAGGCCATAATCTGTCAGATCGATTAAGAGGGACTCACTGGGGGGGGCAAGGGCCGACCTGTGTGGGGACTTTCCACATGAGAAGAAGCTGGAAAATGAAGCTTCTCTCTGAGAGAGTTTCTTATGATATAAGAGTCCTGTGTTGGCAGAAGGCATAAACAAGGATTCAGCCATACCTCAAAGCAACAGTCAGGTAGGACTAAGACTGCCAGCAGCTGATGGGTAAAAGCTAAAATGCATGAGAGATTTAGCATCATAAAGGGAGTCGGTTCCATTTCCTAAAGTATTACGGCTTTTCTGTAACCAGATGTTGGGTGTTTGAAAAACCAACACAAGGAAGTTCAATGATAGGGTGGGAGAGCAGGATTGAGCGGAGACTGCACCAGCTCACACACGCTGCATCTTCTCCCGAGGACAGCCCGGTGCTGGCTGCTCTCCGTTCGATTACGGACTGGCACTCTCAACTCCCCCAGGCTTCGCTGGCTCATGGTTACACCCCCATACCAAGAATCGCCACAGGCTGCAAGGTGAGGAGTCTCAGAGGGGGTAAGCCACAAAGAAGGGGGGGGGGTGGCTATGGAAAGTCAAGGAAAAGTGCAGATGCTCAGGGTCACTGCAGATTGTCTGGGTCCCTACTGGAGCCAAGAACTTACCAAAATGAGGACAGCGGGATACAGGAGGGCTTGGCCCGCCTCATGGATCGCCTCGGCTATCTGGCTAATCTCAGCCAAGCACGCGATATTCGCCTTTGATAAATACGAGAAAGCACGGGGACAAAATTAAATTTAACCTCGTGACATTACATCATGGGAAGACAATATATGTAAAAGTCTGTAAATATGTATATGGGTGTCTCTGACACTCATTTTAACTCACAGTGATATGGATGAAGTTCCAGGTCTTTGAAACCAACAGCTGGTTGTTTCTGATTGAGTCCGATATTACATCCACCTGCTTTAAGGCACAAAACAAAGTTACTTGGGTTATTTCCTCCCAGCCTCCACCGCTCTGCTCCCCCAATTAAAGAGCATTTTTTTCCGCCCCATTTCCCCTGCAAGGCTGGCCTGGCCTCAGGTCAGTCAGAAGGCTGTCCAATGGCTCTCGGGGTTGTCATAATTTTTATTTTCTAAACAAAATGTGGCAAGCCCATAATTTACCGAAACAATCTCCCTAATAAAGCCATGACACACTCAGTGAATAACTGCTCCTGGCAGGGTGAAAGTCTCTAAACACAAAAGAAATAAACATGGCCACAAACATCCGGGCTCTGAGCCCGGAATACGCTCGGAATTGTGCAACTGATATGCTAAAATAAAATTAAGTGGGAGTATTAAAAAGTGATATGAGAAACACAAAGAATTGCATTGTTCTGGAAAGATAACTGGACATGGAATGGCCCGGAAACTCTTAATAATAAAATTTCCAACTGTTAATAATGTGATGATATCATTGAAGGCTAGCCTTGTTAAAGCCTGCTTTAGCATTAGCAAGACATAAGAAATCGGTTTATTTCTTTGAAAACATATGGTGCTCAATCTGCAGAGAATTTAAAATTCATGTTCAACCCGTGTTCAGAAGCTCTGACCATGACCACATCGTCACCTCCTCTCCAACTGGCAACTGGTGGGATTTCAGGCCAAACAGCTTTCAGTTTCTGTGCTCTTCCTGGCATTAAAGTCCTGTTTTTTCCTCACACTTTCTGCTGATTATTGAAGCGTAAAACAGAGAATGGTGGACTTGTCCTGACCATCACCGCAGTTCCCCATCACATACTGCAAAGATTTCCGCTCAAATTTCATTTCCGACTGCCGCTGATTAAACGCACGTGTGTCTGCCGCTTGTTTCACTCAGAGATAATATGGAGATATTGTTTTAGATTAAACTCAGGGCATGCTGGATGAAAAGGGCACGTACCACAACAGCAACGTGTCTACAGCAAACTTCCCCTTGTTTAATGTAATAAACACATCCCTGCCCAGAGGGAAAAAACACCAAAAAATTGGTGGACAAAAACAAATTTTAAATAGAGAAAGAAGATTAAAGGCAAAAAATGACCTTCCAGTTATCTACTGGGAAGGCCAGACAAACAAGTAAATCACTATTGGTTTTCAGGCCAACATATTAAAAACTACAGACAAGTGTAACAAATGATTGCATTTGGATTCTGGACAAGTCTTACATCTGGTAGTCAATGCTTGCATAAATTTATGCTTGGGTATCTGCTTAAATGTGAACATTTATATGTATAAAAGGAGAAACAAGGAAATCCATAAAAATATTGGCGAATGAAGGCTGTAATCATGTGACGTTCATCCAAACGAATAAAAAGAGAGATTGAGACGATTTGTGGTTCTCTTACCAGTGAGGAATCCCATTGCTATTTGTTGAAGGTTTCTGCAGTATTTGATATTATTAGCTGGCTTATAAGAAGATGCAGCAATCAATCGTAAAAAGGCCCTTTCACTAGTTAACGCCTTTGCCCTTTACTCTGCCTGAAGAAGAACATCTAAGCAACTAAGACGTTACATTTTACAATGTGACTTAATCAGCAGCTCTAAAAAAACTGGGGATGAGTTATGCGTTACTAGACACCCTTTTGTGACTGACCTAAAGCAGGGTACTGTTACTATCATACTTGAATCTTGATTAAAAGCACACCACAGGCATATAGATCACAGATACATTGTTCATTTTTCTTTTTCCATAGAAATATCTTTCTTCGGTCTCTAATTCGCAGCATGCTCACGATTAATCATTGCACGTGTGCCACTCTGCTCTGGATTTGCAGGGATCTCGCGTCGTGGCCCTGGAAAGAATCCGTCTGCACTGGAACACAAGCAATGGAACCCAGCCTCTGTATGCCACAGAAGCTGTTTGCAATCAGGCAGGACACGAACCAGAAGCTCCTTTCGGATTCCGGCAGCGAATCTGCTTGTCAAAATTTGACAAAGGGCTCTGGCTTGGCTGTCAAGCTGTAAGTTGGCCAAGTTGACATAAATCATGAGCCTTTCCAGTGCCCCCCGGCGAACAGCATATCCGCCCAGTATCATGGAAGGTCCTGTGGAAAATAAGGATGCGACTCTGGAAAACCGTCATCTACAAAAAAAAAAAAAAAAACAGGGCGAGAACAAAACGGGCGTGTGCACTTCGCTGTCACAAGTTCTGGATCCGTTTAATTCTTATGATGTACATAAAGGGCAGTCCAAAAATGAATCCCATCTGGGTTTGTCAGTCAGGGAAGGGAGAGGTGCAGAGTGTATGTCAGTCTTAGACAAGCCCCATTAGAATTCTGGCTGCAGATGTCCACCCCGCCTAGCCCACCCAGGCAAGGTCCCTAACGAAATGAGCCTGACGGAAGATAGGGCCCATCATAATGGCCGAGGACATTCGCGGGGATGAGCATGCATTCTGCTCTCCTCTCAGCACCATCATACCATGCTCCTGGCTCCAAGGCTCTTCTGAATGCTGTGAGCCAACTGTGCTGACTCTGCACAGACGGTCGTGATAACACAGGCCTGAGACAGGAAGTCTGAAAGGAGGAAAGGATGAGAAGGTCAGGATTCTCACACCCCATCACATTATGTATCAGCTGTGCATGACTCTGAACACAGTCCCACGGTGATAATGTCAGCCCTTCATCAGTAGCCATTAATAACTTGGGCACCGCCGTAATGCATTTCTGTTGACCCAGTGTAAAGTCACTGCTCTTTCTGGAAAAAATCTCGCGACTGTGTTCTCAGTACCTCAGGGCCACACAGAGATGAGGTGTCGCCCAACATAGGCCAACTCACCTGCAAAGTTCCAGATGCATGCAACAATGTGCACACAGGCCTAAGTCTGACACTGTATTGGCGCTGATAACTGGGTATGTTAAAAAGTATACATAGTGTTCTTACAAAATTATAACCAACTATTTAAAGCTATCCAACTAACCAGTGCTTCAAGCCCAATGACACTGTTATGTTCATATGCATTTCTACCAGGTAGCCAATAGAAGATTAAATCTCACATTTTGCCACCATTGCTTGTTAACATAAATGTAATTCAAGGTAGTGCTACTTAGTGGTAGAGCTGATAGGGGGATGGGGGAAGGAGGGGGGTGGTCAGAGTGGAACTACCCCCCCTCTCAAAATCAGATTGGCCATCCAGGCCCCCCCCCGTTTTTATTGGCTCTTAAAGATGTCAATTATAGGACATAGAACAGCTTTCCAAAATGCATGAAACACATCTATAATTTTTGTAGTTCCCAGTACTGCAGTGATACACACGAATTATAGCCATAATTATGTTGTAATTTTAGCAAATATGGCATTCTTGACTTTGCTCATTTTTCCTTATTTTCCTCTTTAACTGCCCCACCCCTGAAAATAATCTTGAACCAGGCAGCTGCTACCATTATTTCGTGGAAATAAATTTAAATTTCTGTGATCCAAAATCCCAGGGCATAATCACGTGCTCATAAACGCAAGGTAAAAGGAGGGACTCTGGGGGTGTTGTGCTCAGGGAGAAGGTCAAAGGCAGGTCAGAGCGTTCATTGCATTGGAGAACCACAGACCGACTCCTACCTAATAAATGTCCACACTCACAGAGACTGTCGCAACATTTTACCAAAAAATAACGTCTGTCAAACTAAATAGATATTTTTCTTATCTTGTTTTTCCTTAAGTGTTTTGAAAAAGTCCTAAAATTATGACAAAACTGTATAATTGCTTATATTTCATTTAAACAAAAATAAAAAGACACTTTGTCAGAATTAATCAGATGTGAACAAATATTATGTATGGCATAGAAAGCATAAAAGGTAGATTAAGATGACTCATCAAATTCTAACCCAAAGTAAGGGATCATCCAAAATTAGACTGACACAATGTGTGTGTGCTTGACCGTGTGTGCTTGTCCGTGTGCGCTTGTCCGTGTGCGCTTGTCCGTGTGCGCTTGTCCGTGTGCGCTTGACCGTGTGCGCTGGTCCGTGTGCGCTTGTCCGTGTGCGCTTGTCCGTGTGCGCTTGACCGTGTGCGCTTGTCCGTGTGCGCTTGTCCGTGTGCGCTTGACCGTGTGCGCTGATCCGTGTGCGCTTGTCCGTGTGCGCGCGTGTGGTTTTTTTTTTATATTATTGCTAACATTTATTCAGAATACCAGGCTGCAGCTTGTCAAGTTATGACAAATTTTTCAGGACAGCTTTGGAAAAACATCAGTTTTACAGAAATTACATTTGACATATGGCTCGTATATGATATCAGTGTTTCAGCCAATGTAATCAGGGTCACGGCGGGTTAATCTGGATTAGGGAGGCCTTATGCACTAAATATGCCACCCTCTTCTATGCTATAGCGTCACAAAAATGCACATTAAATTAAGTACCTAATACTATACCATATAATGATTATTGACCAATAACTAGGGCTGGGTATTGTTCAAAAATGTTTGATACCGTTGTGTATGATGGGTAGTTTGCCCACTGTTCTCTCTCTGTGGTCAAATTCCTCCAAAATCACTTCTACTGTGTCAGGTGGCCAGATCATGTGCTGCAGCACTCCATCAGCTGGCTTGGTGTGTCCAAACTTTTGACTGACACTATCTTTTGTAACATTATTGATCACTACCAAATTATTAGATCTTGATACAAGCCTGCTGCATGTTCATTTCAATATGGATGATACTCAATCCTTGGGTATTGAAATTTGGAACCAAATTACGAGGCATTTCCGATATTTGATAACTTGGTATCTGAGCAATTCGGTCAGTGCCATAAAAGTATCAAAGTGTGGTACCCAGGTCTACGAATAACAAAGAAATTACAGAATTTATAGCCAAGTCTTCTTTTCTCTGGTAAGAAAAATGCAAATGCGTCATTTATTTCACAATGACACTGTTTTAGGTGAAAGCTTGCCATGAGACAGTTTGTCAAGCCTGACTATCCATCACAAGTATCTGACTGGTTACTGGCTCGATTTACTTAAGACACAAAGGCTTCACCTTCTTTAATCCTCCCGCTGATTTGGACTCTATTTGTAAAGAGCAGTTTGATCGCATCTATAGATTTCGACCTGCCAAGAAAAGGTGAAGCTCCAAGCCTTCTGGTAATTTCATAACAATTAAAGTCTGTTCGGTTTATTAAACAGACAACAAAACTGGGTACAAAAACAAACACGCAAAACACTAACCTTTAATTACAGATTCAGCAGCAAAAAGATCTTTCTTGTAAGTCACCTGTCAAACAGAAGAGTCATTAGAAATCTGTAAAACAGAAGTGAAAATCAGACATCATGGTGAAATTAACTACACTGACTCTTTAAGTCCTATCAACCATCTAACCTACAAACAATTTACTATTGCAGTGTTTCCCAATCCGGCCCCTGGGGACCCACGGACAGTCCACATTTTTGCTCCTACCAGAAGCAAAAATGTGGATTGACTGCGAGTTCCCATGGACCACACTGAGAAACACTGTGCTATAGGATACTGAGCCTCTCATTGGTGATGGTCCTCACCTTCCACAGAGCAGGGGGACCTTCAATGAGCTTCGCATTGGTGCCACAGTACTGCAGAGCCAGGTGTAGGCATTCCGTCCCAAACTCAAAGTCGGACTCACTGCACTGTTGATGGAAATCGTACTCAAGGATCATTCACACAGCGCCAAACAGCAATTCAGAATAAGCAATGGGAGGGGAAGGTGGCTTCATATCTTAGCAGAAGCCCGTTTACAGTACACATGGCTAACAGATTCACACATCGTGAAGCCCAGAGTGCGTTACACAGAGGGGCATTAAAGACAAAAATGCAGTCGATTGAAAAAGAAATCTGACCTAGCAGTTACCTCATACACAAGAGAAGCTGCACAGATGATGAAATCCCAACAATGTTACCTGAGATAATATGAGGTCAATATTTTATCTGGTTGCAAGAGATGTATATTTTCATGGCCTTTGTTACTTGGAGCGAAACAAGGCAAGAAATTTGAATTATATGGTCGTAATTTAACCTTTCATTGGTCCCTTTTCTCTGGAAGATATGGAGGAAGGATTGTGTGTCTTGCCCTTTGTCTTATAGACCCTGAGTGCTACCAAACTTAAAATACAAGTCAACACTTCACAGGCTGAATCCGCGACTCGTAAAAACACTGCAGGACTTGTGTCCTAAAGCGCTCCACTGACGGCTACCTTATATTTTCAGCCCCTTTGAGAAGACAGCAGGAGAAACATCAATACCCCATTAGTTCCCTCCTGTTCTGCTTCATCTCCATGTCCCTCTCCACGCACATCGAAGTGAGTTTCTCCCAGTAACACTGCCATCTCACCAGCCTCAAAACTGCCTGGCAAATTTTGCACCCGCAGCGTTCAAAGGGATGTTTGGACTGAACACAGCGTCCAAGAAATACAAACTACTCTTGTGCCAGGAAGAAAAATAACTTGAGACAAATTGGATTCCAGTGGAAAACATAACTTTCTCCCTCACTCACAGGGCTCCCAGACCTCTTCAGTCAAGGGTATCTAAATAACAATCTAGCAAAGCTGGAATTCAGGACTGAGCATACAACAAGCAGGGTCTTGGAAGAGCAAACAGGTGAGACGACAGTCCAACGGGACATAAAGCCCGCAAGTTTACCGAGTGATCAGAAGCTTATAATTCAAGATAACAGCTGGAACTTGCTACAGGCTCAGGTATAGCTAAACGTAGTTTTTCATGTCTTCTTTTTCTACAAAAAAAAATTCAGTCACACGTGTGGAGCACTTGAGAGGCTATCGGAAAATGATACAGCATTCCCTCGTGCAGAACAAAGCCACTCTCGCAAGCATGATCGAGGCGTCTTGTAAATGATAGCAGCTATCCCGCTAGGTCCTGAGCTACACACCCTACAGGTCCCAGCACATCTCGCGGACAATGAAGGGTGTCGGGCCAGTGGTTGTGAGCTATTATGTGTGGTATAATAAAACGTGTCATATAAGGGCAGAGTGATGCTTTAATTATTTAGAAAATCATAAATCTTAGTACTAGATCAGTTAAGGCATTTTGCACACTTCATAAAGACGACCTCACAGGAACAACCTTCCAAGGTTTATGTGTGTTTTATATATGAATATGCTCACATGTATGACATGAAGGACCTGATTACAAAGTGAATACAGAGCTGGTTTCTTAATAAAAGCCTCTTACCAAAAACTGCTGCATGATTTATAGCTCTCTGTCTTTTCATTTACGAGACAAATGAAAACTGCCCTACGGGCCAACTATTAAAAATCTCCAGTCCGCCCCTGCTCTTTTAAATCACCAGGCCCGAATATCTGCTGAAAGGTTTGCACTTTGAGGTTCTTAAAAAAGGCTGACCTGGCATAATGATACCTGGTGTTTTGCTCACTCATAAAGAACTATCGTTTTTGAACTTGCAACCCTTTTATAAGTTCTGTGCACTTTCCAGGAAGCACTTACCTGCTGATAAGCCTGGTAGATGATGTCATATACAAATCCTTGTGGCGTCTCACTTGCTCTGTATTTAGCCCTTTCAAGAGAGTGGTCTATGTAGCCTTCTGACGTCGTAGCTATTACCGTAGAAACAAGAGGCCGTATAGCTCCAGATGCCTAATTCGTAATAAAAAAATATATAATGAATAAACTTAAATAAATGATTTTCTTGACGTTATTACAATATTAATCAAAACTTATTTTCTCATTTAATTTATTTCTATTAATGAAATATTATTCAGTCTGAGATCAAATGTTTACTTGTATTACTTAATACTAACCAAAACTACACAATGGGTAGCTAATCATCTTCATACACAGAATCTGTATTGTTTCCCTTGAGGATGTAAGCCTCCAAAATAAGTGTCTGACCTACACAAAAACAAAGAATTCTTAGTGCTATGCTAATGCTAACTGCCCATCATGTAAGTAGTCAGGGCTTAAATACTCAATAGAAGATAAGAGCAAACACATGTTGTGTGTGTGTGTGTGTGTGTGTGTGTGTGTGTGTGTGCCTCACGTGTCACTGTGATCCATATTAATCTTGAAGTCCAATATGAAGATCTTGTTTCCTGAACAATCAGGGATAGTGACACATTAATGAACTCCAGACTACGATCGGGTTTTTAGTCCTGTATGAAACAAACAAGAGGAAACTACACATCTTTGGCCTTTTGGTTCCTTGTTCAATAAGTGTCCCAGTCAACTCCAGCTACATATGCCTTGCTTCTCCAGGTGCCCCTTAAGAAAACTAGACTATAAGTATCTACTGACTGTCCCACTAGATTACTATACAAAAAAAACTTCTGATGGGTCTATTCAGAATGTATTAAATATCCATCCATCAATCCATCTTCTAATCTCTTAATCTGGTCAGGGTCATGGAGGGGCTTGGAGTTTGGGGGGAATATATGCCAAATAAAAATACTTTACTTAAACCCCTTGGCATGCAACAGCCAGCAGTTGTTGTTTTAAACACTGGGTGCAGCCACACAAGTTATCTCCCATTACAGGTTTCTACTGGTTACATTCACTGGCAGAGATATGAACTGAGATTAAGATATAAGAACCACACCATTGAATTAACTCTAAAACACTTATCCACGTCAAAAACATGTGTATACTGTGTTTTCTACAACATAAAGCAAACAATGTCTTAGACAAGTAGTCTTGTATCACAGCTGCTTAAATAAGTATTTCCAAGTTATGTGGCAGCAACATACTCATCTAATGTTTCAGTTCCTCAACCACAAGTTTTTCTTTTTAACCAGAACAAGACTCTTCGATAATTCCACCACACAGAAACAGGAAGCGTTTGCTGTGTTGAAAGAGTGGCTTGTGTGTCATCCTGACGGATTACAAAGGAAACCAAAAGCAGTCTACAGGAAACTGTCTGTCTCTAGGTATGTTTTTTGTTTGCATGCTCAGTGACATGCATGTCAATTTCATCCATCTCTGGACAACCCTGCTGAAATAAGGACTTGAAAATATTTTGTTTAAGGAAACCAAATATTGTCTGGTATCCCAGAAGGAATAAAAGATTAATACAAAACTTAATGTAGCACAAAGCCACACCTTTCATGAACACAAACTCTGGAGAATGTTAAACCCGCCGTGCAGGAAGCTTATCTCTATGGTAAGTAGTGTTTTTGTGTTTTTTTTCCCCGTTTGTTACCGACAAAATGTGTTACACAGCTGAAGCTGGTATAAATGGTGAACTAAAGAAAGACGGACTTACCCCTTGTTCCTTAGCAGCAATAGTTATCCTAAGAAGGAAATCTTCCTCAACAAAAGGCCTGACTGCATCATGGATAATGACCACTTTTGGCTTCCTCAGTGACTTTCCATCTGGCACCTCTCCAAAGGCTTGGAGTCCATAAAAAATAGACCGGTGTCTAGTTGAGCCACCAAGCACCACCTTGACCTTTTTGTGACAGAACTTGTGAATGATGTCCATCATAAGATGAAGGCTTTCTTGTGCCACAACAACCACAATGTTTTCAATCCAGGATATTCTGTAATAAAAGGGAGACCATATTATAGTACGCAATATTACAAAATATTACAAGTCGAACAGTGAAGAACATGATCAAGTATCACAACAGATATCTGTACAGAATTTAACTGTAGGGAACAGATTGTGTTTGCTTTAAAGAAATTACAGTGATTTATTTATGCATTTATTTATCCTTATAAAAATCGTGATGTTTATGTACAGTACAAATGCAATAAACTATGAATGTTTAAAGTTGGACAAAAACTTACAAACATTGCTTAAGAAAATTCGCAGGTTTGGTGGTCTGGCTTTCTGTACATGGAAACTTGGGTCAAACGAGTAGTTCTGGTCTAGTAAATGGCTCATGCGTAAACATTATTATGAAGTAAGCATGGGTATGTTAAATTTGCAATCTGCATAATGGGAAATATTTAAATGAGGTTGGAAAAATACAGACCGTTTCACCCACAACTGAGCGTTAACACGAACGCCATGTAATAATGCTGGCACTAAAAGTACTGCCACTACAAATATATGAATTATATAAGTTTCAACCTTTCCGAAGCCAACCCTGAAATACTAAAACCGGTAGATAAAGGTCAGCTTTAGTCATTTATTGCTAAATATTAAACGGTTATGAATTGTTAATTTAAATTAGGATGACCAGGTTAGTTTTCAAAAGAACATAAGGGGCAGGACGCGAAATGAAGCGTCAGCGCGACGTGAATATTCCGACAAAAAAGCATCCAGACTGCGAAAAGTCAAAGTCGACATGAAACAAACCGAAATACTGTACATTGAAGGACATTTAGAAATCCTGGCCGGACGTATTTTTAGGTTTAGGGAAAAAAGCACGTATTCATGTCACCTAAGTACTTTCAAATTTATCGAAATTACCCTTGAACGTCAATCGCCACAAACGTAAATTTGAAGTGTGTGTAAAAACAGACATTTATTTGGAGTAGCGTGATGTTATGGTCTCTTTATTGGCAGCTTGATTTGAATTTATTTCTTTTAAATAAAAGCCGAAGTTAAAGGCAGACATTGCGTTTCAAAGTAACTCAATGGTTACGACACAGTAACGTTTGGGAAAACGATACGCCGCCTTTGCGCTGAATAACAGCCACAATTCAGATACGAAGAACTAACTGAAAGGACATAAAAAAAAACAATACGGCAGCCAAATTACAGCCGTTGCGGTAAATGCCATGGTAGCTTTTAGCCAGTTAGCTAGCTGGCGCTGCTGTGGCAACCATGGAAACGAGTAGCCTGTTAGCTTGATAGCTAGCGGGCTAACATTTTATCTTTTGCGATTATAAAATCTTTAGCCTGCTGAGTACCTCTCAAAAGCTTGAATTGTGTAGCTTATCAAAGGTCTGTTGAAGACAATGCAGAACTGTTTGGGGGTCGCCAAGCCCATCCTTTCGCCAGATCCACCTGCTGGTAGAACCACCGCGACTGGGAAATCGATGCTCTCGTGTCCGGGGAATCGTTCACTCAAGTTAGATTCGTCTGCAAAGAAACCCGCTGGATGTGCAGGCCTGCTGCTACTCTGACAGCTGGTGTCCATTGTGAACTACGTATTTCAGTTCTGGACAGATCGGAGCTTTGGCTGTCTGAGGATGCAGTAATTATAACCCATTTAAGAAGACTGTAAATGTTGGTCCTATCCCATCTCCCGCAGGCAACGTACTATGGAGGTAGAGTGGCCCGATAACAACGGTGCTGTGCAGTAACGAGCACTGATAAGATGCTAGTCTGGTTCTTAGATACCCTGTTTAAGCCCTGCATAAAGCCAATGTTTAAACTGCCTAGCGAATCTCCTAAATTTAATCGCAAACATAAGAGGTATTTAATAATAATCATCATCATTATTATTTTAAATGCTGTTTTATAGACAGTGAGGTTGTGGTAAGGCTGCCTATGAGTGCGGTTTCTTGAAATTAATATTTCATTAGAGATCATCAGTAAACGTGGATTGAACACAATACGCGACGCCCATGACCAAATGTATGCAGTCAGCCTATTACGTAACATTTAGAGAGACACATTAACTTCATAGTTTTGGGAATCCACCCATCCAACCATTAATTTATCCCTTTCTAATAACACATCACTTCTGAGCCCGAAACGGCACCATTATTATCAGCAATGCATAGGTAGCTGGAACTATATCCGCACAAGTTAATGTTATTGTGTGTGTGTGAGTATGCGCGCGATTTTGGTATCGGAGGTGATGGAAAGAATCATTAAAATATTTACATCTTTTTCTCCTGTGCATTTTAGTAAACCTGAAAATATCTTTTAATATATACAGTATACTGTCAGATATATTTGAAGTTATGGGTGCAGGTACATGTAATTAATTGACTGAAAACAAGTAATACCACATAATTCAATTTATTACTCTGCTCACAAGAAAACATACAATGTGCACCTAAACACACTATAGCTCACTAACACCATTGTTACTCAGTGTCTGCATCGAACCTAACATACCAGTTGTCAAATAAAACTAAAATATATAAAAATGTGTTGCAATACAAAACATATATTACATCATATACATATTTTATGCTTAAAAGTTTTATACAAATGGTGTACTTTCAAATCAACTGATAGCTGATAATGAAATATATAAATATTTACACATATATACATTTAAAATGTGCTATTTGAAATTTTAGAAATCTTCTGACATGCAAGTTTATCCTACATCATTTTTTTGTATGCTACATTTTCTAAAAAGAGAGAAAAGGGTTTTTATATACAACATTTTAAATAGTATGAATACTTTGAAAAATAACAATGTTCAAAAATGCTGACTGAGGATTTGTTCTGCTGTTTTGAACTGCATTGAACTCTAATGGGAGATTAAACAGGCAATGGCTGCTTCAGTTCTAAATGCTGATGTCGGGATCAGTACAATCTTTCCATGCTACACGCAGGGGGGGTTGGGGGTCAAGAACCACAAGTGCACCTTTGGTATGTCCGTTAGAGTGAGCAAAAGTCCAGGGCCGTGGTTTTTGGATGACTTAGTTTTTGGGTCTTGCTTGGTGCCAGTTCTCATTCTGCTCTCCCCTGACATGTCTCCTATTGGCTTTCACTTTTTGGACAGGCTGGGCTCTGGACTGGTCCTCAAACTTGTGGCCAGACTCGTTGTGCTGCCTGGAGTATCTCTTGCACTTGCACGAGGTGACCACAGTGATTTTGTACGTCCGTGTGCTACCGTTCTGACACTGCAGCTGGATGCGCTGGGTGCGGGTTTTGTCGTTCACACACCGCCAGTCCTGGTCATTCCGTCTGCTCCAGAACTTCCGCCCATAGCTTCCGCCAATCCAGTTCGGTAGCATCTGCGCTGGGAGGCATTCTCCAGCACAAACTAGCTCCTTTATTGGGTTTATACTGGTGCACTGACCATCAGAGATGTATTTAGTCGACCGCAGTTCTCTGCACCCAACTTGGCTTCGATCTACTGCAGAGAAATAGAATAAATGAACCATCCATCCATTAATTGTATGAAGTACATTTCTGGGTAAGCATCAGGGCAAAAGCTTTCAATGTATTACAATTTTTCTCTAAAGCAAGAGATTTCACACATACGCTTAGTTTTGCAGGGATCATCTTTTATTGAATGATGTGACCTTTGACCTGACTTGATGTGTATCAAAGAAGATGGTTTGCCCCTGAGATATCTGCAGTCATCCGGTTCTGCCACTGACAGAGATTTGCTCTAGGCTACATGTCTTAATTCTGTAACCCATACCTCTACCCATTCACAGTGTCAGTATACATCTCAGTGACAATGGAATCACCCAGTGAATGGAGAGTCTTTTTTCAGCTCCGGGTACCTAACAATCTTTAATCAGAGACTTCCTGTGCTGCTAAATTCACCTCCATTCACCCAGTGAGGCACACCTTCTCTCAACGCATTGCGTAACTAATTCACATCTCTCCGGCTCCTCTGGGTGTCTGCCAGAGAAATATGTAATGCAGGCGACTTTGCCAAACTTTACTTCATCCCGTTTAGCAAATGCATCTGATATTGTCACTGGAGAGCATTATCAAGGTCAGCTGTGAAGAAATTTAGTTTGACACTATATTATAATTTATGTAACTAAAAAAATCGTTTTAAGCCATTAAAGTTGTAACTGGTTGCTGGAATACAGAACAAAAATATCCGGAATACTTATTGTTTCAATAGTGGGTATGGGAAAACATTTTAATATCTAAATGGGTTTATTTTGTTTTGTTTACGTTTACCAGTGAAACCAAATATTAATACAACAAACAACATTAAGACGTTAACTGTTCGCACTTAATTCACTGCAGATTTGGGAGGGAATGGAAAAAAACTCACCACGTCTTTCAGTATTGCCCAAGCTTCTGCCGCCGTTTCTTGCACGATTCAAGGATGTGTTACTCGGAACCTCTGCAACCGGAGTAAGTACTTGAGTGTAAAGGATTTCCGTAGCATCGTTCTTGAAAGTATGACAGTTCTTCAGAATAATGCAGAACAAAAATATAAGATGGCTAGATGCGCATGTGTTTATGTGCATGGCTGCGTTTGCGTATGTCCAACACAAGTGCAGACCTCCCGCTGCCCGTCTGCGCTCTTCTGATGTCTGTGTGAAGGTACTGCGTTACCTTTCTCTGAGACTTTTATATACCCGCTTCTTGTTTTGGCAGCAGCTCAGGTGCAGATGGTGGAAAGTTTCAGAATGAAGCGTAACTGGCCCCGCACCACGCCCATGTTCTTTGAGCCGAAAAAAAATACTACTATGCATCAGTACCTATCTCATACAACTGCTAAATTTAATAGTCAAAACAATTTAGCATAAAACATAAATAGCAGTAATAATAATGTTTAATTTCCACCGGATACCTGAAGTAATCAGTTTATTCTTTTAAAAAGAACGATCAATGCTTTCTTTTAGTTTTGAATTTGTTACGTTCGTTTACTCTTGCCATTTTCCCGACAGATAATATAAATTCAGAATTTCGTGTATTTCAGTTTAAATAATGCATAGCCTATAGGTCTACGCCAGGGTGAGCAGAAAATTTGTTTCTGAAACTTATACAGATAATGTAAAATCATGTTTGTGCATTTTCTCGTTGTGTATTTAAATTACTTTAAAGATTTGGAAGGGATGTCATTATGGTATGTAATTTGAAACGAGTTCTTCAGTAAGAAAGTTTTATCATCCGTTTTTTTCCAGTTCAAACTGACTGTGAATGAATGAATGTATGTTACATTTATGTAGCACTTTCCAAGACACCCAAAGCACTTTACTGAAGTATAATGGGGAACCACTGTAACCCCCACCACTGTGTAGCCCCCATCTGGATGATGTGATGGCAGTCATTGTGCTCCAGTACGCTCACCACACAGAAGCTGAGATGGTGAATGGGGCAGGAGAGAATCCACCAATTAGATGCAGGGGATGATCAGGGCGCCAGATCTGATAGGGCCACAGTGGGCAATTTCGCCAGGGCATCGGGGTCCCACCCCTACTCTTTCAAAATCAATAGGCTAATTATCATTAATTATTTATGCCGTTATGGGAATCAATGTATTTACCTCGTGAATTCATAGAGCAATGACACAGGGAAAGTGTATGTTGTATTTGTCAATTCCGTTTATTAAAATCTTGTCATGATTTACGTGTAGCCTACTTAAAATGTGCAATTAAAAGTAATTTCACAAGAACATTTATTCCTCGAGTTTTTCCTACTCCACAAACGATTCCCATCTTTTATCTTTATTTTAACAACTTACACTTTACAAACAAAATTAAATTACCTATGCTATACTTTAAACGTAAGCAAGAACATTTACGTATTAGATTTTTAAAATAACCATTTTATGTAGGAAATCTGGTGAATACTCCACCAATATTTTCTTGAAATTGGTTAACTCCTTTACCCCCCTCACATTCAGGAATCAATGAATGGAAAATAAGTATCATGAATATAAATAGCCTATAGCCTAGTTATATGTACCCGGTTCAAAGGAGAAACGTGGCTTGTTGCGCAGTTATTGCTACATTTCAAAAGCTTAAAAGATGCAATCGGTTTTTATACGTTAACTATAATTATTTAGCTTTATATGTCCAAAAATTAGCAGTAACTATTAATATAATAACAAGCAACATGACAGGACTGTGTTTATTACCAGGAATCTATGTGTGACCGTGTTGGGTGGATTCAGACGACCCTGTCCAAACAACAGAGCACATAGTAAGGCATCAAGAACAAAGGAAAGACAAAAAATGGCACGAGATAATGGAATAGATGGGTATGTAGAATTCAGGCTATATCCAATCCCCGAAGAAGTGGCCTGTGAAAAATACAGAAAACCCGCACCTTTTAAGTTCAAATAGAAAAAGTTTTCTTTTGTTAGATCGTAGAGGATTACCAAGAAATAAAGATGATTGGATGGATGTACACTAAAAATGTACAATATTAGTAATTAATATAACAAAACTAGTTTTCGTGTATTCCGGAGTTTGCGTTCTACTTTCTAGATGCAGGGGATGAATAGGGGGCCAAAAAGGGAAATCCTGCCACCTAGTGATTGTCTCCGTCTGTCTACTTTAAATACCTTGATAAAGTTGGGATCGATATGTGTCTCTTCTGTGTAGCGATTAGTGCAGGTGAAGCATTGGGCAGCTACAATTAGCATTTATTTAATATACGTTTTCTTGTTGCCAGTAGGATTATCCTGAAAATTCACTGCTGGACTAACGAAGCATAAAATAAACGAGCTTTACGGGTCGACGTTCCCTGGCAACTACGCGTTTGTTGTAAGGAATGGACATGTGCGAAAAGGTAGATTTTTTACATATTGTCAGCACTATCAGTGAGATTTCGTCAAAATCTACATGAAATATATATCGGCCATTAATTTTAGGAACACCGAAAAATCGATGTCCTTCGTCGAAAATCTGAAATTAAGAGGGCCGTCGATATCATTCAACTGTATCTAGCAAATCAGTGAGTAACACCGTCCCCAAGTCTAAATAACTTAAAACCCCTATTTACAACCTATGCCTGAATGTTTTCTTATGTTAATTGTTTTTTGATTTAGAAAAAGGGTTATGATTCCCAATCTGTCAAAATTCCGAATGCTTCGATACCTATGGCTGAATAACAACATGGTGGGTATTTACTGTATGGGTCATTTAACCCAAGTTTCGTAACCCAAATTCAGTATTAATGAGGAAAGTAGCTAAATGGAACTGTTAAGCTTTAATATGATGACTACAGATAAAGAAAAACTGATTTTACTACCCACAGAATTAAACAAACCGAAGTCTATAAAACAAGTTTACGCATCTAACCAATCCGTAGTTTGTAGCAAAGTGTATATCTCATCTGTACGTGAAATGCAATTAAAAAAAAGCATTACCACAAGACCCTTAAGTGCAATCAGAAGATGGGTGGGTGTATAAGAAACTATGAATTATTTAAAATGAATCAGTTTTTATATCATGGAAAGCTGATTTTTATGTATATGGAAAACTGATTTTGGTAAACTTTTCAGATAACAGAGATTTCCTCCCTGCGTACCAGCTGCTGCTTGACCGAACTTTATCTTCAAAATAATAAAATCACCTCAATATCAGGTACACAGTCATGGTATACCCTAATACATCACCTCACAATATCAGGTACACAGTCATGGTATACCCTA
>JABFDZ020000138.1:17173154-17183482 GCA_019775955.2 Pollimyrus isidori | reverse complement strand
CCTAATACATCACCTCACAATATCAGGTACACAGTCATGGTATACCCTAATACATCACCTCACAATATCAGGTACACAGTCATGGTATACCCTAATACATCACCTCACAATATCAGGTACACAGTCATGGTATACCCTAATACATCACCTCACAATATCAGGTACACAGTCATGGTATATCCTAATACATCACCTCACAATATCAGTATCATACCAATGATTCCTAATAATGTTGGTCATGAAACAGATTTGACAACCTTAACTGGTTGGTTTTTAGTATGGAAAAAGTACTACAAACCCCCAAGCAGGGACAGATGAGGGGACAAGGAAGTCATTGGCTGTGATTGTCTCTCACACACAGGGACCCTCAGTCACCTGAACTGCCTGCAGGTTCTGCTCCTACACAACAACCAGCTGGCGAGTCTGGAGGCGTCGGTGGCTGAACTGAGGCAAGCTCAGCAGCTCCACACTCTCAGTGAGTCCAGGGCTACCTTGTGTACACCTCTGGGCTTTTTCGGTGCGGCCCTTTGTCTCCTCACTTCCTTTTCCCATAACACCACCAATTTCAGAAGTCTGCCAAACGTTATCATCAAAAATCTTTTGGGCAGAAATATTTCTGACCATAAATTATATCAAAGGATGTAGCAGTGCAGTCAAATTTGGGCTACATAAAAAAAGACTTGGTTTTATACACATCTGTTTCCAGGTTTTTTCCTGAATCCCTTCACAGAAAACCCTCAGTATCGAAACTATGTGGCTCATCACTTGCCATCTGTGCTCATATTGGATAGAAGAGGTAAATATTACAAAATGATTGAACATGGTTTTCAGCTACAATGCAAATGAAATACTAAAATGTAATGAAAACAAATCAGGTACCCACATTCATAAGTCTGCAGGAAATTTAAGCACAATATACAAAATGTAACAAAATACCATATCAAAATGATGTTATGAGAACAATATGATTTTATGTATTATCATTAACTAACTAGCACTTCATTCATTTAACTTTCATTGAAATTCATTTGCTCGACCTAAAAGAGCTGAAGTTTATGGTTGCTATTTTGTATTCAAGGACTTGTAACACACCACTGAATTGCTAGCTAATTTCATCATTGAATAACAGCGCACACACACCCTTAGAGACCGTCTTTGACAATATAAATAAATGTGCTCTTGTCAGAGGTGAAACGGGAGGAAAAAATCTCAGCATTCCAGATGTTCAGCCCAGGGAGAAACAGAGTCCGGCAGTCTGTGGCTTTTGGGCGACGAGCAGAGTTTGGTCCAATAGCAGGAAATAGGGTTCAGAGCTCAGATTCATCCTGGTAAGGATACAACAGACCCCTCACTTACCAAAGGATGAACTTTTCAGATAAACCTCCCTACCAGATCAGTTTCTCATCTTTTACTGTTGCTGCTAATTCTAATTAGTTGCATTGTTCTCAATGCATTTTATTGTGTAGACCTACTAAAATAAGGCAGCTAATGATAGTGACGTACATTGTGTCATTGCTAGGCAGTCCACTTCAGGTACAATTTCAGGTAAACCTCTTTCAAGAAAACAGCATCAGGAAGTATGGTCCAAGCCGTAATTTCAGAAAATCCCTTTTTCAAGACATTCAATAGCAAAATATTCTAGTTTACAGTTCATCCTCTTACAGTTGTGTAAACATTATATATTGTAGTAAGTGTAGTACCTTTCTCACTCCAATGCAGAGTACGGACTCATCTTTAGCATTCACTGCTTTGAAAGGCTAGCACTCTTCAACAACTTGTTAACATGAATATTGATGTCACTGCTGTATTTGTGTTGAATTCTTTACATTTTTGCAACTTCAGTCAAGGAAGTCATTTTGGATTATCAATGCAATTGAAAACTCTAATAACCGCGACCTTTGATCATTTTCAGAGCCACACTTGGCCAGACCGAATGCTTCAGTGCAGAGATCCAAAATGCTGTTCTCCTCTGACTGGACCGCCACCCATTCAGGGCAGCACAGACACAGCACAAGAGCAGAACCAAAAATAATCACCATCAAGTTCAGATGATTTGCGTAGGCCAAACACTTCGAGATTGCCAAGAACCCCAACCTACTTTAGTTCAGGCATGTCTTACACAAGACAAATAATCTGAAGCAATGATACAACTAATGACTCTTGTTATTTGAATGAGTTGCAAACACTACAAATAAAATATATAAAATTAAAATTTTTGGTGATTATTTCCACTTTTCCGTGATAATCGTACTTATGAACAAATGATGTAACAGTGGGATGACATTTATGTTGAAAAAAGTAACACTGATTCAGAGTTAAATGTTGATAATATGTATCGGTTTTCCATACAGCTTCACTCTCGCTTCCCATGTTAATACATTATACATCTCAAAATGAAAACAGCAGCACTTGGGAGCATAAACCACCATTTATTGGCACAGAGGCATAACTGTGATTTGCTGTATGAATCTTGCATGAGACACATTAGGAACTTGCCAACCAAAGCAATGGATGAATAATATAGGATTTCACGCCACATCATTTTAAGGCCGCATGTGATTCTAACAACCCATGAAAATACCCCAGGACCATATTTTCCCCAAGAATATGGAAAAAGCACAAAATAAAATCCTCATGTGCTTGAATCAGTGGTTTCCCTGTATCTCTATATGAGATAAATCCATCTACTTAATATCAGAGCAACTTCATACCCGTAATAAGTCAACTGTACTCTCTTGGCAAAGTGTAAAAGTGGGTGTGAATAAAGAACAAGGCCATGACTGCAATATGTATACAATCCTATGCAAATATACCAATGAACAACCAGCAATAGTTAAGCTACAGTATATAATCATGTAAATTTGGTCTAAAACATACAAGTCCTGCATATGCTGTTTAGCATGTTTATTACTTAAAGAATTCAATAATCTACAATTATATTATTTATTTTCATCACCACAGAGACGAACCCAAGTTAAATCACAAGTGGTAAATAAGAACCACCCCCCGGCTTATACTACCATCATTCAGGATGGGGGGGGGGTCGGGGGTTACACACAGCGATGTTTAAAGTTATTCTACACATACATTTACTGTACCTTCAATGCCACATAGCATGTATCAAAAAATCTACACTAATGCTCAATTTGGCTACATGCATTTTAATGGTTAGAAGGTATTCTGGGGGGAAAAAGGACCCAGATCTGTGTTCACATTAAGAATTCAATATTTTCATCCATTTTGACTCACAGCCAGGTATCAGGTTAGAGAAGTGGACAACAAGCAAGATGTTGTATATCCTGCCTGCTTAGCTATTCTTTCCTTGTGTTCTGTAATAATGTAATTTTAATTCGGTGTTTATGGCCCAGCTTTGCACACAGGCTAGGACCTCATAGCCATGTTATATCCAGAGATCCAACCTAGTTACAAATGAGCAGACTGACCAATTTAACAGCGAATACAAATATATAGCTGGGTACTTGACAGAAATATCTTCACAAACCATAGGAAATATTGTTACACCAGTCAGCAAAGGCATATGCACAAAACACAGGTACTCCTGTGCAACTAGTTGGAAATTGACTACTTATTCAACAAACAACTGTGTAGTAGAATGACTTGTATAACATCCTTCAAACCTTCAGAATGTTTTAGTAATGCATAAATATTTTTATGAAAATATTGAAAGGTTTTTCAAATTTATGAAGTTGCCAGTTATTTCTTATCAGAAAGTTATAAATTCTTTAATTGCTGTTATTATATGAATATCCTGTCAACTGAAAATTATAATTGTTTAGAACTTTTAATTTCATTCATAGTTATAAAGACTCATTTGCTGGTCAGCCAACGACAGGAACTGCTCACTGAATCACCACCAATGAAAACCACGGCTTACCAAAGAAAAATATTTTGGATGTTCTCTGAGAATGTGTTCTTTATGAATGACAAAATGCAGAAACAAAAATGACTCAAGACTTGGAAATGACATCAGTTTAATGCAACATTGTTTGAGGATGTTGCATTAAAACATTCATAATCTGCAGTTTTTTAGCTTCCATGATGCTTCTGTTGACTTGCATGAAAGTGAGCTGCAGAGCTTTGGTGTGGTGTCACTGCCTTCTACGGCACTCCCTGTTGTAGAGGACAAACTGGAAGCCTGAGTGTCCCCCCCATCCGGACAGGTCTCTTCACACTACCATCCAGCAGTCTCACTGGCCAGTCAACATTACCTTGTCTTGTTTCATATGGCTACTGTCACAGTGTCAAGACTGCAGTCTCTACACACTCTACCCAAGAATTCCTACTCCTGATGGACCGAAGGAGCATCAGGGACTGCTGGACCAGACTGGACAACTGAAGAGTCAGATGGGGAATCCTCTTCTTTCTGTATGGAGAGTCCCTGCACCAAGCTAGTCGTGTCCTCCACGGGCTTGTCGTCTTCTGGTATAACAAAGAAGAAAAGCATGATCTAGTCATACAACTATTTCATGCATAGAGAAATTATCATAAACATCAAAATTCATTAGACACAGGGCACTTTTCGCTGCACCAGGTGCATACATGATAGGGTACATTTGGTACTTTCACTTTTTTACTGACTACCAGTAAAGTACCAGTACCCAAAGTACCAAACCAGCTGGGGTACTTTTTTGGTACTTTGTGGCGGGACCTGTAAACACTGTCGATGGGTTATGCAAATAGCCTGTCTCTGAAATTCAATGCATTCACCGTCTTGGAAAAAGGTATTAACTCAGAAAACATGGATGTATGGACAAATGAAGAAATCCAAGCTGTAATAGTTTTTGTAATTGTTTGATATTTGGTTTTAAACAATATGCCTACAAGTGGGATAAATGGAAGAAATCTAGCCTATAGTATATGAATATATTTACTATAACTATATTGTGGTTATATAGTCTAATCGGGAAAAATAACAATAGGCTAAACATTGTACAGTACTCTCATTAACATCATGTTGCTCATGAAATACATTGCATAGACATCTGGGGAATGTCAAATAAATATTTAGTACCGATGTCTCTGTAACATTGTAGCAGTGAGCAAATGACCTGATAGAGATGCTTTGCCAATGGATTTTAAAGCACCTCAGTGACGTCGTGCCTATGCATGTGTTCTGTCTGGGTAGTCATACTATTATAGTGCTGCTGCTATGACAGTGTGAGACAAATGTTATCACTGTACCTAATATCACCCATTTATTGCACCACAGTGTGGTCAGATGAAGTTAGATCATAAACAGGAAATTAAGGAAATATGCTGAATTTGTCCATTAATATTTTCACACAAGACAAGCCCATTTAAACTCCAGTACTTTTGAGTTATTTATTTTGAAAGGGTAATTAGATACATTACTTATTACAGCCAAAAGAAGGGTAATTACCATTGTAACACTACATTTGACACATCCAACACAAAAGCAGCTGAACCTGAAGACGGCGCTCATACCGTTTGCTTGATTGTCCGTCATGAGCGCTGATCTGGCCTCCTGCTTCTCCCTCTGCTCCTGCAGCTTTTTGCAGACTTTTTTATGCGTGAACCAGTGGAGTTTCTGGCAGGTGGGGTCACAGTACATCACCTGTAAACAGATTACAAGGGGGAAAGCTTCAGTTTACATACCACTGTGTTAATGAACATTAATTCTATAACCAACACAGTTAGGAATGTGCTTAAAATGGCAAAAGAAGCATTCATGCCTGATGAGACTCAAAACATTTTATCTGAACTGCTAACTGTGGTTTTACATTAACATCTACACAGCGGATGCTTTTAGTCATTTCTCAATTTTATTCCAGCTGAGGAAGTAGGACCGGCCAGTTCAGGGAGCAACTCGTGTAATGGACCTTGCTGGAGATTCCCATTAACCTGGCGACCACAGGACCTGAACCATCTACCATCTACCCAACAGAGCTACACACCGACCCAGAGTTAAAAACAGAATTGCCAGCCCCATGGAGTCCCATGTCTGTGTACACGCTTACCATTTTACAGATGGAACACCTTTTGCTGGCGCCCTTTCCTCCACAGGCAGTGCAAAACTCAGTATCCATGAAGCCCACCTGGCCAGTGATGGCTTGGGTCAGAACCGAAAGAGCTGTAGGGTCATTACCCTGGATAATTATGAGCATGGCAAATGTTAATTGAGGCATCTTCTACTATCGTTCAGACATCATTCAGGACTGGACCTTTATCTGGAAAATAAATAATATCATCACTCTTCATAAATGACAAGGCACGAATTGCAACGGCTCTGTACAAATATGATGTAGTTAGTGCTTCATAAATGGATGAGTGACATACTACTAAATATCCCTGAAGGAGAAAAGGACTTACGATCTCCACCGGAGCGATGCTCCTCACCAACTGCTGGAGCAGAGTTGTATCGCAGTAGGGAAATTTCCGGATACACTCCCGGATGAACTTCTCCTGATACTGCGGAAAGCCGTCACTGTCTCGTCCTTTCAACAGGCTGCGAAGAGTAGGATTTGAATGGAAGTGGGCCTTTAATAGGGATTGAAAAAAGAAAATTCTCTACTGGTAAAGAAAGTGCAAAGATCTGTGTTTGGATTCAGGCACAACACGGAGGCAGTGGCACCTCTTGACGAATGCGTCCAACTTGTCCTCACGCTCCCTCAAGAAGGTGCAGCACTTCTGCAGCACACAGCTGATGTAGTGCATCTTCATGGCCAGAACCTCGTTCATGTCCTGCTGCTTCACGCACTTCTCACAGATCAGGTCCAGCACCTTGTAGCACTTCTCCAAAGACTCCACGTCCATGAGTAGTGGGTTCTCCTTCACCAGCATTACAATCTGGAGGAAGCAGCAGCCATAGGTTGCAGTTCACCAGCAGCAATATCAGACACAAGGGACTGGGTTGTCACAAATAGCTGATGCCATTTATTCTACTAAACTGAGGTCACATGATGATCAGATTTATCCTGTCCTAGAAAACAAAATGTAGCTTGAGGATTTCTTTAAATGATGTACAAACTTTAAAATGGATGCAGCTAACAAAGAACTACAAAATCAGACATGTAACCATGTTTTCCGAGCTAATTAAATATCACTCAAAGTTAAGAACCACAAAGGAGAGGGATGTCTGAATGACTTTTTTTTTTTTTCCCATAAAGCCCCTTTCTGTGCCACAATGGTGTATACTGTTTCACTAAACCGGGAAATAAAACATTTAGGGATCAAAAATAAGTTGATCTGTTCCTTTAAACAGTCACCTTGGTGCATGACTTCAAATCAGTGTGAGAGCTTTTCCAGACTGATACTTCAAGCAGCTGAAGCAAGGTATTCTCAAAATCCTCTCACTCCATATGACACCATCTCCATGGTCACCATTATCAGTCAAGGGGATCTAGGCTGCCCATTCTCATGTAGGGCTAAGCTCAGAAGTTGGGGCAAGACGGAGCCAGAGTCTTCTAGCGCCAGCTACTACCTTCACGGGGCTGAGGTTGGTGGTCATGATGATTTTGTGCAGCGGTCCGGCCAGTTTCGGAAGCAGCTTGGGCTCCGTCTCCAAACCCTGGGCCTTCGTGTAATACTCCAGTCTCGATCGGGAGAAGAAGTTGTTGATCACAGTCACACAGTCATGCTGGCCTGAGAGGAAGGAAAGCACCAAGCAAAAAAATTGTTCCATCTCCGCTAAAAAGACCATGGATTCAATGTATGATGGTAACTAAGTAAAGATCATAAAGATGTTAAAAGTCATGCATCCTTAGATTCTTTGTCATGCTCCTCTTGGACTACGGAAGCCTTAGGTCACAAAACCTAGAATTATAACCGTCTCTCTGCCCAATGCTGCTGTTCTTCCTACCAGCCTGCTAAGACCATCTTACCTACAAAGGCGGCCATCTGAGCTGCAGTGCGACCGACAGAGTTGACCACGTCTGTCTCTGCCCCAGCATCAAGCATCATCCTGGTGATGTCGGTCTTCCCTAGGGGGGTCAGCAGAGCCCAGGGATTGAGAATCCCGTCCCCTACCATGTTACAGGACACTCTGGGCCACTGTTAATTCGCTGACACCCACCTGACAGCCCGGCAAACATGAGGGCCGTGTAGCCATGTTCATGCTCGTTGCAGTTCACATCAGCCCCATGCTGCAGGAGCAGTCTGCACATGTCGGCCTTACCCTTATACGCCGCATGCATGAGGGGGGTCATGCCATACTGAAGACAGAAGGGTAACAAACAGGTAAGAACACATGCTTAAGTTTATTTGGCAGGCATCATACGTGGATGACCATCTAGCCGGCTATTATTCGTGTCATCACACATGACATCCAAACAATTTTGAAGTCTCACTTTAAATTGCTCTTATTACAAAATAATCAAGTTAGCTTACAGCTTTAGCATTTTTGTAATTGCATTGCTTTTAGGAATCTGCATAACAAAAGCCATATAACAAAAGTGATTGGTCAAAATTTTAAAAGAACAAGCTTAAATTAGAACCAAAAAGATTTTCACAAATGCCGCCTCATCTGCTTCTGACAGTGTGGTATGTGACCCTCAGACTTTTGTGATCTGTCCCATCCCTAATAAAGGTATCAGGGGAGTGCACTACATCTAGTGGTACCTCACCATTATGGTGGTCTTTCAAGTGCAACACAGACCATTCAAGTCACAGCCATATGTTTGCACACAAAAGATCACTTGTTCTTCTATAACCCGTGCACATGTTTGTAGAAGCAATTAGTATATTTGTGTGAATTAATCAAAGAGAACATTAATGCTCTGCATTTACCAGATACATATTTATAAAAAGTACTTAGCATATTACAGTTTCATAAAACACTTCCAAGAAGACATCTCATATTTTCACATATTAAGAATAAACATCAATAAAATTTATTCCTTTAAAAACACCGACAAATATAGCAATATCAGAGTGTGTGTGTGTGTGTGTGTGTGTGTGTGTGTGTGTGTGCGCGCGCAAAGATTCTTCAGCTTCTGTTTTTCTTACCTCATCTAAACAATTGACTCGAACATCCTTACATCCCAGTAACCGTGAAGCTTCCGGTACATTGCCTAATAAAACAAATAGAAAACAAATATAGCGAACTGGTTACCATATTAGTTGGGATGGGAAAAGAACGAATCAACCTCATTCTTCGGTGCATATATAGCTAGCAAGCTCATTTGTTTAAAATTTGAAATACACTGATTTAAAATATATTGTTCTGTTGAAGTGGCACCCAATTAAACCACAGCATTAATTTGCTGATAACTAGCAGTTAGCTAATGTCGCACGAGACGATCGCAGCATGGCCTAATCCGTTAGCCCATATAAGCTAACTGGCTACAAGCTAAATGAATGTCCCAATATTAAGGTAATTTAAACTGTTAACAACTAAGCTATCGAGAACCCCTGCTGTTAGTTTCTTATATTTTCACATTTTACTTTCGGTAAATGATTCACGTTTGATTAGCTGGGCAGTTAATACAACCTGACATACCTGCAGAAATAACCTGGAAAAGATCCTTTTCTGTGGCAGAAAGATCGCCCTTCTTGGGGGCAGCCATGGTTATAATGTTAGCAAGTCTACCTATTGCGTGTATCCTTCTCAGTTAAATTTACAGAAACAGTTCCGAGAAAAATAGAAACAAACTCTTTCCAGTAGGACAGCGAGCCTGCAGCTGCCTGTTCTGTGAAAGCGGGCCACTGTGAGCGACCCTCCCCTGGACTGTACCATAGTAAAGATAGGGGGGAGCACGAAATTAATGTTTTGGTTTTTAAAAAAATAACAACAGAACTGCCGAGTAATTTATAATAATTAATGAAGCATACCTTCTACAAATATAAACGATTGGAAAATATGAACTTATATGACACTGCAACCCATTTTAATGTGCATCATAATCCGAAAGCACCCTACGTATATTTTGAGATCAGGGTTTTAAAGGCTGTGACAGATCGACGTTTTCTTAAGTAATTTTAAGGCGCAAAGGTAGGATTGTCAACTTTGGTCAGCCGGCTGGCGTGAGATATTGAGCTCCAGGGAAGTCTGCACTCGCGTTTGCATGTACTGTATGCCACAGTTTTATTATTTAGTAAATAGCCTGTAGGGTTTGCAAACTACCCCAGTGCTTTTGATGTGGCTTATTTTAGGTTTATCATGGAGTAATATACACTCACCTAAAGGATCATTAGGAACACCTGTTCAATTTCTCATTAATGCAATAATCTAATCAACCAATCACATGGCAGTTCCTTCAATGCATTTAGGGCTGTGGTCCTGGTCAAGACAATCTCCTGAACTCCAAACTCAATGTCAGAATGGGAAAGAAAGGTGATTTAAGCAATTT
>JABFDZ020000138.1:17134799-17158665 GCA_019775955.2 Pollimyrus isidori | reverse complement strand
ACTGCCTGCTTTAACACTGCAGAACCAGCACATGCCTCTGTACCCCACTGCCTGCTTTAACACTGCAGAACCAGCACGTGTCTCTGTACCCCACTGCCTGCTTTAACATTGCAGAACCAGCACGTGTCTCTGTACCCCACTGCCTGCTTTAACACTGCCGAACCAGCACTATGTCTCTGTACCCCACTGCCTGCTTTAACACTGCAGAACCAGCACATGCCTCTGTACCCCACTGCCTGCTTTAACACTGCAGAACCAGCACATGTCTCTGTACCCCACTGCCTGGATTCAATATCCCCCTCCGCTGAATTATATTGTAATTCAGACCAAAGAAAGACCTTGTCAATCCCAGAGTATCAGTCAGAAGAATGAAGTGACCAGAAAGAACCAGGTGTTCAGTAACTGCGGCTTTTTGCATTTGTTACAAGTCATAAATTGTATGAATTCATTAAAAAAATACTTTATTATTTTTATTTTTAATAATAAGTAATAATTGAATAATGATCGAAAACATTATTGTTTTTTAAAATAATTGATATTTTCTCAATCTTGTTCTTCTGCTTATAATAATAATAATAATATTGTTCTTGTTATTATTATCTGGGACTCAATAAAGTGAAAGACTCATGTTTTAAGTTATTTTAAGTGTATAAAATCCACTATAACAGAATGGATTTTCCTCCACCTTGTCGGTCATACACTTTTCAATCCATATTTCTGAAATACTACATTATCACAGAAACTGAATAAAATTGCACCCGAGTTAATACAAATCTTCATGATCACTGGGGTCCCTGGCCAGTGAAATGGTAGGAAGGCGGGGGTGGGGTGTGCAGCCAGTTCACTCTCATGGGGGATCAGCCATCATACTCTGTCCCTGGGTTCCTGGAGGGTGACAGTGCAGTCAGCACTGCTGCAATGCTGAGGTGTCCTTGGCACTGGTCCCTTCTTCATTCTCAGGGCTGAGCTGGCCCAGAACAAGGTCAATATTTGCTTCTGCGGAAACAAGACGTCTCGAAGGGCCCCTCCCATTTGTGTGCGGGAGAGGCCACCAGGGTCAGGGCCCCTCCCTGGGCAACAGGATCTTAGGGGGAGGATCCTGTACAGCAGGTGCCTGGGGCTCCAGTAGTTTCTATACATCCACCCACATTATTAACTGGTCATCAAACACCGTGATTGGCTGAAAGTTGGATCAGAACTTTCAGAGCTTCAACAAGGACCTGAAGCGTAAGCACTTTCCCACTAATATCTAAATGACGTCTCCTGTAAAAATAGGACCTTCTTTCGTTTGTTCCTGACCAGTATCCAGCATTTGAATCCCATTCCTACCCTCATTGTGGGGTCTACATGTTCCCCCAGTGTTCTGCTAATTCTGACAATTCAGTTCTGACAATCCAAATGCATGCATTTAGGCAAACAGGTGTCTCTAAGTTGCCCACATTGTGCGATTGTGTGTGTGCATGTGTGTGTTCCCCTGCCTTGTATGATAAGCTGCCTGGAACAGGCTCCAAGCCCCTACACAATCCACAGCAGCACAGGCATCTGAAAGGCGGATGGATGAGTCTCTCTGATATGCAATTCCACCGCAGACATGAAATATAAACTGTGACATCCTATATTGCAGCATTTCCTATGCCCGTCCTTGGGGACCACAGGCACTCCGCATCTTTACTCCTTTCCAGCTCCCGGTGCAGCTGAATAGAGCGACAACCATGAATAGAGGAGGCAGATTAAACTAAGAGTGCATTCAACATCATATCCTCCTGAGACCCAAGGAAAAAAGTCTTCTTAAATTATAGGTTATTTGTCTTTCGAAGAAATAAGACATCATACAATTTAGATTTTTTTTTCAAATATATTTTTATTTTTAATTTCACAGCGTGTCCTCTTTAGTGCACAACAGGAATAAATACATTTCCTAACATCAGTGAAAAGATAGATGCAAAAATAAAATGTCCACTACAATGTACATAAATGAATGGGTGGGGTCTCAGGGGGTTACATATGGGGTCAGAGGAAATCAGCTTGTACTTTCATTCTTCATCATGTAAAAGTAAAAGGAAGAAGTGTTTAAAGGAAATGCCTTGAGTAAAAT
Source organism: Pollimyrus isidori (assembly GCA_019775955.2). Taxonomy (NCBI): domain Eukaryota; kingdom Metazoa; phylum Chordata; class Actinopteri; order Osteoglossiformes; family Mormyridae; genus Pollimyrus; species Pollimyrus isidori. The sequence goes on along the minus strand of JABFDZ020000138.1, from coordinate 17,156,570 downwards.
GGTAAGTCATGAAAAGTAGCCACTGAGTGTATGTGTAATTTATAAACTATTTATAAATAAGTATGTGTCTAAAACATTATTTACTAATATTGAGAATAGACTTGCTCATAAAACCATCAACCTCATTTCCAAAAACCCTGGGGAGTTTTTAGCTATTGAAAAAATCTGGGGTTAAATCAAATTTACCTGGGGCTTGCCTTTTTTTTTGAAGGAAGATAATCGGGATCTGGGCTAAATTATCTTAGGGTTCGGCTTAAAATTCTCTGAGCTATAACCCCAACATATTATGGACCTGACGACGCCCATGCTGAACCCTCTGTATCATTACCGCAAAGGTATCTGTTTAATGTCAGTGTAATAAATTGAAAAAACATTAGCTTGCTTTTAAATACATGCATATAATCTATATGTTGAGTTCCTTCAGGTTTGCCACATTATTTAAAAAATATATCAAGTTATAGTGAAATATGAAAAATATTAGGTTGTAGATTCCAGGTGCTGCGATAATGACAGAAATCAGTCAAAATCAAATAAAAATGTTAATTTAAAAATATAAATTTTTTTAAAATGTGAAAATGTATTGGCTTTCTTAATGGTTTTGATGTTTTCATCAGGACTTGTCTTGGGAAATGTTAAATTTAGTCTTACAAACACTTCATAACTGGTTATTAATGGATAAAAAACTTGTTGATATGTCTTTTTAAAGACTTCATGTTTCAAATCTTCAAAACCAAGATTTTGTGAGAATCACACTTCTATGCTCTTTTGTGGAATGTGAAGTTGTGTAAAAAATAAAAATATAATTTGCTCCATTCTGGCCACAGACAGGGGTTAAACATCCTATTGCTGTTTATGTGGTTTGGTAGTATGTTCGCTTGCCATTTTTGTCACAATATATTGTCATGAAACAGAATCTGTGGATTTCATATGTGCTCCTCTTCAGCTGTCCTCCTATCTCCCCTTACCAATGCAATGGGCCAAGGTATCAGGACAGGACATCCAGGATATCTCCTACAATGTGCCCTGTGCTTCCTGGAACAGGTTCCAGGTTGAGCATAACCCTATACTCAAAGAGTGGTTAGAGTTAGGAGTAGCTATAGATTCACTCAGGTTGTCCTGGACACTTTTCTTGCATCTCTAGACGAAAGAAGTAAATTGGAATATCACACAGTGTTTTGGTGTTGTTTAATAGTGCAGGTGAAGAACACAAATCAAAAGTGAAATATAATGTAAAAAGACAAACAGATCAGACACAAGATTTAAAAATAGTCTTTAATCGATCAACATTTATTGACATAAAAAACCTGCAGGCCAACAAAGAGTTGCATGTAGATGGGTGTCTATGCTGCAGTGTACGACCCACAACTGGATACACATCAAACGGCATGTGTGTGACATCCAAATCCTACTAGCAGATACATAGAAAAAAAAGGAATCCGGGAAAAATGAAGTACAGTCCCACATGAGACAAGAATGCTGATGTTTTCACAGAAAACAATTGACTAGTTTCCCAGACAGGCATGGATACCTGGGCATAACTAGGTAAACACTGCCTGGTTCCACAAAGCCATATTGAAGTGTTACATGCTTGCATCAAAGCTGGCCTATTTAAAAAAAAATACTAAGCATCATCTGATATACAAAACTGTTAAAACTGACACATATATTTACCATTTAAAAACTTTAAGTAGGCAGAACAGTGGTTTCAATACACTATTGGTCTTTCCAGCCCATTGAAATACTAGCTTCTTAGGGGTCAGTGTTTTAGCTTATACTTTGGGTCTATACCTTAAGGACATTATCGCTTATCTCTAACAGAAAAGGCAAGCTTAATGCTTAATTTGAATCTGTACAGTTTCGTCTGTTCTGTGCTGATGACAGATTAACACCTAGAAGGTGAAAATTCTGTTCCATAACAGGAATTATGGATGGAATGACAGTGGTGTCTTAAACGATGTGCCAACGATCACATACCGACAGGCAGAATTTCCTCTTGCATTGTGTCCGCTTTCCCACAATTCATTTGGCACATTTTCATATCACCGAACAGAAAAAAAAAAACAGATCTTACACTTCACCGTTAAGTCAGCAAGCATGCTGAAAGCCTCTCGGAGCACAGCCCGGAACCCTAAAGCCACAGAGGACCTGCATATTGAAGTTCAGCACTGACGGCAGTGCCGGCATCCACATTTGAAGTCCGCAGCTGACTTTTTCCCAAACTGACCATCCACCGGTCTTCTTCAAATACATAGTCAGGATGAGATTGAGATGACTGTGTCTGGTTTAAATACATTGTTTTCAACATGAGGACGAGTCCCTCAGATCCAAAGCAGCTTGACACTGATGCCTGCTCTGCTGGTCCCACACCTTGCCAGCCCTCCTGGTCTTCACAACCTTAAAGATTTGGTATCACAACCAGCACCTCTCATTTTCTTTAACCCCTAGTAATAAAATAAGTCAGAATATTACAGAAATAATGGTCACCATTATACAAACATCTCAATCGAGGCTGTTGTGCTCAATCAGGATCAAAAATTCTGGGACAGCAACACTTAAAAAATAAGATACAGATGGACATCAATCCATTCTGCAATAGTGGTTAGCAAGTATAGCAATCTTAACTTGTAATCGACCCAAACTTTAGGTTTTAGGTCATTTTTCTTTAGGCAGGGATTGGAAAAATGACAAAATAAAGACCATGCCACTATACTCCAAGAAATCGGAAGGGAAAACCAGTACAATGAAACGTTTTTTTTCCCCATGCGTCAACAGACGCACGTCTGGAGTGGTGTTTGTCCGTCATCTTCTGCCAAAAAAATTAAAATGGAAAATGGGACTTTGCCCTGGTCATTCTGCCTGCAGCCACGCTGGCTGTGTGGAGAGGGCGGTCAGGGCAGCGGGGGCCCGTTCACACCGGGGTGGTAGAAAGCACAGTTGCTCTCATATCGACAGCTCCCTTTCATCATGAAGTGGCGGCAGACGGGCCGCTTGGACATGTCTGCAAGAAAGGGTTACATTAGCATCACACCTGCATCGTCCTCACTTCTCTGTAAGATGAACAGACCAGCATGCATCGTCTTAAAAATGAATAATACCTCCTCCCCGTCCTCCTCGCCCCCGGAAGCCGGAGTCCTGCTGGGGACCACCCCCTCTTCCACCTTGGCCTCGGAACCCTGAGTCCTGCTGGGGGCCACCTCCACGTCCACCTCGCCCGCGGAACCCAGAATCGCCTCCCCGGCCCCTGCCACGATGGAAGTGGCTCCCCCCGCCTCCTCGGTGGGGGCCTCCCCTCATTGGCTCCTCCCCCCAGTAGCCCCCACCATCTCCGCCACGCCCCTGAGGAGGTGGGGGGCCCATCGCCCTGGGGCCCCCACCGCCAGGGGGGAAGGGGGGCCCATGGCCATGTGGAGGTGGCGGCGGTGGGTGGGGGAACCGGCCACCGGCCGGCGGGTTATTTGGGGGGTATCCTCCGTTCATGGGCGCGGACATGTTCCTGTTCATGTTCATGTTGGTATTCATGTTCATGCCCATGCCCATACCCATGCCAGGGCCATGACCGAGCAAGCCCGTGCTCACTGGCAACAGCGAGGTGAAACACAGACAGAACACATACAGAGGTGGAGAGGGGTGGGGGGAGAAAAGAAACATTCAATTTGCATCACATTAACGTACCACAATGTACCCGCATTACATGGTTCTTCCTTAATTTCTATGAACCATCAAATAGCAATAAAAGCCTCAATATAACTCTTATTTGTTCACAGCAGAAATTTTGCTCCCATATAACAGAAAAACGGGCAAGAAATACTGTCAGAGTTGATGAGTCTGATATGGAATTTTTTCAAACATTTTATGACAGGGCATGGGGGCACGTACCTGGGGGGGGTGCAGCGGCAGGGGCCTGGGGCTGGCTCTGCTGCAGGGAGCTGAGAAGCTGCTTTATCTTGTCCGAGAAGTCAGGCTGTTTGATCAGGTCCTCAGCCGACTGGTTGCTCGGCGCTCCCTGAAAGCAGGGAGAGGCATGGTCAGCTTTCAGTGCATTTGGGTTTAATATGCTGAACATCACTTTTCAGAATGAAAATGCGGCTCGTGGGAGTTTTACTTGCACAAAATTTTTCTGAGGGCAGAAAATTATTGGCCCATAGAGATAACCAATCAGATTACAGAAGAGGGGGGCACCGAGCAACTAGAGGAGGTGGGATCAAGATTTCTGATTGGTTATTCTCACCTCCTCTGGTCCTTTACAATCTGACAGGTCGTCTCTCTAAACCAGGGATGTCAAAGTCAAATACATTAGAGGGCCAAAAAACCATATTTGCTACAAGCCGAGGGCCGGACTGGTTCAATGTTTATTAAAACATATTAAAATGATTGTACGTAACCTATTGAACCAAGACCTAACACAGTGTATTGTATTTTATTTAATGATTAAATGAACAATCCATGCGATGGGCTGGCCCCCCATCCAGGGTTGTTCCCTGCCTCGTGCCCGTTGCTTCCGAGATAGGCTCCGGACCCCCCGCGACCCATTAGGATAAGCGGTTTGGAAAATGGATGGATGGATGGATGAACAATCCAACATCTTTGTATGGCTCTGTTACTAATTTCAAGTGAAAACATTTTTCAACAGGTTCACAGACAAAAACAAACTTCCTTCAAGAAGAGTGAGTTTGCGGGCTACCGTTGCATTGTGGGGAATGGAGTATCGGTGCGTGCAAAACAGCAGCAGGCGGCTGTCACCTGCAGGCCGGTTCTAATACTAATCAAATATCATCCTGGATATTTGGATCTGGCCCGCGGGCCTTGACTTTGACACCTCTGCTCTAAACCAATCATTTTTCCTGCTGTCCTCAGAAAATATTGTAAAGTAAGTAAAACTCCCATAAGCGAAAATGTGAGCTAAGAAACAAAGGCGATAAATGACTTGCTTATTTAGTGCTTATTTTATGATATTCAGGACCCCCCTCCCCCCTCACCATGATGGACGTGAGCAGCTCCTGCACGTTGACGGCCGATGGCCCCTGCTGTTGGGAGCTCAGTGCCCCACTCCCCAGGTTGCCCATGAGGTTGGCCAAGACGGGCGGCAGCTTGGAGCCCTCGGCCGCCCCGGCATGGTAGTTGCCCGACCCAGATGCGTCTGCGGCCTCCTGGAAGGGCTCCTCCACCGAGCCAGAGTCCTGTGGAAGGCATGCTGGTGAAGAGCTGCACACAGACAGAGAAAGACTACAAGGCAGAGTGGCTCACGGACCAACCTCGTCCAGGGGTATGATGCGGGGTGGCACAGGCTCGTACGGCTCTGGATCTGGCTCCTGTGGACTGTCTGGAACGCTGGAGACATCGGCAGGGAAACATTTACAATACAGTGACATACTGGATTATACAGCTTTGACACACTGTGATGCACATTACAGAGCTGCTGTGCCTGCTCACCGCCCTCCTATACATACAGGAGGATACAAACCCAATGAGACAGATCAGAGGTATAATAATTAGCAGCCTATCGCTGTTGAAATTTTGGCCGGTATCGATGACCGATATATTTTTGCTCAATATCAGAAGAGAAAGCGATGCGGGAGATGATTACCACTGAACATGTTGTGAATGTGTGTGGCAAACATCATGTAATTCAGGTAGTGAGGCATCACCACCGATTTGGGATACAATAGCAAATTGGTGAATTAGCTGAAATAATCCGTGGTCCTGAACTTTGGAAAATGACTCTTTGGAAAAATCTCCATCCTTTTATGGAGTTACATCTTTGTGGTGCTGCTACCTCTGAATATAGACTGAAGTATAAATCTACAGTAGGAATATCAACCAAAATCGACACCGATTGGTCCCATGCTGACTTCTTGATTTTTAATCAACACCAGGATACACCAATACGTTCACCGATATAGCACACATGCCTAGTATTAACCATCGTGTAATGTGGATGTTGTGCAAGTGGCAGTAAGCCACCAGTGGCCAGGCCGTGCAAGTCAGACGGGGTTACCTTGCTTTACTCAGGAAGATCTCCTGCAGAATGCCCATCTCACGGTCCTTCTGGGTGTGCCTCTCGCTGCTGCTCGTGCCGGGGGTGACCAGGCAGCCGGAGTAGGTGAGGGGCCTAGGGGGTGTCCATGCTACCATCTCTTCCATGGCATCATGCGAGAGGCGGCGGGAGGCTTCGAACGCGTGCCTGTCCATCATCAGCTCCCGCCGGGCTGCCTCTCCGAAATCCTTCACCTTATTGACGTTCACTGACGGGCACAGGAGAGAGTGGACAGCCAACAGGTGAGTGTTATGTTTACACAGACCAATCAGTGTGTCCAGAGCAGGTCACACTTAAACCCGTTACCCAGCACTCAAGAGAACCAAAAAGTGAACTGTATGTCCCCCAAAATGAGGAACTATTCACATCCCACAAAGCAGATTACTCACCTAAATACATACAGTGTTGTGCAAAAGCCAGGCAATCACAGAAAATAATGTTTGAATGATTTTCATATTGGTATAAAAGTAGGATGTCTGTCAAAGTGTGTCAGCTTTGCCATTTCAAAACCCTTCCTAAAACCATCTCTCTATTTGCCGCAATCATCCAAAACAACCCGAGTATTTTTTCACACAACCTGTAGCACACCTCGTATGGCTAATCGATACCTCGTTGATTTTTTAAATGAATTAAAAAGTTAAGTGAGTGAAATTTGACAAAGAGCTGACGCACGTCTGGAGTGCAGATTTCTGCACATGCCGCCTTCTCTTCTGCTCACCTCTCTCAGTCTCATCAAGGTCGAAGTAGAAGTACTCCTTCAGCTGCGGCTCCTCTGCCCAGCGGACGCTCTTCCTCTTCTTCCCTTTCTTGGTCAGGACCTCCTCCTCGCCGCGAGGCTCAGACAGAGCATTAGGCTTCTCCTCTGCGAGGGTTCAGAAGCTTTAGTGCGCAGAACATTATTCCAGAAAGCGCGCTTGCAGCTACATAATTACTTTTTTGTGAGACAGACGGTCTCCCTTGTATGAATAAAGATGCAGTGTCTTGCACAGCTCTTACTAAGCATTTACTCAAACTCCTTGTGGATAAAAAACCTATACATTTTTTATTAGCTACATAAATTTCCCCTCAATAAAACACCAATTTACTTAGACCGCCAGTCCCTACAGAACTACCAATCTTTCCTATTAAGCGTGCCGGACAGGACAGTACCTGTGTCCTGATGACACACCTACAGACGCACGCTGCAGTGACAGATGGCCCCTTGCAGCATTAAAATGCGATGTGAGCGCAAAGCCCCGCTGCGTGGACATTCCACAGTGGAGCGACGCTGGCAGGCTTACCGGAGTCCATGACCTCAGTGTCGTCGCAGGGCACTGGCGTTCCGGGCTGCTCCAGGTCCGGGGGGTCATGGGGGGGCGTCTGGGAGGCGGGCCGGTCAGGCGACGACTGCTTGTTCTGGGATGATGGACACAGGGTCTTGCTCTCCAGTGGACAGGACTGTTACACAAAAAGAACCCGGAGGTAATAGTAAAAATAACGATGTAGTAGATATCAAGACTCGATCCTGATACATTTACATTGTACTATGAGGGGGCTGATTCTTGGGTGGGGGGGCACCTTGTTGGACGTTGGAGAGAGAACCTTTTTCTTCTTTTTGATCTTAAAGCCAGGAACTGGGGCAGAGTTGAGAGCATCCAGGAAGCCCGTACACTCCATAGCTGAAGACAAGAGGTTGTATTCCATACTTAATGGGTTACACAATAAAGTGTAAATCTGGTCAAACTCAAGCAATCTCATTTACATTTATCTAAAGCAAAACACACAGTAATGTATCTTTGCTGGCCAATGAGAAACATGCATCTCCAAAAATCTGTTATTTTACGAGGGTGAAACAAATGCATTTTCTCAGAAACGTCTCACAAAATAAACCCAAAATAACATGATGAGACACCCTTACCACCTATCTTTACACAGCTGTCATTTATTATTTTAAACAAACGAACGAACATACATATTACTTAAATAGATAACTTCATAAAAATTATTTTCAGTAGACAGAAGAGAATGGCCATCTCATTTAAAGAATCACAGTAATCAGAGAGTGGACATATGCAAAGATATAAAAAGGACATACTGCACATTCATAATACCTTTATAATGCATTTGTAGAATGCATGTAAGTATAGCTTAACATGCTAACATATCATAAGTAATACCAAACATTACATGATTATACAATTATAATGTTCACTATTAATGTATATTACAGCTATCCTGTGTTGTTCATTGAAAATATGAATGCAATGCTTTGCAACATGTTAAGGTATAATTACATGCTGCTTATGTATGTTCTACAAATGCATAATAAATGCATTATGAAGACACGGTTAAGCATCACCAAAAGGTCAGTAAATATGAGTAACACATGATTCTCACGTTGTGCTGGGATGATCTTGACTTTTATCTCCTTAGTGGAGTTGGGCATGGTGTTCAGTGGCTTGTATTTCTTCTCCGCTAGAGGGACATCTGCCTGTGAGGTACTGCCAAATGACACATTTTGAAAGTCACTAACGCTGCGTGGCCACTAGGTGGCATCTAAAACTGAACTACAGTGGAATACAAGCATATAGAGAAGAGTTCTATAACTTTACGTCTGTAGTGATGTAAGAATTTCATACACAGATAATTTCTTGAGCGGATTTTTATTCCGGTCTGCAGCCAACAACATTTTTTCCAGGCGACTATACGAATAAGAGGCTACTTACCTAGGCCTCTTGAGCACAACAGGTTTAATGCTGTACTTGTCTCCTAGCTGGAGCACAGGTGGGGGTTTTTTGGCTGGTAATGGGCCTGGGGTGTCAACTTCCAAGCCTGTCGGTAACAGACAGAAATTACAGCCAGCCCCCAGAAAGCCGAGGGATGGAAAGGAATTCTCCTATTTCTGACACAGTAAAATCTAAAAACATGAACTGTGATAATATGACTATTATTCCTTGTGCATTTTTATTGGTTGTGAGATCCTGGATAGGTTCATTTGTGAGGGACTTGGCAGAAGCCCAGCACAGACCTGTAGATCTAAACTTGGCGTGACTGGGGGCGTGCGCTTTGGGCTTCTCCCTCTTCTTCTCCTCTTCTGGAACCTTCCCTAGATCAGCCTTCACCTCCCCACCTCGGGATTTCCCCTCCTCTTTCTTCCTCTTCTTATCTAAGAGCGGTACAGCCCTGTTACTCACCATCACCCGCAGGGCGCCACATTAAAACGAGACCTCGACCCACAAGCAGCCCATGACCAAAAAATATAGTAGGGTGACGGGGAGGGTGAGAGGTGGAGATACAGTATTCACCTGATGGGGAAGTTCCACTGGAAGCCCCTACACTCTGGGAGCGGATTACTGCCATCCACCCGTCCACCAAGACCGTGGCCAGCTTCCTGAGCTCTGAAGGAGATGAGTCAGTCACCATCAGTGCACTCAGCCCACACAGTCGCACCTCGCTGGCTCGGGGAGCCTTCGAACACACGCCTGACTCACCTTCCGTTTCCCCACCCTTGCTCAGCTGCTTGACCAGTTTAGCTGTGTTGTTCTGAAAGAGACGCCGGAAACAGCAATGGTTTATCGCGTGGGGGGGCGGGGTGCAAGCAAATTGGGCGTCTTATCCACACCGAATCTGCCCGTTATCCGAAGCTTTTCACTTTATCAATCAAGGCCTACTGCTCTTAGTGAGAAAATTAAAAATAATGCGAGCTGCTCCGAAGGACCAGCATCGCTCCGTGAGCACACGCGGTCACGTTTAGGTCACAAGCAGAGCAGCACCTGTTTCAGATGGTCGACCGTGAGAGGGAGCTTCTGTAACGTGAGCAGGATTAGCTGCAGCAAAGGGGTGTTGGTAGTTGACTTCGAGTAGGTCAGCCACCCATTCAGAAGCTTGTACCCCCCCACTCGGATAAACCTGAGGCGACATGAAGGGAATGCAAGTGCTTAACGGGTACGAGGGGGAATGCGAGCAGCACTAAGCTCATCAAGTCTAATCAAATCACTTTGTATATGGTTTGACACCTAGTACACATAAACGAATAAAAGACTTGTGTGCAAAGTCTTATAGTAGCAGCGATTAAGTACATATAACAAAGATGAGACAATAGTGTTTACAGAAAGTAGAAACAGCACTGGATTAATAAAGTGTGCAAACTGGAACAATAAATACAATGAATACAACAAGCAACCCTATGGCCAATAGTGTGGATGGTGGATATGAACGGCAGGTTGACTGAATCTAATCAAATCTCTCTATGCCTGGAGAGCTACGTGTAATTTGCATTAGGCTACACAGATGTTCTACCTTGTAAAGAGAGGACTTTATGAAAACTGACAGAACAATTCATACATATCTGCAGCTGATCTAACCTCTTTTTGAAAATGTAGATAAATATTATGTACGACCTTGAACAAGGTCATTAACCCCAAAAAATGCTGAAGCTGGCCGGATAAATGGCTAACCCTGTGATCAGACTGCAGGCTTCCTTCTCACCTGTATTTATACATAGGGCACCAGTCAAATGTCTGGACACATCTACTGTAAAACATTTGTTTTGGAAGAATATAACAACCCTATGCACGCCTTGGGGCTATGCAGCAGGTATTATCGGGGGGTCTTTGCATGGCAGAAATGTAAAGCGCATTGAGACAATGTAATGTTGTGATAATGCGCTATATAAATAAAATTGCATTGCATTGCATTATCTTATGAACAAGGAAGGAGATGGAGGGCTGTGACAGATGATAGATCTTTAGATGATAAATCCTATAGAGTTGGACCAGACTGAAAAGCAGAAGGAAGGTAGTGAACTTGTGCCCGGAGCTTGTGGAAACTCCTTCAGGACGGTTGGAGAAGCATTCCAGGAAAGCTGGGTGAAAAAATGCTAAGAATGCTGAGAATCAAACCAGAAAGGGACTATTGTGGAGAGTCTACAATGAGACAATTTTGAGATATTGAGCACTTCTCTTGGTTGTTGCATTATTCATTATGCATCACCTCATTGCTTCAAGGCAAATGCAATAAAAGCAGGTGTGTCCAGACTTTTGTTTGGTATTGTATATACCTCATAGAAAAAACAATAATGGGATTTTCGAAAACTAAAATCCTATGTACTTCTACTCATAGTTATACATATGACAAAGTATCACGTCAGCATTTCTTTTCACTATAACATGTACAACATGTTTGCTTAGGTAATAAAGACACTTTCAAAGAAAGAAAACAAAAGAGGAAAATGTGAACTCACCTGTTAAGGATATCATGAGATTTAGTCTGCAGTAAGATATTGAGGTACATACATCGACTGACCATCTTCTGGGATGCTTTCATTAAGCTGTAAATGAATAATTTCAATACTCTTACATATGCATGTTTTAGGTAGACAAAGAAGAATCATACTTGAAAAATAATTCTATAATTTCTTTGGACCTTTCTATAACTCTCATTGGTTTTGCTGTGTACTACACTACCCAGAAGTCATTGCAGCACAGCTGTCATGGTTACCCATAGGAAAGTCAAACAGCTACGAGGTGGCGGGGGGGTTCAGAGGCCTGCCCTACCCAAAAATCTTGGTGACTCCTTCCAGGCTGCGTAACTCCCCATCTTTCCCTAAGAAATTCTCCACCTCCTTTAATACTTCTCTGGGATCCACAGGGGCCATTCCTGAGAAACAAAGAGACAGGGGAAAAATTACACAACAATTACAAAAAGGACTGAACTCCCTGATTCTCTCAGCATTAATATTGTGATGCAAAAGCACCCTATAGAACAGGGCATCAGCTCTAGACAATTATACAAAATCTCAGAATAGTCAGTGTTTGACTTGTACGGGTTAGTATTCATACCATGAAATCACACAGAATTTCAGAGTATCAAAAATAAATGGGCACAGTCATAAATGTTTGTCATGGCTTCCTAGTTGGCAGTTGCCACATGACACATGGTAATTTCTCTTTTGATCTTTAGGTTCCTTCTATCAACCTTCATGTGTTCCATGACTGAGCAGAACCGTATTATATATATCAAAAGAGCTTCATAGTTAGATAGTGAAATACAACTTAAAAGCAAGCGCCAGAATATGTTATGTCCTTTATGACACTGTCACACATTTTTCTTTATTTTTCAGAACACTTTCACTTTCAGGGATGATTCTGAATCAGTGTTCCAAAATAACAACATCTATTTTGCACCATAATTTTCAACTATTATCCTCCTTTGGAGATGTCACTGTTAATATCATTTCCATTTAGACTTCACTGCAGAAAATACATCTGGCCAATACCAATAATTAGCTCTTGTGTTTGGAAAGTAGATGAATTGGGATAAACCAACTTCCATACATATAAATGCTATTTCAAATAGAGTTATGGTATCGAACATGTAAAAATTTTACTTGTGAAGAACTGCAAAAAAGAAGGCAAGTTATATATGTATATATAACTTTGAATAAAAATTTAATTTTTCACAGCTAAGTTACAGATCCCAATTTTAAAAGCAAAAAAAGTTGTCAGCAAGCAATTAGCAACGGAAATAAAGTAAACTGCATTCCAAAAAGGATAAAATGTATCTCTAATAACATCCTGCTGACAATAATGTTAGACATACCTGAATAACAAAAATAATTTAAAACACCCCAGTAACTACTTCAAGAAAATCACAAACCAATAAGTTGACAGAAGTATCTTAAATAAACAAACTTGTAATTTGTCTTGATATTGCAAATTGTTTCATAAATTTTATTGTACAAAGGCATTGCAATGTTTTTTAACTCGATACTGCCCTCTATAGGTACAGCCTATTTCAAAAAAGAAAACACTTTTGTTATTTCGTTCCATTCAGTGAAATGTATAATTAATTGTAGGATTTTGTTGAAGCCTCTTCCATTACATTAAAATTAAGTGGAACAATTGTTTAAACTATTTGAATTTTCATCTAAATTACATGGCAATAGCACATTGCATATATATTGTGGATACTTACAGTGAGATTAACTGATTTAAGAGAACTGGGTTAACTGTAATGATTTAATAATTACTGTTACTCACTATAAGTGAAACTCATCATCTGCTTCTTTGTATAAACCACTAACACTGATTTTTCAAGACAGCACATATTTGATTTTAATACTGAGCCATTCATCAGCTACCATCGTAAAAAAAAGGTAAGTGACCACAGATATAAAACAACATTCTTGTCAAGAATCTGTAATTCATCTTTGACTGTGCATCTATTTATCACTTGTTCTTTCAAATTATTAATAGAATTTTAACTAATACAAAAGATTTACTAGAGAATCATGTATACAAACTGTCACTCCCAATGTTTATCACATTACACTTATATCAGTACTCTACATACTTTATTTTTCATTATATCTTTACCAGTAAGGTAATGAAACTTGCATAACATGTCATCCAAAAGAAAACAATGGAATGTCAAAAAGGGAGCATTAACCATTCTGACTCTTAAGGTGGTTCCCATTCTCCCAGAATGACATTTAACCACAATACAGTATAAAATTAAATTATTAATCATGTTCAAACTGAGACATTTTACAATAGTGTGAGACAATGAAAAATACTGTACAGTTCTACCAATAGATAATTTCCATTTAGACACATAGGCAAAACAAGATTTTCACGCAGCCGCCTGCATGCCTATAAAGCTGAATGTATACATTCAACCTTTCTGGGTTATTTGTCATGACCTTTAGTCACGGATGTCAGGTAATCTGATGTATAAACTACCTTATAAATTCTTTCTAAAGCTCTGTTAAATTTTACTTCACTAATAAGCACACTGCACAACTTTATGTGTAATACACATTATTTTTTTGTGAAATTCCAAACTAAAGCTTCACATTAATACGCACAATCGTTCCTCTGCAAAAAAGGGTCTCGTTTTAGTAGTTTAAAACGAGGGGGGAAAAGTCTGGAGGCCAAAAAAAAAATTCAGCATAAATCTGCTGAGTATAACCGAGGCGCAGTGGCCTCATTTGGTTTCCTGAGAGTGAGAAGTTAAGTCTTCGCCATTGTCATCAAGGCGCCTTGGTAAACATTCATAAACATTCACTACGCTGCTTGCTAATATCCAGCGTTATATAATCACAAGGGCGTAAATCTTAATCTTCTTTTTTGCAAATCGGCCCATTTTCAGTGTTCTCTTCGGCGCCGCGCACAAATGGTGCCGCTATCCGCCCGTCATCTTTGTCTCCGCGCGGCCGCCTCCTTCTCTCCCGCCCGAGATAAAACAACAGCTCGGCCGCCATCTTGTCTCTGTCTCACGCTTCCGAACAAATAAAACTATCGTCCCGTAATGAAAATCCCACATTTTATCCGCGGCGCTACGAGTTTGCAATCTTTATCACCAGATTGCAATTTCTGCCGTACGGTTAAGTTTTAAGTTTATTCGATTTCGGCTGGCGACGACACAGCTAACGCCGGCTAGCCAGCGGGATTGCGTGCAGATTAATAATAGCTGGCATTCAACCCCCACTTCTCTATTCGCCATAGAGGAATCCATAGGCTCGTCGGTAAAAGCAGCATTGTATATTTATATTGTACTGTCCATGGATCTGGCGGGGGAAAGATTCAGAGATTTGACGAAAAAATATATATTATGCCAAGTCCTACCTTAATGTGAGGCAATCTTTATGGGGAGATTGCTTATATTTTTATATATTCACACACTCAGACACACACATATATATAGCCAGGATGCTAGTTAATGCCTATTTACTGTTTGGTAACTCGTCTCACACACAAAGACGCCGAGGTTTTTATACTCCAAGCGACTAGCCCCCGACGTCTTTATCGTGTGAGCTCATAAATAACTTTAACCGATGGCCACAATAGCCCTTATTAATCGAGACTGCAAAATGCACAGCGACTGGCTAGTTACATTTATCAAGCCAATATTGCAGGTTAGCTAGCTTGCTATGTTTCATAGCAACTCCATTTTAAACAAATTGTGGCCGGTGCATAATTTAAATGTCTTTGAAAAATCGACACTTACTATCAGTATCTCCTTTCAGCGCCTCTGGTAAAATGGTTTGTGCTTAAAAGCAACAAATCAGTTGACACAACAGCCTAATTAGATAATCTCATGATTAGTTAACCAGCTATCTCAAATATATAGGACTTCAAATTGGCGTTTTGGCCATTTATGGGCGGGCTTTTGATAGAGGCAAAGCTTTTTCCCTCGGGAACAAAAGGTGGAGACAAAAAAACATCAATCGTCCGTTAATTGATAGAGCAAAAAAAAAGTCAGGTCGTTTTTGGCATTTCTCTTCAAAATCCTCGACGATCAATCTTCACTGGAAGGAATGAGACCTGCAATCGAGTGGGGAAAAATAAGTACAAATTAGCGACTAATGCACTGATAATACATACAAACCGGCAGAATGTCATGTGGGTATGTTTCTTTGATGGGAAGGCTTATTATTTTCAAATGCGCAATGATATTTTCCCCCGTTTTTCCTGCAGCACTGAGGATGAACTCCAGCACCATACTCACCTTTACATAAATCCTGGAATGAGGCTGTGAAGGAGGGCGATCTGCTTATATAGTCCGTGACGCGTTTGACGTCCGACACGTGGGATTTCTGGGACTTGCGGAGTAACTGTTCCTGCTGCGCTCCTATTTAATGGCGCCCGGAACTAATGGCGTCCTTCATGTTTTACACTAGATCGTACGGTCCGCATTATTATTATATGCACTATTTATATTATTCTTTAATATATATTAATATATTCAACCATCCACGGTCTTCTCATTGTTTATACTGGATAGGATCACGAGTTAATGTATTTATTACTTTAATAAACGTTAAACTAGTGCTTAGTGTCACGGTTTGTTGCACCGTTGGGTGTGTTCTTGCACTGTTAACTGGTATCTTGAGCCATCTTGGCGCAAGATTTCATTAAATTTGCTGCTTCGGTGTTTATCAGTAGCAGAATTTATATCATTTGAATCTACCTTAAATGCGGTTCTTAATTCTGCGTGTTGCATGACATGATTGGTCAAAAGCAGTGCATTCGCGCATTTCTGGAAAAAACCAAAAGCGTTAAGGCTAACGAAATCATAACTACACATGGCTGAGAGTATAATTAAATAAGTTAAAACAATTGCAGTGCAAGAGGCACTGGAGTGTCATTTTAATTGAACATCATAAATGTTCTGGTGGGGGTGGCATGGTAACACATCCAGGACTGGGGGTCTCCACTGGGCCTTCCCCTTTTCTCCCACAGCTCAAAGACATGGTTTTGCACATGTATGTCAGTTCTGTGCTGCCTGGGATGAACTTCAGGTGACCCTGAACAGGATGCAATGGTTGTACCATAATTCTCCCCGAAGTTGTAGTCATGTTGTTGAATAAGCCATGATTTTTTTTTTTTTACCACATTTTTCATTTCTCAAAATATCACTAAAGTGAAAACAGCTGAGGTACACTAGGTCTACTATAAATGCTATTGTATGTAAGAGTTCCTTGTTGTGGTCAGGATAACCCCAGGTTTTCCCCCACCTTACATTATTTTGGATATGTTCCCCTGAGATGAGCTAATGGCTAAAATGAAAAGTGAGGTCAGTATTAACTCAAAAAAGTGTGTGTTTTTGAGCCTGTGTAATCTTGATTAAAGATCTCTGAATTAATTAAAAATGTGTTCAAGCATACAAGTATGGTTTTGTTGTCTTGATTTGAGTGGGACCTCTTAGATCAAGCTCTTTTGGTAATTTGTAGATCTACAGATGCTATAAATATAGATGCAACTTTTTAAAAAGTTAACAATACTACACAATAAAGTACATTTTCATTATTTAAGCAACAGTGAATTAGTTTTTTAAATTATTGTTACCCCCCGCGACCCAATAGGATAAGCGGTTTAGAAAATGGATGGATGGAAATTATTGTTATATACTATAGTTGGGAAGGTACAGTGGATAACATCATGGCTTCTCATCTTTCTGGGTAAGAGCTCATATCTTGTACTGGGTGTACATTAAATTTGCATGATCTTGTGTCTAGGTGAACACATGAATTTAAGTGAACTGGTGAATCTAAATTGACCAAAACTTGTGACTGTGGACTAACATCCCATCCAGGGTGTCCCCTGCCTTATGTTATTCTTGGGGAATCCCAAGGCTCACTATGGCCCTGTTCTAGAAAAAAGCAATTTGGACAACATGAAGGGTGAGTAATAGTCTAGTATTTTTTTCTATATTTAAACACTGAATGAATTATGTGCAAATACGCTGACTGGCCTTGCGACAGGTGCACCTTGCTAGCTCCAGGTTGGATCCTTTATTACCTTCAGAACTGCCTTACTTCTTCATGGCATCGATCAAACAAGTTATTTAGAGAATTCCTGAGAGACTCTGGTCCATGCTGAGACAACAGCATCACACAGTTGCTTCAGATCTGTCAGCTGCACCTTCATGATACGAATCTGCGAATCTCCCGTTCCACCACATCCCACAACTGCTCAACTGGATTGAGATCTGGTGACTGTAGAGGCCATTTGAGTACAGGGAACTCGTTGTCATGCTCAAGAAACCAGTTTGATATGAGTGTTGTTGTGCGTTTACCTAAATACTACTCCTACTGTAAAAAAAAAAACAAAAAACTGAAGCCCTTTTTCTCAGCCTGAGCATAGTTACTGTGTTTTGCCTTTGGGGGGCAATATAGTCACGGGCAGTATTCTCATTGCATGACAGAATCTACATCAATTTTGAAAATATTACTCTATCATTGTATTCATGTCCATGTTTATTGTGCATGTTTAATCATGAATAAAATTTACACATATACTGGCATGTTTAAAAATCATTAAAACTTTTCAGTAGGCAAAACTTGTAAATCGCTAACCTAGTACAGACTACACTACCTTATCCATAACTGTAATGGTGAACTGTTTGAAATGTATTCATTAAGGCTTTATTTCAGTAATACATCATGAATAATTCTATAAGTACCACATACAGTATATATACTTGCATGTAGTCTTATCCTAGTCTCCTGTAAGCTGGTTCACTTGCCACTTTCACTTATGTGTAACTCCGCTAATCCACCCACATGCATCATGGAAATGTCTTGACAGTTGTTTGCTTACAACATATGGACAGAATACATTTTGTAATAAGAGCTCATTCAAAACTTGCGTACTTTGTCAATAAGCCTCTCGCATATTAGATTCTTCACGTTGTACTGCGATGTGACAAAAAGCAAGATGTATTCAGGTTAGCCAGTAATGCCAATACATAGAATACATACTCCAATCCCTAAATTACATTATATATTATTAACAAGGTGCTTGAAAGAAATCACAAGCATGGCTTTATACTGCACAGGATTCATGTAGGTTTCAGTGGTTCCAGTCATGTCCATGGATAAGCAGCAAGGGCAGAATAAATGCTAAATATATTTATTTACTTAAGAACACAATTTTCTTAAGGTGCCTTTCACTTATAAGCTCTAGGTAATTAATTTGGACATGTTGGTGGAATACAACTATATGGATGTAGTACTCTAAGTAAGGTTGCATATATAATCTGTTAAATGGGACTGAATTAATAATCAAATGTCAGTGCATTCATTGGCAAACATTTTAATTTTAAACAACCACTGGACAAAAACACAAAGGGTGATTTAGGATGGAAATGTTTCTAAATCAAAATCGTTTGACACCATATAACTGCATAATCACTCTAACCTCAACAAAAAATAAATATTTAACATAGCTTGTTGTCATTTCATCAAGCCAGATATCCTAGTTAGGACACATAAAAGGCTTACACCCAGGAAGTCAAGGTGACAGAGCAAAAATATGATATCATTACTGCCGTTGTCTCCATATACATCCCTATTATCATTGCCACAACCTTTTATTGCCTTGTCGCTCTTCGAATGTTCATTCAAACATAAAATAAATCACAAAATAGAGCATTTGCAAAGCTGAAAAGCATACACAAATGTCTAGAAATAATCATCATTTGCAGATCAAGGATGATGTCTTGGGAAGGGATGAAAGTAGCTTTTCAAGGTTTCTGGACTATAAAAGGATGGACCAATGATGGACTTTTCAATATGCCCACAGGTTCAGGCAAAGCTAAAACTCAGTTTAAGTGGGATCATCAAGTCAAAATGCAAGCCTTGTAAACCAAAAATGCTGCATGGATAACTGACAGCATTCTCCATACAACCTGGGTTTAGTTTCTGATACCTCAAATCCAATGAAATCAGAAGGAAAAACTTGCAAGGTACATTTGCTCAACAGCAAAATGTCATTGCTCAAACACCTCTCCCATGTGTGCCAATGACATTAAGAGTCCAGTGAAAAAGCCTTTTGTGTGTTGGGAAATCGCTGGGCGCTGTAGTCTGGGTCCTCCCTTACTCGTTTACTCACGTCACGTTTCACCTAAGAGAGAAGCAAAAGTCTGTTAGGAAATTCCCACAGCATAACATTGGGAAATCTGGATATTGATAAGCTTTCAATAGTCAGTCATCGGACATTACCTGTTCCATATATTTGTCTTGAAGGTCAGAGCTTTCTAGCTCCCCCCGAAGGATCTCTGGGGTAGTGACTGGCTTGGCTCCCACTGACTTTGCTGCCTGACTTACGGCTTCAGCGAGAGAGACGTGGAGCCCATCGCCCTGTGCCGTCTCAGAAAAAGGGAGCAGCACCTTTGAAATGACCTTGTACAACGACCTTGACGAGCAATTACACAACATGTACAAAAATCACGGGGGGTGGGTACATTCATTGGGATGCACAGAATTCTATTATTCCGGGTGTTACCTTCCTACGTTTGGCTGGCATCCCATGTAAGTAGGCATCTGAGAGAGGGGGCTGGGCTTTTATCTTCCTCTGGGACACAATGTCCTGTCGGATAATGGGCACCCACTCCTAAAAGAGCCAGGAGGACAAACGGCGGTATACCAGGTGTGCCGGGATGACATCATATCGAAAAGGGGCGTCTCAATGAAAGGGAGGAGAAGCTGGAACGAGGAATGTGAACTTGCAGAGCAGAGATGCTGCCAGATGGTCAGCAGACAGGGAGGAGTCGTACGACGACAGCAAAGCTCCGGTCCTTACAGGAGGAACCGCCGCGGCCCAGGCCTCTCCCTCTTCAGTCATCTCGCTGACCTCTCCGCCAGCAACTCCCGGCAAAGCACCTTCCATGCCGACGGCCCCCCCAGGCCGGACGGCCGCCTCAGTCCTGCAGTCCCGCGGTGACGTCATGGCCTCCTCAGCGGTGGTGGCAGGGGTGGGGGAGCGACCCTCCTGCATCTAGTCAGACGGAAGTTGCATAAGCTACAGACAGTAATTTACACCTAAAGCAGACGCAGGTATGTACTCACATCCACAGGCCTGGATGCTTGCTGCATCTCGGATTCCTCCCTGTCCTCTGACATATCCTGCGGAGCAGAACGGGTCGGCGTGACTCGCTATAATGGTGAGTCTAACAGGTTTTACCTGTCCGCAGGCGTACACGCTGGAAAATACCCAGCCTTGCGTGTGCAAGCATGTCCGACGTGAATCAAAAACCTGCGTGCGGATGACATAATGCAGGATCTGCTCTTCTGTGACTGGAATGTGCTCCAGGATGACCTGCAGCCTCATGGACATCATGCTGGTCAGCCAGTTGACTAAACTGGGGTTCACCTCCGTGGACATGCTTCGCTGCAAGAAAAGCAGGGAGGGGGGAGAGTCTGACAGGCTGGAGCATGATGTCATCAACACCACAGAGAGGGAAAATGTTCTTGGAGCAAGACCACATACTATGGACTATTATGACCCCAACACTGAGCAATTGATCATAACCACCTCTATATGACTGACTCCCTAAATGTACCCAATAAAAGCACCATTATAAAACCAGATTTAGCAACATTAATCAAACAACCAGAAGGACCAAAGTCAAGAAAGAGGACATAGGTAGACGGCAGAGTGGCCAATGTCTTTTCCACTAACTATGCGATGGTTGATGACGTCAGTGAGCGCCATCTGCTCCCCCCGCAGACAGTAGAGGTTGAGGGCCAGACACTCAAAGAGGACCTGGTTGCACATCAACAGCAAGCGGCTCCCAAAGGAATCATCTGCAGGGACGAGAAGGTTGACGGCGGACGGAGTGGTGAGCTGGACGGACTGTCGCACAATCTGACAGAACGAAGACCGCCTTCATGCGGCCATATCCCTTTCTGCATAATCAAAAATGACTCCAAGTACTGACTCAGGAACTTAGGCATGCACCAGGAATCCCCAAGATACAGAAAACCAGCAATGTGATGCAGGTTTCAATTTCCGTAGTTAGCTAGGCGAAGGGTGGGGCGCTTTAAAATAGAAGGCTGACGAGCACGCTAAAATTTCCCCATTAATCCGTAACGCTAGACTTTTACTTGAAACACCTAAGTTTGGGTCCTTTTTGAATTACCTCACTACAGAGATTAAAAAAGTGAAGAGTGAGTGAAAAGGTGCTGGGAACTGTGATACAGTGGTAATAAATAGACACACCTCAGGGGCCACATATAAAATCCCACACTCACCATTGCAGCGCAACACGTGCGTAGCGATTTGTGTGAGCTGCCGTGTGAGGAAGGACAGGTTGGTCTGAGTGATGTCCACACCTTCCAGCACCGCTGCCGAAGACTGACAAGGAAATGGGGGGGGGGGGGGGGGGGGAGTGATTAAAGATTGAATTGGGGAACCGAATTTAGCGCGCGCCCGGGAGATACGACCCCACAAAACAAAAATGTTAGTGTGTTT
>JABFDZ020000138.1:17119620-17134699 GCA_019775955.2 Pollimyrus isidori | reverse complement strand
CCCCCCCCCCCCCCCCCCCCCCCCCCCCCCCCCCCCCCCCCCCCCCCCCCCCCCCCCCCCCCCCCCCCGGGATTAAAGCGTGACTTGTGGAACCGAATTTAGCGCGCTGCCGAGAGAGACGACCGCAGCACTCACAAAGGTTTCTGTGATGTACTCATCAAGCCCATTGATAAGCTCTTCAGCTGCTGCCTGCATGCGTGAAATAAGAAAATCAATTTGTGTCCAACTTCATACACAGTACCAGTGAAAATCTGGACACATCTACTGTAAATCATTTTCCTTGGTAACCATTAGCACACCTTGAGATTATGCAGCAAGTATTATCTTGTGAATAAGGAATGAGATGGAGGGTTGTGACAGATGAGCTGCCCCCTCATTCCCCCCCCCCATCCTAAACCCTACAGAGCTGGTGTGGGATGAGTTGGATCGACATGCAATAGCAAGGTAGCCATCTTGTCCTTTGAAGTTATGGAAAGCTGTTCAGGACTGTTGGAGAAGCGTTCCAATTGGCTACATCTGATAGCAGGTTAAAAAAAAATGCCAAGAGTCTTTAATGCTGTCATCAATGCAAAGGGGGTTATTTTGAAGAATCTAAAATTTTAGAAAATTGAGATATTGAACTCATCTCTTGGTCGTTGGAGTATATGATAGATTACTTCATTGCCTTAAGGCCCTTTACCTCAAGGCAGAATAGGGACAAATGCATTAAAAGCAAGTATATCCAGACTTTTGACTGATGCTGTGCACTAATAGGAAACAGTCCATTTATAATGCTGCATGCACAGAGTACCGGTGAAACAGTAGACCATGTTGTGTTGTGTGTAGACCGTGTTGTGTTGTGAAAATTGTTGGGTGTGTGTAAGATCACAGTAACACCAGGTTCTGCTCTTCTCATGTCGCGGGGGTCCAGAGCGGTGCTCACAGAGATGTTGGCGTCGGTGGGCTCCCTCCCGCGCAGGTAGTGCTCTGTAAAAAACTGGGAAAGCTGGGGCTGAATGCGGCTCAGGGGCTGGTGCTGGCCATGCAACAGCAGTACCATGTCCATCATGGTGAAGTTCTGCCAGACCAGGGACAGCAGATCTACAAAGAAGCCTACAGAGGCGTGGAGAGACAAAGCCACATACCCAATGACACAACAGACAGGGGATGGAACTTGAGATAGTGAAGAAAGAAAATAGCATGTTAACCCCCCCCACCCCCCATTGATAGTGGTTTCAGTCTTTTTAAAGAAACTGTGACTCAGTACCATGTGGAATACACATCGAATGAGGTAGATGGACACTCGATCTCAAACAGGTTACGTCAAACGACAGAAACAAGGGAGAAATTGTAAGGAGCGCTCTCTTAAAGAATACCTGTGGCATCTCCTGTGCTGGGTGCAAATAAGTTTTCTGTCTGGGACACCCTCTGGATAAACTGGGCGATGGTTTCAGTATTGTTTTGGGAAGCCCCGAGAGAGCCCATCATGGTGGACCCCACCCCTGTTACTTGGCGGGTTTTGGTTTGTGGGTTCTGGGGGTCCGGTGGGGCCCCCGGGGGGGGGCCTGGGTTTGGTTCTGTGGGGGACGAGGGGGTGGTGCCCTGGGGGGGGGCTGGGGCAGTGCTGGCAGAAGGGGCTTGTTGACCGCTGTGAGGCTGCGGGAAGACTGGCTGGCTGGCCTGGAAAAAGAAGAGAGAAATAAAAAAGGTGTGAATGGCGCTGAATAGCATTTTGTCAAAAATTTGGATCCACTAAGCCAAGTGTCTCATGACATGACCTGGCCACCTGACCTAACCACAGTAGGAACGGTTTTGGAAGAGTCGGACCAGAAAGTGAAGGAAAAGCCACCAATGCATGCTGAGCATGTATGCAGGACCTCCATCAGGACGGCTGGAGTTAAGGGCCTTGCTCAATGGATCTGTGTCCCAACCCATTGGCTTGTCCTACCTCCCCAACATTTTTTTATTAATAGTTTGTCAGTGCATAATTTACAAACGCTACTTTATAATTTATGACTTTATAATAATAATAATAATAATAATAATAATAATAATAATTCGACAATGTAGAATTTCAGAATTTTGACTAATGCTGTACTATATGGAAAAATTTGGAAATTGACTCATTGATACCAAGTTTGTTCATGGTCTGAGGTATTTCGATTGCCAAGCTGAGTCTATGCCACATCCATAAAGCTGGGGTTGCCCCAGGCTATATTTCATCAGTTTATTTCCTGTTTCAGGCCCTTCCTTCTCATACCAAGAGGTTTAGTGTCTAAATTTGTTTGTCTGAGGATCATTGCGTAATTTGGCTGCAAATTTCCACCTAAAACTATCCTTTTTGATTTTAGAATCAACCTTTTAGCAAAGTTCTTGTTAGACTAAGGCAGGGGCGTCAAACTCCAGTCCTGGGGAGGCGAAGTCCTGTGTAGCTTAGTTCTTTCCAGTGTGGTAATTCAGGCGTGTTAAATGAGTGGAAAACCAAAAATGAGCAGGGCTCCGGCCCCCCAGGACTGGAGTTTGACACCTGTGGACTAAGGCCTCGAGGCTTGGGCCATCTTCAGTGTAATGCAGGAAACGGGATCCACACTGACCTGAATGAAGTCGGTGACTCCCTGTATGAAGGAAGGGATCCCAGGCATGGTGACGGTGATGGACGGTGGCATCCCTGAGCCGGCGGCTGCCGCCCCGCCCAGCACAGACCCCAGCAGCTGGGCCAGGTTACCCTCGGGGGGGGTCGCTGCCTGGGGCGGGGCCGAGCCGTCCGGGCCTGGGCTGGGGGCGGCTGCGCCGGCCGACGCTTGGTGCAAAGTGTCAGAGGAATATGTTTGCGGGGGGGCAGAGGTAGTGGGAGCAGAGGAGGAGGACGTGGAAAAAGAAAAGGAATGGGTGGAAGAGGCAGTGGAGGTGTGATTTGCTGGACAGAAACAAACACGACAGAATATCAGTTTGACATCCTGAATATAAATCACACAAAAAAAAAAAAATCACATAAAGAATATATTGATAGTAACTTATTAAAAACAAAGTGAAAGTGCACCATATCCTTTACATGCCTAAACTAACATGAAATATGTGAAATATTTAAGCCTTGCACCAGATTTACTGCTGTGAATCCAGCAACAGACAAGAGAGAAAAGCATAAATAGCACTACAGAGATGTACCTACCGATGTGAACAGGCATCAGCAGCTGGCCCACCAGGCCATTGATCATCTGGAGAGAGATGAAGAAGGTGACACTGCAGCATAGTTAAGGAGGAAGACTAAGCTGCATTATGCAGCACTCACCAGCAGATGGCATAAGGGCACACGAGAGGCTGTGATCTTATACACTAAATAGCTTCCTGTAAGTCCGGACGGCTGTGTTTTACTATATCAGAAAGCCAGCTTATCTTGGTCAAACAGCTTTAATGCGTGTTAAAGGGGAGTCAGTCGCTGCAAACATTTAAGGACAGTGATGAAACAGGGCTACGTCTGTTATAGTGCCATTACGAAACACCACCAAGTGACTAATCCGTTGCGTCACATGTGTAAAGGCTCTCTGCATGAAATTCCAAAAATGATGTGTTACTATTATCACAGTATTACATGGCTGCTTATATCAGTACAGCACAGTTTTCAGCCACAGATAAGTGAGAGCACTACGGGAGATCACATTGTCATAAGCTGTCCCTACGGGGCCATTAATCAATACAACAGCATTTAATAAGACTGTACTGATCACATCAGCAAGATACGTTCAGCGAAGCCAAACAAAAGTCTCAAAAGTGCACTTCCTAAAGCACCAGGAACTTTAAGCCCGACATAAAACTAGCAGTGTGTGTGTTCATGGCAGCGTTTTAGTCAGGAAGGAGCTGAATTCTCCTTCCGGGGATCAGGGGAGGCGTGTATGACTCATTCCTCAAGCAAAACCCACAAATAAGAAAGACCACGACCAAAAAAAAAAACTATAAATGAAATCAAATGAAGTACATCAAATAGACAAATTTATTTTAATCCGGATTTATCTCACAAACCAGGCGCGACTGACGACGCCAGTGGTACCAAAGACAGCGATAAGACAGCTGACCAAAGGCATGCTTCGACAGTAAAGGGCACTACACCTGTACAGGCTGCTGGCCCCCAGCGGGGGGAACCGTTGCCCTTACATTGATAGTGGCTCCTCTGCTCCCAACGCTGGGCTGCGTGTTCATGGGGGAGAAGGGCTGGGTTATTACTACCCTGGCTTGGGGTGCATTGGGGGCACTCTCTCCAGCACTCACACTGGAGCCCTGGGTCGCCTGCTGCCCCCCGGAGGCAGCAGCCGCCATCGCCACGGCCTGCTGCGTGACCTGGTTCACGATCGCCTGCATGAACTCGGGCGGGAGGCCAGGGATGAGGGGAGGGGTCGTGTTCCCTGGAGAGAAGGTAAAGGAGGCGGACTCACAAATGGCATTAATGACAAGTAATACTGCCGCCATAGTTGGCGATGTGGATCTTTAACCAGCTGCACATAAGAGGCAGAGCTGCGATCTAGCAACCTTCAGGAACAGAATTCATAGTAGCCTGGCTAGAAGGGTTTATTGGCACAATGCTGTGCAACACCCCATAAGGGCAGGGATGCAAAAGCTGATCCTGACTCACCTGTCTGTCCAGATCCACCAGCTGTCTGCTGTCCTGAAGCCTGAGGTGCAGCAGAGTCTATGTAAATAAACATAAAAAAAAACAGGGTGAGTAAAGTGTCAAAAACAACAATGACAAGACACACAGGTCAGAGAGGATACGCACCGTCCAGGTTCATTTGCATCAGCACCACCGGCTCCCTTGTCTGATGACTGATTCGAATAACCCTCGGCCCTGTCTGTCCTTGAGCCGGCTGATTGGCAGAAGCGGGCTGCGGTGCCGGGACCTGTCCATTTTCTGCTTGCTCTGATTGGCCTGTGGCCGGAGTGGGAGGGGTCTGGGCTTCAGGGGCCTGCCTGCCATTAGTGGTCATAGTCACTGTCGCTCCCATGTTCATCTGCCGGATGATTTAACGGCACACCAAAACTTACAATGAAAATCCCTCTGCTGAGATTAATGCATGTAACTGGAACTCTCAGGTTATACGTTGATTTCTATAATGCCATTAAATAAACTCAATGGTGGCCCACCGGAATGGGGATGTGGGACATCCCTCCAGGGAGCATCACAGGGGAGGTATAGTGGGAAATGGGCCGGATCACGTGCAGGTGACGAGGGGGAGGGGCCAGAAGGTTGCAGCGTAGGTCACTGAGGGCGACGAGCGCGTTGCCTAGGGGACGGAGAGCCTCCCCCACCAGGTTCAAAACCTGCTGGTCTTCTTCTCTTTCCTGTACCTGAGAGAGGACCACCGTGAGACCAATGAACAGCACTGCCAACAGGAAACTGGCGCTAACCAAGAAAAACAGTTATTTCCTGGAATCCATTATTTCGAGAGTGTGGGAAAAACATATTTTCTCAGAAACTACAAAATAAACCCAAAACAACGTAATAAGACGCCATTAGCACCACAAATAGAAGCCTATAGTTACACAGCGGTCAGTGAACAGTTTAATGTATTAACGGACCATTATTGCGGGGCAAATATGTCATTATTAACAAGATGCGAACTAGTCTTGCTTTATATTCATTGTTAGAGCCGCATTATAGGAAAATGTTTTTTGGAATATGTTTGTTAATATTTTGAATTTGAATATTTGGTACGTGCTTAGCAATGGGTGTTTCGTGATGGCTGAACATGCAGATTTGGGTAGCATATTGATGCTGCATTTCTATTGGTTGGTGAGTGGATCCTATGCTGTGACGTGATAGAGTTTGGTGTGAGAGAAAAATCGGACATATGGGCAGCTTGGAGGCGTATAGCTTTTTGACCGTAAAGTTATGTTTTTTTTTGTTGTTCTTCTTGCAATTGATATTATTATATACGACTGAAAGTGAACCTGATATCATCCTTCCGAAAATAAAAGCAATGTGCAGCTACGAGGAGTTGGAGTCGGTGAGTATGTTGCTAATGAAGTGGATATGAGTCAGAAAATCTTCTAGTCTGCTCATATGAACAAGTGGTTAAATTAAGTAAAACGCTGAAAATTTGCCACTACATCAATCATAACCTTTTTGTTAGTTAGCCAACTATCCGTTGACGTTAACATCAAAATTAGTAATACGAAGTAATGTGTAAAAACCACCATCATAAATAGAAATTAGTAATACGCCAATGAGGACATTCCCAGCTGATTCTGATAGCGGATTATTTGGAAAACTTACCAGTACTCATTGTTTTGTGTAAATAAGTTTAAAGGCCAAATAAAGATAATTTACATTCCAAAAATATATTATATATATATATATATATATAAATATATAAATATAATTTTATATAAGATGTAAAAAGTTATAAATATTTGTGTAATTAAAACAGAGACATGAAGCCTGCCCACTTACATTGTTATTGTAGTCGGCGGCGGTGGCGGCCCCCAGGATGGAGTGTGCTCTCTGAACGAAGGGCTGCAGCCTATCTTCCACCCTCCTCAGCTCCACCAGTATATCCAACAGCTCCAGGGGACTGGGGTGGCTATATAGAAGAGGGGAGAAACCACACGTGTTTTCAGATCCAGCTCAGCATCCATAACGCGCAAAACAATCTTCATAATTAATAAGCAACAGTTTTACTTGGGTCCCGAGGAGGGGGGTCCGTCAGTCTGAGTGGATGTCGAGGAAGAAGAGGGTGGAGGTGGAGTGGGGGAGGCAGGCTGGGCCTGGGGCGCAGTGGCAGAGGAGGAAGGGGAAGCGCCGGCAGCAGCGGAGTCTTGTGGAGATGATGTTCCGCCGGCCTGGTCCTGCATCATGTGTCAGAGGGGAGAGACACAGCGCAGAACAGCCGGTGACCGTCCGTAACGCCATCCCAGCCGTCATACACAAAAGCAGACGGAGAGGACTTCACTTCAGACTGGAACCACTGAGGTTCACACGCATCACCAGATGCTACGCTCTTCGGCGCTACCTCCAGCCGGATAATGAAGGAGTCCACGTCCCGCAGCAGGCTCTCCGCCAGCAGCAGCCGCAGTCTGGGCTCGCTCTGCATCGCCTGGTCCACGCTGACGTGCACGTCCACAGAACCGCCGCCCTGAGACAGAAGGGAAGGGGGCCGTCAGCGGCTACTGCCGCTGGGGAGCCAGCCTGCCCAGACCCCCGCATGCTTACAGGTGCGTTGGTGACAACGCGCGCGTTTCTCCCGCTCTCCCCCAGGCCCGACAGCACCTGCTGGACTGACATCTAAGAGAGCGACACAGATGGAGGGAGAATGCCATCATTGGTCACATTTACCGACTGTCCGGACGGAACACATCACGGTACGTTGGTACAATTAGCCGAAGAACCCAATTAAATCCATGTGCTTTCACCCTTCTGGCAAGACACGCAACGATAAGCATGGAGAGAGGAAAAACCGATGAAGGCCGGGAATGTGAGGTAAGAGAATTCACCTGGATATGCTGGGGATCCACAACGTTCACAGGCAAGTTGAAAGTCCCCAGCATGACATAGCTGTTGGCGTTACGGTCGTGCGGCGGTGTGTGTGATGCACCCTGGGAGGTGGGGGAGGAGGAATGGGGAGGCAGGACCGACCCCTCTGTGCCCCCGGCCCCCGTCCCCGGCTGCGTCGTCTGTGGGGGGGCCCTCTCCACCAAGTGGATGACTTTGCCTTCCACATCTGAGAGGAGGGCGGACAGATGAAGATAAGGAAAGCTTGAGTCTACATGCTACCTGGTCACCTTGCCGTAGGGTCAGTGTAGCAGTAGGAGAATGATGTACAGTGTAGCAGCCATTTGTAGCTGTTAGCTCCTGTATGGCCGTGAGGAAACAATAACGGCAGGAACGAGCTGTTGCTGGGGCAGTGCCCACTCTCTGGACGAAAGGGCCCCATCCAAATAGGCGAAATCGAAGTAAAACTAGCATAACAATCAAAAATGTGAAAAAGCACAGCACTATTCTATGGAACACAAAGTAGGAAATTAGAAGTATGTCATTTTCAAATTTAAATGTGACATTGTTTCAAGTTTTGGTTATGAGCGACAATAATAGGAAAGGCCTACACACACTGACAACACACTTTTAGGCAAGGCATTTTCTTCCATAGCTACATACAAGTACAGTAGGTGTATTTAAATGTTGACACCGTGATGAGTTTAAAAAAGGAAAAGCAAACAATAGGTGTTTCTCGCCCCGGTGATCCACGTTGAGGGTGTTTTTCTGCTAATACAGAGTCAGTTTTTCCTATCGCTCAGATTCACACACCCAGAAGGGGAGGAAAATGCTAAATGCAAAGTAAAGCATCCTTCTGTAATGTTAAACTGAGACACTGCAGCCCATAGGGCTGGAATGCACGCCCACGTCACTATGTCAGAAGTGATTAATAGAATATACAGTGCATGCATTCTGCCTAGAACACGGGGAAATAAAAAAGTATAACCAATGGAACATCAAAAAGAAAAATGTTTAATTACACGTTACAAAATTTCAATTTGTCAACCACCTACAGAAACTCCCTTGTTCAACCAGAGGAGATACAATAATAACGGGAGAGGAGGCATAATACTCACTGTAGTCCGTCAGTGTCTTCTCGTCCTGCAATACCCTGCCCTGATAGATGAGCCTCTGCTTGTCCACAGGAATCCCAACAGACTCAGAGATGTGTTCCTTAAACTGCTTCACCGTCAGCTGACAGGAGGGAATCAATCAGGACAATGCATCATGGGAATTTCAGGTACAAAGCCCCGGACAAAGCACCCATACTCCTGTAGTCAGGAAGGAGAGAAGAGCTTGGAGGCTCATAAACGAAACAGTAAACAATTTGTCCCACAAGAGTATAATTATAATTACTACGGCTGATTGTATTTGCATTAATTATGAAGTGGAACTGGAAACTGCTGCAGTATTTTAATATTATGTCTCCTGCATCTGATGACAGCAATTTATATACACCCCTTTTCAGTGTTTTTCATCACACCTGCAGAGCAGGAATTACTGTAGATGTAACATGGTACAATGCTATTCTAGTTAAGTTCCTAGAATGAACAAAACCCTGCTCTCCTGTTGGAACCAGGACTGACTTAACAGATACTAATAGCCATTATTTGATGTGATTTCTTCTTGTGAAACTAGTGCCGCACGATATCACATTTAGATATAATCACGATATGCAAGTACTCCACGGATATGCAAGTACTCCACGGATATGCAAGTACTCCACGGATATGCAAGTACTCCACGGGTGTTTACTTGCGTACAATACAGGGATTTGCTTATGCCCATAATTTGATAAGCAGATCAAAGTAGTGTGATTAAAATGAGAGGCGCATTGTAACGCCCAAAGTAGTATAAATTTGGCGTTTCAATACGTTTATTAAATTCATTTAGCTGAGCCACTACTGTTCAGATATGTCATGGAAGCGACATGGAAGTGGCAGTGAAGAAAGGGACAGCTCAGCAGCCACATCATCTAAAGAAGATATTGTGATTAAACAAGGTATAAAAGATGCTAGGGCTGTGGTGGTACTTTTTGAAGTTAACAGTCTGACATTTAACAAACATAAGGATAAGCCGTATTTATACAGATCACTAACTCTTGGGTGTCAAAATACACCTCTCATTAATATTATAATACTACTAATTTGTTTGGCAAATTGTAGCCATAAGTAAACATCAGTAGAGAACCAAAAAAACTGGCATCTAGCCTGTCACCTGTAATCAAGTGGTATTTCTTGACAATGATTTGTGTCTGTTGACATAACTCACAGCAACACCACCAACTTATTTGGCACATTCTGTTGACAGATAAGTACCATTTGGCTATAGTTTGTTTTGGGTAAATACTTTTTGTTTTATAAGCTCATTGCTCTTGTACTCCATGTGGTATAATACAGGAAAAGGAAATGTCTACTTTGGTAAAATATGCCGTGGGTCTGTGCCATCGATCAGCTATGCCCACATCATGCTAAACGATGTAAACTTTATTTTGTAAAATGAGAAATGTCATAGAAACACCTACTTCTCTTCTGACGGAGTAGCTTCGGCTCTGCGAGTCCAGAGTCTTCACAGTTACCTCGATATCACCAGGCTCACCCATGCCTATCCACCTAAAGAGAAGGCGAAACAGACATAGATCTCTATGTAATGCCATGGATTCATGTATCAAATCATTCTATAGAAGACACTCCTCGTGACTGTCTTTAAACACAATTTTATTGCAGCATGGTATCGTCACCCTTAGTTCTCATTACAAGAAAAGTTAACTGCCCATTAATCCAGCTTTACAGGTTACATAAAAATGATGTTTAAATGATCAAGCGTAAAACTATGACAGTTTGTCAAAATTTTAGCTTAGTCATTTTAAAGGCTTCTAAAATCACCTCAGTGCTACACCTTTTTTAGTTCACTGAATTAATTACTTAATTAGTTGAGCTGAGGTGAAATTATTGGTTATTTTTAGTATCATTCTTAAATTTACATATATTCTAATTCTAAATTGTCTTTTTCTCTCAATATAGACATTTACTACCTTTGTAGCCGAAAACATTTTCTTTGACTGCACAATCAAGACATTTTGCAAAATGCTGTTAAAGTGCAATATGATAGAAACTCTGGAGATTAATAAAAATATGGAGAATTTAGTTGTATAATAACCATTTACAGTACCAGTCAAAATTCTGGACATGCCTGCTTCTAATTTTTTTTTTTGTCTGTTCTTTAGTTATTCACCGTATAATTGAAGGCCTAGAGGCAATTACATATCATATTGCAATGTCCAAGAGGAGTATTCAAGATCTAAAAATTTTTGCAAATTTCAGACTCTTTAAAAAGCCCCGTTTTGCTTTGACAGCAGACTCTTGGCATTCTTTCAACCAGCTTCCAGATGTTGGCTCCTGGAATGCTTCTACAACAGTCCTGAAGGATTTTCCATAACTTCTGGGTATGAGTTGGTTACCTAGTGCTTACTCGGCAATCAAATCTACCTCTATGGGCTTTGGGTTGGGGGGTAATTTTTGGGAACAGTTCATCCGCCACAGCACTGCATGCCGTTCCTTGTTCACAAGATAGTACTTACTGCATAACCTCAAGGTATGCTTAGGGTAGTTTTATTATTGAAAAACAAATGT
This sequence comes from Pollimyrus isidori, assembly GCA_019775955.2. Classification (NCBI taxonomy): domain Eukaryota; kingdom Metazoa; phylum Chordata; class Actinopteri; order Osteoglossiformes; family Mormyridae; genus Pollimyrus; species Pollimyrus isidori. Next base: position 17,123,566 of record JABFDZ020000138.1, on the reverse strand, counting down.
CACCTTTTTTGCAGGTGTATCCAGACTCGTTATAGATACTGTGTATCACTCTGATATAGTTGCAGTTATGCGTATTATTAAAAAGCACCAAAGGGGAACTGAACAAGTATTCTGGACTTTGTGATCTCAATTACAAAATATGGCTGAAATACTGAGTAACATATCTCATGACCGGAAAACACTATGAAAATCCCGATTTAGGTATCATGTGATCTTGACATAAGATACCTCAACAGACTACAATAGGTTGTGAGGTATATAATTTAAGAGTCATATCAAGGTTTCAGTCTGACCGAACATTTGGAAGGAACAAACGCTGGCAACCATTGTGTTTTTCTTAAGTACAGAGCCATCCATGCCCTGTTAATTGGCCACCAGAACCCAACCATGGTGAAGCACAATGGGTTCTTTCAAAAGTTAACCTTGTAGCAGCCTTGAGATAAATTTATCCCCATCAGTAAAGCACAGGGCTGAACCACATGCTATGTCACTGATGTTTATAAATGGGAATTCAACAACAAAACAGATATAGAGGTAATTATGTCCATTTTAATTTCGTCCTTGAGGGCTACAATATTAAGTTTAAATATGACAACTGAGATGTGTGGATCTCACCAGGCATTATTCCAGATGTTGAATCATAATCATTTGAATTTGCCAGACTGAAAAGCACCCACATTAAAGTTAATTCCACTGTGACTAAAATGGGGAATATGCAGTAAATGTCAATCTATGGATATAATACAATTAATATTTTGCATCCTCTTAAAGCTCATAGAAAACCTCACATTTAACCGAATGACAATCCACCTAAAATTGTGCCTATGTATTCATATATTTAACTTAAGTGTTATTGATAAAGATTTCAGACATACATGTTAAAATTTGTGTTCATGTAACTTATACCTACCTATCTTCCAACCACTGATCACAGCCAGGGTTGCAGAGGGGAGTAGAGTCTATACCAGGTAGCACATATTACAAGGCTAGAATACACCCAGAAGCCAATCTACTGCAGGACACAGACACATCACATACTATGGGTATAACATCACATACTATGGGTATAACATCACATACTATGAGAAGCCAGTCAGTCAAACTGTCTGTCTTTGGCCTGTAGGAGGAAACTACATGACGGAGAGTGAACATGCAAACTCCACACAAACACAGAGTGGATGCAGGATTCAGAACACTGAGGTGTAAGAGCGCTGACCACTAACCCAATGCTGTCCTTGTACAACTTTAAACAGAATAAAAATCTATATAGTATATATTCTACTTCCAAATTACCATGTGCATTGCCTGCATTTTCAGGGGTGGGCACAAAAAGTGTAAAACTACAGATCAACAATAACTACAAATGTGCAGGGCTCCATTCTAGTACGAGAACAACAACATAATGCTGTATCCTATATTTTGTGGAGGGAGGGGTTAATTTACTCTGCCCTCAAAATAATCAATTATTGATGCATAAGGAAATTACAAGAGCTATTGGCTGTTACTTTCAAAATAATTTAACAATCATGACGTTAAATGTGATTTTATCTATGGATGACAAAATCTTCTAATAAAAGAAAGATCATAAAATAACGGCTTAAGGGATTTTAAAGAAAAGCACCATCTCTTATTATGATGCTCTAACCACATACCCAAATCTCAAAGCTCAACCTACAGTGACACAAAGGGCTTTTATTAGCTAGAAAGAGTCAGATAAATGCTGCGACGGGTTTCACCTAGGCAGTGTTCAAACAATACAGGACTTGTTATGATTTATTACTGCAGACGGATTTGTCAATTCGAGAACACCAAAGACATACAAGTACCCACAACTATTAACGAGCGATAAGTATTTTTTCCCCTTTTAGTAATTCTTAGCTGATATTAACTGTAGTTACCCTGCATACGCACTTCGCAAATTTAATAGAACAAAATAAAACGAAGTAACCAAAAATACAGTGAACGGCCTGATTAGTAGATATTACTGTTAATGTGTAGATTCAAGTCACTGAAATGAATTTTACTGCGCATGATATCATCCTAGCCCTTGTCAGTTCTACTTCAGTAACTTAAAGAGTTAGCCGACTGTCTAGTGCAACTCATACCGCTAGCTAGCCGCATTAGCAATACGGCCCAGATGAACACTACAAACCATCACTTCGGAATACCGTATTACCTTCAAGATTGCTCTTTTCGGGATAAAATTCTCACTCCGTCCGAGTCTTGGTTTGTTATATAGCTGACAGATGTTTAAGTTAAAGTTTTACAGCTGTAATTGAACCTCCTTGGTGATTTGTTATTCAGTTTTTTCCTGATGCGACAAGGACCCATGTGACGTAGCGTCTCGAATGAGCCTGTCTGTCCTAAACGCCTAGAATTTTCTGATCCGGTTATGACAGTCGTAATTAAAATAAGCAGCGTGGATAAATGTTTTTTAATCAGTTCATTCTGCTGTGGTCATTGCTCCCTGATCTGTTTGTTTGGAGAAAAAAACACAACTGTATTGCACGAACTTCTCCATTATGTATGAATTTGTATGCAGTTTTTAAGATGAGTCTTTACCTACCATTCTCCAAGCGGTCTTTGCATCATAAGGCATTGTCAGATGTGTCTTTTAATTTTAATTAGTGAATGTACTTGCAAGATGTTGTCTGATTCCCGTTTTCATTGTTTTCATTTGGAGGGATTAATCTTTATGCCAGATGTCCAGCGATGGTATCTATTTTCATGTTAGTAAAATTCCTTAAACAGTCCAAATGATCTATTTTAATGACCTTCAGGCAATAAGGCAAACACCTGCTACAATTACCTTGACGTACAATAACTAAACAGACACCACATTTGAAATTTTGTCACCCCAATTTCTAAAAAATCAAAAAAAGAAGAATTGTCTTTTGAATATTTTGTGATACAAAAAAGTCTTAAAATTGTATTGATCAAAGAGGTATAGTATGAATGTGATATAAAAAGTTAATTGTATCAAGCATATTCAGTTTTTACTTTAGTTTGCTATCAATGTACTTCTGAATTAAACCTTGGACTATAGTACATAATGCATATTCTGAAAATATTAGGTATACTTTTAATATGAGGGATACATGGGATGTGGAGCAAACCTAGCACTATTTTAAAAAAAGCCCTGGGGTGAAAGGAGGGTTAAATTTACCTAAATTGGGCATATAAGAGTTACATTTGTGGGTGGACATCAGTAAAAACAAACTAGTTAATAATTATGAGTCTTGCCAGGAAGCTAGAGAAGACAGTCAAACAAAGTGATAGGCTGCACATTCGATGCTGTTCATTTCGTTGACAGCTACTCCTGGTTCATTATGATCACTGAAGTGTGGACTTTCTTTTTACACGTAGTTGGGCTGTTGTTACATTCACTGACACCTTGCACCTCTCCTGAGATCCTGTCCATGGGCAACATCGATACCAAGCAGGTGAGACTTTGTCACATTGTATAGTTTTTTGGAGTTTTTTTCTTATTTTTTTTTTTTTTATTTCTGAGTTTTTTGGGATTTGTTTGAAGGTCAATTTTTTTACATCTCAAAATATAAATGTAACATTTTATTTTATATGGAAATGGTGTTTTGTTTTTGAGACTGCAAAAGGTAATAAAAAAAGCTTTTATGAAGTGACTCATGAAAAGCCCACTGTTTGTACAGTGTGTAACAGAAACTCCCCTTGTCTTGTTTTAAATACACACACACACACAAACACATACACACAAACAGTACTGTCTTGGGCAGTCAAAGAAAACAGTGATCTCCATGTTGGTGTAAAACCATAGTATTATGTCTCTCAAAGTGTGTCAGCTTAGCCACCTCAGAACTTCCCCCAGGTCACCCCAGCATCTGCACAAACCGTCCAAGGGGGGGGGGGGGGGGGGGGGGGGGGGGGGGGGGGGGGGGGGGGGGGGGGGGGGGGGGGGGGGGGGGGGGGG
>JABFDZ020000138.1:17057466-17096228 GCA_019775955.2 Pollimyrus isidori | reverse complement strand
ATAACCTTAAATGAATGTCGTGTTTTTGATCCGCTCCGGACTAGTGAATCTCAACCCAGCAGCAGCGGTAACGTTTGTCTTCTCCTGTTAATGCCGCAGGTAATTAATTAACTAACATTGCATATTATGCTAGCACGAAATGCCTTATTGCAAAACCTGCTATTATTGTGCATTGCATTTAGATGACCATGACGAGAGAGACAGTCTGGCTGCTCTCAGATGCTGGCAGTTCTCGCTGCAGTTTGCCCTTAGCTTCATGTTTCTGGCTGATGTATTTATTTTTGAGTGCTCAGCTCACATATATAGATATAAAACAAGTTTCTAAGCTAATCGACCTGTGTGTTCTCATTTTTAAAAAAATAAGAATCGTTAGGAGAATCGATAAAGAATCGAATTGTTAAACAGAATCGAAAGTGGAATCGGAATCGTGAAAATCTTATCAATTCCCATCCCTACTGGTGGGGGCCAGGAAAGGGGGGGGAGGATATTCCTGAGTGTTGCATGGTTGTACTGCCTTTGTCCTCTAAATTAATTTATTCTGTAGATTTAATTTTACACTGGCAAACTTTTTTAAAAGCTCATATGTGTGATGCTGTGAAACATCTACCTATACAAAATGTGCTGTTCACCCCTCAATGTCTTCCTACACATATATAAATTGTGTTATTAAAGGAGACCAAATTTTTTAAGATGTTTTATTAAAAGTTGCAGTTTCTGAAAAGAACAAATAAGCACCAGCACTCACACATCACTAGCTGCATTGAGAACAGTGCGATAAAGAGTAAAACCTGCAGAGTTTCGTGAGGTGTTGAAAAAGGTGTATGTGCACCGAGTGGGGTGGTGGTGAAACTGTGATGGGGGGGTGACAAACCATGAGATTTACATCTACCACCATTAGATGGCAACAAGGGCTAAAAAAGCACAAGTCTCACCGGGGAAATGTACGCCTTCACACCCATCACTATGGACTATTGGCATCTCCAACATCATCACCAGTTGCCATTTTCACACCTATGCCACACTATGACTAATTCACAGATTATTTCACTAAGGGAAACACTAAGACATAAATCAGAACTGAACGCTGTTTGTTTAAAAATCCCATCCACTCACAAACAGAACAACAACCTTTACAAAAGAGGAAGTCGCACCCACGTGCACGGACTGCAAATTTCCCTGAGTGCACCCTTGCAAGTCCCCATGTCTGCTCAGATTCTCCTCTGACACCTTCCCTAATCTTCCGCATTCGACCTGAAACAGAATGCAACCCTCATAGCTCCATGCCAAACCCAGAAAGCGTCTGACCTTTGACCCCAGATAAATTATCGTGCAGCCTCTGAAATGCCTGTCGAGGCGGCGTGTAAGATAAGAATTCACAGATCTTCATGTCCCAGGCTCAGCACATCACCACTCTCAATTTCACTTCCTTCATGTGAACAGTGAAGTTGGCTTCTTGCTGCTTTTCAGTGTCCATATATAACAATAGAAACAAATTACCCGTGGAAATAAAAGGAAGTTTACTGATAAAATCCTACTTGAAAGCAACCTTATTTGAAAATCCAAATCTAGTAGCCAAATGTCATGTTTATTTCTACTGAATATTTTAATTATAGGATAGATAAAGGTAATAACTACAAAATTAATCATCACGTTCATTCATAGGCAAACCTGCAATAACCTGGACTCTCAATAGACCAATTGAGAGTGAGAAGATCCAGAAAATCAAACGTACAGAAAATGACATATAGAAACACAGAAATAAGGAAGAGGATTTTCTGGGAGCTGACTTTTCCTAAAGAAGGAGATGGTTCAACCATGTAGGAAAATTGTGGCACAATGTCCAGCCGATACCATCTGGAATCCTTACAAATGTGACACAGATGTTTTAAAGTATTGAAACCTAAGAACAGATTGGGGTGGCAAAATTTTAAAAAGGATCTACGCAAAAAGGGGACAGAAGGAAAGTAACAGGAACAAGTGAGAGGCTGAGCTGTGGGAAAGGTTCCATGGAGCGTGAGGAAAAGGTCCTTCACTGCAAGAATTCCCCTTTTCACAATAAGGAAAGAGGAACAAGAAGGGGGGCGGCGGTGGGTGGAACCATGCTGCTGAACTGACGGAAAAGCTAGTGGTACCAGCTGAAAGTGGGGCGGCATGGTGGCCCATCAACTTCCAGCCTCAGGTCTCGCTTCCTGTCCCCGGCGCTGTGCACATGGACTTTGCACCTTCTCGTGATCGTGGGCGTTGTCGTTTGGGTACTCTGGTTTCCTCACACAACCTGAAAACACGGTCATACGAGCTGGTGTCCTCGATGCCCCGTCCAGGGATTCCCCCAGTCTGTGTTCCCCACAGCGCTGTACCACATCAGCACTTATGAATGTCAAAAGACTTCCACAGGTGTTATGGCATTATATAGCGAGCTCCGTACTCTCCCTTTAAGTAAATTGATTTAAAAAGTGACTGAACATAATGTAAAAGAGCAACGTCATTCACAAAAGAGAGATGTAGAATAAATCAAAGATATTATCATGCTTCAGATTCCTAACATGTGGATAGTTGTACTCAGTTGACTGCCCTGTTAGAGGAACAAGATACAATATATATGCATATGTTTTCAGCATTTCACATTTCACACACTATGCATTAACCTGACTGATTTCTCTATGCAGAGGAGGGGGGGGGTTCTGTAGCTTGCCCTCGAAATTCATCCAATCAGCATGTCATTGCGGGTTTGCGGGCTGTTCAGCGAAAAAGGAAACTTTAACCATGACTTTGGGAACAGTGCGGTCTTCGACACTCGATGTGAGTCATTGTGTAAAAATTACCTCAGGAAAAAATGTACTTTATATAGTGACTTTCATTTCAGGTGGCCTACAGTAACACTACGAATCCGGATGAACAAGGACCGCCAGGTTAGGCAAGGATCAGGTGATAGGAGGATAAAGAAAATCGAGGAATTATGTCATCCACTGAATCAGCTGGTCAAACATACACTTCATATGTTGTACATTTATAATGCACCGCTTCCTAAAAGTATATGATTTCCTGTGCAATTTCAAGCAGCATCATGGATTTTAGCCAATTCCTCTTAAATGCAAGTATTTTTTAAACATGGGGCACAGACTGACACCACATATGGCCATGGAAGCTAACAATGCTAATAGGGAGTTGAAAGGACACAGGAATTCAAGCTCAACGTATTGGAGCTATTTAACCACCCAAAGGCCAGTAACTCTGAAGTATTAATTCCCCTTAACTCATAAAATAACAATAATAACACTTGTTGTTGTGATGTTTTGTGCATTTCATACACAGAACAGAAGAACGCTGAGAATCAAATACGTATCAAGAATGGTAATATCTGCTTGAGCATAAGAATATTGCATGTCTGGATATGTATAATAAACACAGTGTTTGCATATTGCTGGTCTTATCACAGTCTGCCTGATGCATTTGCGGGGATTTACCTGTGCGTAGTGGAATTCGCCTTTGCTGAGTTCACCTGTCTCTCTCTTGACCTGTTTCCTTTGTGCTTTGACCACTTCCTTTGTGTCTGTCTATCAGCCACCGTGAATTCCTCTGGCAATGGGCTGCTCCCCCCAGTGTATAAACACGTGTCTGGGTATAATTAAGACATTTTTCTGTCTTTTTCATGCCCCCTGTCCCAGCTTTTTTTTATAGATGTTCAGGCCTGATTAAATTATTCAGGGATTGTAAATTCATGAAATTATAATTACAGTCGCAAATGTGCGAGAGCATTTAGCGGATTCCCTCACGGTCGCCTGAAACCAAACTTTTCATGGCTGAATAATCATCCCGGCACTCGCACGGCTAACCCAGTCTGGCTCCATGGTGAGGATTCAAAGATCACCACACCGCCCCCTAGAGCCCAAGATCATTAGGCACCCATGGCGTGAGCTTCCATTAGGACTTCAGTGACTGCCAAAACACTGCAGACGCAGGAGACTCTTGTTTACTTCATACACATTTCTTCAAACACTGAATTAATGCGACAGGGGTAGAGATCTTGCTGAAACACACACGCTTTTCTAAACCGTCGGTTAAAGCTGCAGATTGGTGCAGGATGTTCACCTTCTTACCTTCCTCATTTAACAGAAGTAATGTATACATCAGAAAAGTACATGAAAGTCTTCACTTTCTCTGTCCCCCTGGCTGCAAAGATGAAACGAACCACAGCAGCCTGCAAGACAGCAGCCCAACCCTGTGGTCCTGGTGTGACTTGCTGTGACAAAGGAAAAGTTGGTGTGGCAGATGGAGCCGGCGACCAAGAGGGTAACGACTCGCCTTGTGCTAGAGCCAGATCCGTCTCTTTGTGGACTCTAACTCTGGGCTAATTCTTGGACGCAAGTGAGGCGGGGCTTCCAGGGCAGGGGGGCGGGGAGGCGGATGGGTGGGTTTGGCACTTGGTTCACTGAGAACGCAGCTTTTTGTGAAATCAAAGTTTCGGCCTTGGCTGCCCCAACTTGTACGTGTTATAGGTTACCTGCCAAAATCAGTAAAGGGGGAAAGGTCCAAAGGCAGGGCTACGTAGATGGCCGACTGTCTGCTTTATGGACAGTCTGATTGCCAACCTGAACAGACGCCTTGACTAAAACTTCATTCTGCCTCCAGTAGCCCAGCATCAAGCACTGCACACCTTCTGAGGCTGAGTCAGGCCGTGGACTCCCCCTGCTCCATGGAGACATCCGCCGAAGCTCTAGTCCGTGGTTCAGGGTCACAGCACGTGCGAGGTCACTGGGATCGCTACGCCATTCTTCTGCAAACCGCACTGTTTTGAAGAAAAGGTCACAATGCACTGTGGATCATCCTTATCTTGTTTTCTTTTTTTTTTCTTTTTAGATGTTGATGCCGTGTCATTAGAGCTCACCGCAGCATCCACATCTAAAAACCCTTTCAGTCTGATTCACACAAGCCACTTCACAGGGAGTCAGTGAGGAGGCAGGAGTGGGAGGGGAGGAGAGAGGTATCTCGCTGCGAGGGAGGGGGCTGCTGTGTACGAGGCGAGGACACGCAGCAAAGAGAGAGAAAGAGAGCAAGAAAGGAGGCAGGTAGCGAAACAAACACCGATGGAAGTTCCTTCATAACTGGGTTTGTTATCTGAACCTCTTTCACTTATAAGAAAGTACATGAGTGTTGTATCAAAGGCCATTTGAATATCAAAGCAAAGGAAAAGTAATTATGCCACACATAGGTTTTCACATAAGGACCTGGCATAACAAGATATTTTCTCTTGCACCTTGCCCCTTTTCTGAGAATACCCTGCTTTGCTGTCAGGCATTTTAAGTTGCTCTTGTGGGTTTTTTATTAAGTTGCTCCATTTTGTGATTGCAGGGCAAGACAAATGTAAAATTCCTCCTTAGGAAGAAAGATCCGTCCATCAGTGAATGACCTTTGCGACACACGTTCACAGCTACGGACAATGTGGCAGTTGCAGTCCATCCTAGCACATTTTTGGACTGTGGGGGTTGGGAGGACTGGAAAACCCAGGGGAATCCCCTCAGGCATAAAATGCAAACTCCACAGATGCAGAGCCACGGCAGAAACATGATCCCTGGCCTCCCAATGTGTGAGGTCACAGTGCCGTGTCAATTAATATAGGTATATAATCTCATTAATAGGTTCATGAAGTCTACTGAACTGATCAGTTGTCCCACTAAGGCAGGGGAAATAGTGTTAATGGCAGTTAAAGGCAAACAGGCAGGTTATCAGTGTCACTAGTTGGTTCTGTCTCTGCTGACGAAGGAAAATGAGGGATGTCCAACATCAAAAAAGGGGCATTCCTGTTAGCCTCATTGCATTCCCCATATCTATGTGTATTCGGCAGATTTAGCCTGAGTTCATTTTCTCTACCTGCTTGTCTTATGCAGGGTCGCAGGGGTCTGGAAAAACCCAGGATGGGACACTTACTCATCTCGAGGCACTCACGCTATTCACACCTCCAGGAAATTTGGCCACTGCAGTTTATATTAGCATGTTTTTGGACTGTGGGGGGACACCACCACGACAGCCTGGGGAGAACATGCAAAATCCACAGGCGCATGAGACGATTGTGCAAGCCGAAGTGTCATCATGTGTAGTTTATCTAAGTTTCTCCTGTGTGTTGCTTGTTAAGTTGCTCAATCTTGTATGTTTCACTCACAAAGAAGAGCAGGGCAAGACCCAACAAGTGCTCAAAGGCAAAGTCCACGTCATGATCTTTTCTTCCTCAGAGAAAAAACAAGCAAGTATTGCAAGCATGCAAACTTGTGAAAACATGGAAACCTGAACTATTAGAGTCCCCACAAAGTGCTGGTGACACCATGACAGATTGGTTTGTGGGAGGTCAGTTTAAGGCAAACAGGCAGGTTTTCAGTTGGTCTTGATGGTTGGTGTTGTTTCTTCCCGGAAATCCATATGGGAGCAGCAATTTATATCAGAACTTTCTTGGCCCAGTTCAACTTCATCACATGAACACACAGCATATTTTCTATATCTATTGTATATTTGCATGTGTATTTAGTGAATTTAGTCCAAGAAATACCGAGGGTAATATGTTAAGTCTCTGATTTAGGTGTGGGAGCTCATTAGAACTATTTTCTTTATTTATATTCATCCACTTTCCAAGCACTCAAGTCCCTGGACAGAGAAATGGAGTGAGAGTACAGATATAGTACAGAGTAATGGAAGTGTAGGTTGGTGTTCCTCTCTGCGTGACATTCTGGGCTTGGGTCACACTCACACTGAGGAAGGAAGCCAGTGCAATGTGTCAAATGGAGAGCGAGAGAAAGACAGACAGAGATCGAGAGTGTCCATGACGCATCCGTTCGAGAGGATGCAGAATGTACAGTGACCACAATCCATGATTTAAACCAGGACAGTTTAGGACACATTTGCTTCATATGCAAATATAGTGCTTTCTAGTAGCTGTTTGGTAATAATATTTAAGTCAGTTGTCAATAGCTTGGAAATTTCTTACTATAAGTACATTTTGTCCATTTTTTATTTCTTCCTTCATTGTTACAGACATAAGGTAACAAAATAAGTAAGGGACACAGGCCGTTCAAACAAATTTAATTTCTTCATTTTTACATGTTTAACTGTTCAATAAAAATACACTACCGGTCAAAAGGTTCTGCACACGCTGAGGTTTTCTACGTTTGCATGTTACTCAGGTAACATTTATTAAAAATGTACTCAATAGTCTTTGCTATCAAATGCATTTACAGTATGTTCACCAATTGAGAACCTTTATTAGCAAGGCAATGACATATCTTTGATTCATCAAAGTAACCTCCTGTAGCAGTTATAACAACAGGGAAAATTTGAGGCGTTCTTTTCTACAAGGGACATTAAATACTGCCCTGTTTCATGGGATGACCATGTCATCACCATATAACCAGTTAATAGGATGTGAAACATCCTTGTTTTAATTCACATACTTTTTCTTTGTTATAAAGGAAACTTGTTTTATTTGACTTACATTTTCATTTACTGTTGTTCACTCAACTTTCTAATGCTTAACAAGAAGAAAATGTCAAAGCAACACAAATATCAAATCTGATCCGCCTATATTCGGTAATTCATGCATCCATAATGGAAATGCAGTGTATTTTAACAAGAATGGGCCGTGTCTGTATTTTATATTTTTCTTGCAGATAGTTATGCATTGTGTATTGATGTAAAAGACAATGAACAGGTAATAGAGATCGGAAAGAAAATCAGGGATAAGGAAAACAAAAGGATGATGACAGAGGTAAAGTCATATGAGGAGTAAGAGTGTTTGTTTGGGCGCAGTGTTAAAACACAGGACTTTCAACATGGGAAAGCCTGCACGAAAATCCTCTAAAAATAGAAACTGCAAAAAGAAAAGAAAACCATGAGGAAACAAAAAGGGGAAGACAAAAGGGAAAGCAGGGAAGGAGAAGTAAGAGACACGTGGAAGATTGGTGGTTTTTCCACTATGGAGGCCAACCGAAAGCAAAAGAGGGAGGGGCCAGAACGTCAGCGCCCGAAGACGGCAGAGCTGGAGAAAGAATGCGTGCATACTTTGTTAGTATGCATGTGCGTGTGTGTGTCTGTGTACGGGCGGATGTGTGCGCGCGTGTGTCGCTGTCAGTGGCAGAGGAGGAGTCACAATACAGAATTTCACGGTTTCTTCCGCCACTCGACAGCCCCTCCCTCCCTCCCCAAGCAGGCGACTTAAGCCATTTCTATTACCACTGCGAGCATGACATCACTGGAGTTTCCGTCGGGCTACACAGATATAAAACTGCATCTGAGAATGAGTGCAGACACAAACTCCTTTATTTATCTGGTACCAACAAACCACTAACAAGCGACAGGACAGCTCCGCGAAACATCTCAACTGCATTTATTTGCTTTTCCTTCTACATTTAATCATCGGACTCTGGGTCAGCTACCATGATGGTTTACGGCAAGACTACGGAAGACATCGAGAGCGGGCAGGTGATGCCTGCGGGCCACAAGTCATCTGGAAGCTGGTTTTGGAAGCTTTGCAGTGTGCTATCGCTCATGGCTGTTTGCGCTGTCCTCGCTCTGCTTTTCACCTGGCACATTCAGGTAAGACCATGCCGCAAGCCAACTGTAGTTCAAACAATATGAGCGAGAAAGTAAGCAGCAAATTAACTAGAGTTTCAATGGCTTTCTTTGGAGGTAACATTGTACAGTTTGTCTTTGATTCACTCAGTAGGTATGAGTGTATCCTGTGTCAGATACACACACCCTACTCTATTTAATTCTACTACATTGTTATAAACTTCCTCTGTGTTTCAACAGAAACAAGAACAAAGACTGACAGAAAGACCAGTGAATGCTCTCTCTGGACAGCCTGAGGAAAATGGTGAGTTTACAGCCCCTAAAAGGAATATTCGCATCTGGACTCTTGTAATTGCACTCAATACAGTAATCCTTCTCTTCGGCTGTCACTAGTTAGTGTCACATGAGACTTATAGTTTGCGATGCTCTCTTTCTCAGCAGCCCAGCAGATAATGCTCAAACAGATAGCCGACAAAGTCAAGGCCGGAATACATGTTGAAGGTAAGTTACCTGTATGCACTTTGCAACTAAGCCTATCTGATTGTTGCCCTATACCCTGCTAAGCATGCAGGCAGTTTACATGAGCTGCCAGCCGATAGCTACCGCATTTCCAATAATAGGACAACGGCTTGAAACAGAAAGCCACAGAGAGGCCTCACATCAGACATGACTAGTCTGGACCACATGCAGTTTTGAGGTGGTCTTACGAAAGGACGAGGCTTGTGTTTGCGTGCAGGTGGCTAATATTTATGTTTTGCTTCAGGCTCTGTGAATCAAGATCACTTCAAATCATCAGTGGAATGGAGCGTCATAGATGGCCATTCCTTCGTTCAGGGGGACCTGATTCTACAAGAAAACAAGATCATCATCCCATACACAGGGCTGTACTTTGTGTACAGCCAGGCGTCATTCCGCGTCTCCTGCAGCACCACTGATGGCAGCCGGCAGCCGTGGATCATGCCGCTCAGTCACACGGTGATGCGATACTCGGCGTCTTACGATGGCGAGATGCCGCTGCTCAATACTGTCAAGTCACCCTGCACCGGCGCCACTAATGATTTCGAGACAAGCGGGCAAGTGTTCAGCAGCATCTACCTGGGCGCCGTCTTCAAACTGCGGCGCGGCGATAAGCTGTGGACGGACACCAATCGGCTGCAGGACGTCGACACCGACCAGGGGAAGACCTTCTTCGGTGTCTTCGCCCTGTGACAACGGAAAGCGAGAATTTTGCGGGCAAGGACGTGTGCCGATATGGGGAGGATGACTAATTTGTGAAGGAAAGTCTAGCTGTAATGAATTAAACACAAAAACGATTAATGAGATCCTGAGAACAAAATGAGAAACAGATAACAAAATCACGGTACAGAAATGTGGGCATGGGGGACACGAGAAGCCAGGTGTACTGAGTAGCTTATCGACACATGCCTGACCATCTGATTGTGCTTGAAGTAATAGTCAATATTTGACTGCAGTATATCACACTTGTTTTATGATAAAACATAAGAAACCTGAAGTCCTCTAAAAACTTTATGTCTCTGAACAGTACCTGTAAACTGAATCAGTTTTATAGCCTGATCCACTGTCTACTGTTCAGACATAGCATGGAAAAAATGCCAAGCTCTAGGTTCTGCTGTTAAACATGATCCAGTACATGCTACCAGTGACCTACTTTACTGTAATTTACTCTCATTTGTTGCAGTTTACATGGTACACAAGGGGCAATGAAACAACTTATTGTTGTGAAAAGTAAGCTCTTTTTTAAGATAGTTTAATAGTTTTAAAATATTTATTTTTATTTATGTATTGCCTGTCAAACTATTTATATTTGTATCACTAGGGTTTATTTAATTACAGATTAATGTATTTGTACTGTGTTGATTGTATTTAATGCTATTTATTCACTAATATGATTGATATGGTATTGTTTTTTTACTACTGATAGATGACTATTAAAATGTTGCTGAATTTCAATGCAGTTGTGAAAGAGACTGAAGGTGGGAGCATGTGACTGTGGTATGGGCTGGGAATGGAATATTTATTTGGGGAAGTGTTCTTTTTTAGAGAAACGGGTCTGAGAAGGAATGGGGATGCAGAATGAAACTTTAAATCTTTGGTGTGTGTGTATATATATATATATATATACAGACAGTGGTTTAATTGATTTAATTAATTTACAATTAATTTAATGTTTATCTGGGACATCTATCCATTAAAATATAGGGTCATGGGAAGACATAAGGTATGGGACACCCTGGATGTGATGCAAATCCATCACAGGACACGGTTAGACCGACATAAAACGGGGCATGGCGAATATATAAGCCAGGCATGACGTAATAGGCATATTTAATAGCCTGTGCGGAACAGTAGTGAAAAGTTTTTAAAAGGTAGTGAAACTTTCTCCCTAACAGATATCAACACATCATACACTTCACGGAAAAAAACTTGAGTCTTTTACTTCTGAGGTAAGCTCTGTTCTATCGATGTTTCAGATACACTTGCTAAAATGGGAAATACCCCGATCTTTCTTTTTTTCCTGAAGTGTGTGTGTCAAAGCCGCAAAAGTAAGTATGTGAATAAATAAATAAGGTGTGGGGAATTCTTATCTGCCACCTCCCCCGGCCCCCTCCACCCCCGCCGTTTGTGGTCGTATCACTCAGAGGAGGGGCGCTTTGTAGATCTGAAATTGCCATTATGATAAAATATTTACCAAACATATAGGCCTACATCACAAACACCTCTACTGATCTGATAACCGTTTGCTTATGGTTGCCTAACGCCCTTGCTTATAAAACTTAATTCGACTAACTATCAGTATCCTAACAGCTTCTTGGTTACAAATTTCAGCCAAAATGTTTTTTTCTTAAATAAATATATATTTTAAAAAATCAATAGATTTTAACTCGGTTTATAAATAAATAAACAAACAAATAAATAAAAAAAGGCGACTCTAAATGCTGATAGGACGGAATAGCATAAACAGACAAACCATCCATAATAAGAAACGCTAATTTTACATGATGGAAACCATAGGGCGACGTTTCGTAAAAATTAAACACGCCGATAATTAGCGGCGCAAAACGTGCGCTGCTCTCGTGGAGACATCTAGTGGCAGGCGACGCCAATTCATTATTAGTGCGTGATGTCATTTGACGAAGTAAAAAAGACAAATTAAGGAACTACCAGAACTTTCCATGATTGAATAGATTTATCTTTTTAAGAATGTGTGTGTGTGAGTGCAGCTGCATTTTCTGGTGTACACTCTTTCACTAGTTTCAGCAAGACAGGAATACAGAACTTGAAATAAACGCACTGCGAGCACTTTCTGAGTGAAAAACGATTTTCAGTTTATTGTCATTGTAATTATAATGTATTGTATTATAATTACCATTCCATTCTCAGACCTCATATTCTCATACATATAGCAGTCACCTCAATAAATAGAAATATGTGCTATTTTCTACAGCTTCCCCTGGCCACAGAGAAATACAATCATGAATAAGCAGGAGAATACATTGATATTAATTTTTATAATTATAGTATTTATTATCAATAATTCTACTATAAGTACACATATTTATTAATACAAGTCTTACCATTAAATGGCTTTTCCTGACAGAAATTCATAAACATTAAATAAAGTTTAAAATGTTGATAATATTTACTATATTCCAGAGAAAATAAAATATACATTAATAGAAAATATTTTCATCGATAAAAACCAGGCACGTTAAGTACGAAAGTCGTAGTTAAAAATGTTACAAAACTCAATAAGAATGAAACACATAGAGCACAGACAAAAAAAGAAGCAGGTGGTTCAATCTGAGCCTGTTGGTTCCTTCGGGTCTGGAACATGAAGCCCGGGCCGCTCTCGGATGTCGGATGTGACAATCAGCTTGACAATGGGCCATGTGCCCTTGTTTATGTGTGAAAGGGACAAAACAACAAACATGACAACACGGGGAAGGCGACAATAAACAGGCCCTCATCTTTCTTGGTTTCTGCACCATGAGCTTTAATAAATGTGCTTAAAAAGTGAAACAGTGGTTCATGCAGTGGTCTCCAGTGGTGGGTGGTGCGTCAGAAGCCCCCAGTGCTCCAAAACAGAGACATGAAGCCAAATCCAGTGTCGTCGTAGGTGTTCTGATTGGACCTGTATGGCTTGAATATGTGTATGCATGTGGTGACATTTCAGCCTTCACTTTCAGAAAACTCTGGTAACATATCAGGCAAACCAATCCTTAGGTGTCTTTTCAGATACTACTTTATATTACCACTCCTCTATATGAATTACAGCTTATGTCATGCACAAGTTATAAATATTAAAGAAGGTATTATAATAACAGGTGGGCACATATAAAAATCGATGTATCTTCAGTAACATCCTAGTTAATGCTTTAATACATAGAGAGCGAGACAGAGTAAGAGAGTGAAAGGAGTAGAGGCTCTGTATTCTTTTCCTTCTTAACCATTGCTTCTATCTGTCAGGTAACCATCTACATGAGGCCTTATCAGGTTGACGCTCCTCCTCTTCCTCCCAGAGTTCTCCTTCTCTCCACCGCCCCCTGGCACCAATCACTTGTAGAGCAGCTGCAGTCGGCTGTTGTGACAATGATTACGGCTGATCTTGCTATCGGCCTGGTAGAGGATGGACGAGTTAGGGTACGAGGCAGGGAGAGCGTGGTTGTCGGAGGAAGGGAGGGGGTAACCGGGAGGAGGTAGCAGGGGCTTGGGGTCATTGTGAGAGGAGGCAGGTGGTGGCGTGCTGTGGTTCTGGTTCGGCGTGGACTGGGGTCTCCGGGAACGCAGGGCTTGTCTTTCTGCCAGCTGGTTCCGCAGCTCTGACACCCTGACCTCCTTCTGTGAGCGCCGGATGAAATTGCACGGCTTATGGTACTCAATGTTCTCACCAACAAGGGGGTGCAGGTGTGACATCACAATACGCCTCATATACGCTCCAAAAGTAAGAAGCATAATTACATGGAGGACAGTCAGACGAGATGTGAGCAAAACGGAGACGGGAAAAGGATCAAAAGAAAAGTGGAGATACCTCCTGGATGATCTTCTGCAGTTCCCTGTTCTCCCGCTCCAGCTGCCGCGACTTCTCCTCGTCGTTGTTGTTCGTGGACGAGCCCGTCTTCATGGTGTCCTGCTGCTCAGACTGCCACTCTCCTCGAGTTATTAAACGGCGCATCTGATGCACACACATAAGCCAAGGACAGGCCAAACCAGACTCATCACACCTACAACTCAATACAGGCTAATACCAGTATGCAGATAACCACCCAGTATGCAGATAACCACCTAGTAACGGAGAAAGTACTACTGTACTCTATATTTCATACATCTTTAGAATTAGGTGATCAGTGGTCATTGTTGACACAACATAGCACACAACAATGAAATGTGTCCTCTCCCTTTAACCCATATGTGACATCGTGACATAGCAGGGGACAGCTAATTCAGCGCCCGGGGAGCAGTGCTTGGGGCGGAACCTTGCTCAGGGTACCTCAGTGGCACCTTGCTAGTCAGGGATTCAAACCAGCAATCTTTCTATTACAAGTGCGCTTCCCTAACCATGGAGATGCCACTGCCCAGCTGAGCGTTTACCAACTCCGTGTAAGAGAAATAGTAATGAATACCTTACCATTCTTATCCTCTCCTACATGCTCAACATATTAATAACCAATAGGTTACTTGGGGCAAAAACATACCTACTGGGCTACCTTTGTACACTCTGAGCAAGATAAGAAACTCAAGCAGACATCTGGCAAACCTTGGGGATGAAGAGTACAACTAAAGTGATGTAGACGGAGAAGACGATGGCCAGTGATGCAAAGGCAAAGGACGCGTCCTGTTGAGAGGAGAGGATCATCGTGACGGGAGCGGTAATCATGCATAATACCTGGAACAGAGAAGGGAGAGAAACCGCAGAGTCAGGCACGGCCATTTCTCGCTAATCAACACTGTCAGCGGCAGATCTGAATAATATACAACAGTGTGAGCTTCGATCTTGCTCATAAACCGACGCACTCACTAACCCTGAGGAGACCGGATGAAAACAGGCAGGAATGTTATCATGCTAATGCTAAACACGGTGTTACAATAAATCGGTTTATGCAATAGAATATTAGTGGGTTTCCAGCAGCACAACGAAGGAAGCACATCTGAGACTAAGAGGCCTTTCAGTTCTGATAAAAGCTGCATCAATGACATCCTATGATATCTCCTAGCATTCCTTGATCTGAATAATTTGACACTGATTAATTTGAAGCTAACTTCACCCCTGACTTTCCTAATAGCATTTGCCATAAAAGGTAGCTAAAGACTCAAAAGATCTTTGTTATCCCATCAGTACACACATATACATCCAGGATGAAATCTCTTAGAGCCCCCTGGTGCAACTTTCACGTGTCTACTAAAGAATATACTATAACATATCAACATTTATAAAGTGCCTAAACAATATATTTCCAGTACTACATTTACAAAGCAACTACCCGCTATGATACCTACTGTAATGCTTAAAGTGTGAAAGGGACACAAAGATATGAAATGGAAGTGCGAGAACTTGTTGTACCGGAGCTTAACGTGATACTGAAAGGGCAACCAGAAAAACAGGGACTCACAGCCACATTGTAGATGGCCATTCCCACAGCCCTGTGATCATTTATCTTCTCAGTTGAGATGGACTTGGTTTCATAGGCCAGAAAGATCCCCAGCAACAGCAACAAGCCCTTATAGCCGTAGACCACGCCTATCGAACGGAAAACAGAGAGAGCGACTTCGATGGGTATAGAGGCGAGCAGAGAGAGCGGCTTTGATGGGTATAGAGGCGAGCAGAGAGAACGGCTTCGATGGGTATAGAGGCGAGCAGAGAGAGCGGCTTCGATGGGTATAGAGGCGAGCAGAGAGAGCGGTTTCGATGGGTATAGAGGCGAGCAGAGAGAGCGGCTTCGATGGGTATAGAGGCGAGCAGAGAGAGCGGCTTCGATGGGTACAGAGGCGAGCAGAGAGAGCGGCTTCGATGGGTATAGAGGCGAGCAGAGAGAGCGGCTTCGATGGGTATAGACACGGGAGCCATGCACCAGCTACTGCATTAATGATTTCATGAGTGGATTCATTAAATCTGTTTCTCTAAGTACATTCCATGCAACATTCATCATTTTTCATGGCATGTCGCAGTTAATTTAAAAGCTTGGTAAGCCACTGAAATATGCAGAAATAAGCGAGGAAGGGAGAGAGAATGGAGAGAAAAAGAGAGAAAGAGCTTTTGGAAATCAAAATAGGTTACCGAGCCACGTGTTCATCTTCTCAGAGCTGCAGTGTTCCAAGAGGGGCTGGATGAGGACATCTAGGTCTCCTTTCGGGGCCTCTTTTGTGAACTTCTGCTCAGAGTGACAGCGGAACATTTATGAGAGGCCAGCACTGGGAAGACCTTCCCAATGTAAGGTGCTGCAATCATCGTGGTCTATCTTGCTGAGGTCACTAACACAACAATGTGGATGGGCACAGCAGGGACACAGATAGCCTGGCACATTCCAGCGTTTTACAGGGGCCCTGGAACATTGAGACTTATACTATTATAAAATGCAAAGTGACATTCAAGCTGCACTGGACATGCCGCTCCACACCATCGCCATTCCAGTGAACTGTTACCACGATAATTATACTGCACACAGGAAGATCTAATGACGTCTAAAATCGTAAGCTGCTACTGATGAAAAAACTTGCAGATTAATGTGAGACAAAGAGCATAATTTACATCTGGGAAATACGGCCGAGAAGAGAAATGCTTAGTCTTTCTACAACCGCTCAGTGTGAATAATGCCGTTTTGCTAAATGAGGTAACACAGAGTTTGAAGTGAACAATCGAAATTAATTGTATGAGTGTTGTGCACATTTGCGAATCATGCAGAAAATGTGTCCATAAGCTTTTTTAAGACTTATCTGCAAAGCATGGATATTAGCTGATGAGGCCTGGCATTGCGGTGCGGAAACTGGAGGTGGTTAATACTTGATTATGCCCCATTTGAAGAGGGTATTGCAGTACTTAACTAGTTTAACTGGAGACTACAGCTACAGCCTGTTAACTAACTGGATAAAGAGCTTTTAGTAAAGTTTAGTACACTACTAATGAAAAGTTTTTGCAAACATTTTAATTTTCATTTTTTTTTGCAAAAAATTTTCTACATTTGCATGGAGTTCACTTAACATTATGACATTAATATTCACTTAACATTATAACATTAATATTCACTTAACAAAATGTACTTACAGAAAGTTCACTATTTAAGTAGCTTTATTAGCATGAAACTGTCATATTTTATTAATCAAATAAGAGCAGCTATAACAGTAGAGAAAATTTGAGGCATTCTTTCTACAAGGGACATTAAATACTGCCCTGTTTCATGGGATGAAACGGTTAACCAGTGCAATTAAAGTCAGAGTGCAGTGCATTTATAGTCAGAGTACAGCGTAGGATTTGACCATCGCCGCACACCCAGTTAATAGGGTGTCAGACACGCACTGTTACATACTCTATCTTAGAAAGGAAACTTTTTTATTTTACATATATTTTCATTTACAGTTGTTCACTCAACTTTCTAATTCTTAACAAGTATAAAAATCTGCAGTTTATGAAATAAATGAAAAAATGGTCTGAACCTGTGTGCGAAGACGTTTGACTGGTAGTGTATATATCCCGGTTAGGGTCATGGGATGTATTTTACATAATCACGGCAGACCGTTTCACAAGATTTAATCACAAAACCTACACTAATAACTTATGCAATATTTTCCAACACAAAATGAGAATAATCATTGAATGGGAATTGGGAGCATTTAATCTGTCTGATTTATGCTGCAAACAATTACGCAGCATCATAATGGTTTTATGTGGTGTGGAGGAATGAGAATAGAAAACTAATTGAAAATACAGTAATGCACAATGCAATGTATCATTAAAGTTATATCAGATTGCTTACTGGTCTTGCTGCATGTTCTCCCTGAGGTCAGCTGTGTCTGCCAGGCATTAGTTTAGTTTCCGATTAACTGAAAGCTCAGAATTAATGAGCAGTGTCTGTAATGCGCTGGTGGTGTCATTCCCAAGAAGCCTTGGACCAACCCAATCGATGAAACAGTTATTAAGAATTGGAAGACAGATTCCAACCCATACTCGGGAGCCTACAGTAACCTTTAGACATATATGTAACATATATATATATATATATATATATATATATATATATATCTAAATTAATGTGAAAATACAAGCATAAAGTCAGATGATAAAAAAGCTGTTGATATACCTCAACTGTAATGTGCAAGGGATCCACAATCTGCCAGATCATAAGGGATAAGACGTCTACAGCTAGCAACACCCCCACTGTGGCGTAGAGTTTCCAGGGCTCCAGGTGCTGCTGCAATGCAAAAAGGAGCGATAATCGCAGCCATACAGAGTGCGAAGCAGCTCAGCGCAGCACCAAAACCCCAACGATACCAGGAAGTAACACTCAACACAGTCCATGTATGCTGGATCAGACTATACGCAGTAAGGCACAAGCACATAGAGAAATCCAAAGTTTTGTCACTTTCCTGGCATTCCAAACAAACCGCGAGAAAAGGAATTCGTAAAGAGGACGTGGATGAGGATTTGTCACAAAATAGAACAAAAACGGAAAGATGCTCAAAAGAAGTGCAGTAATGGAATATTGTTTTATGGCTATTTGTTTTAAAATTATTCCATGCAGATGCTAAAAGCATTACGAGACAAACTTGCCGGTATAAAAACTGCATTATTGTAGCTGAAAGGGAACCAAATCCATTTCATAACGGCCCCCATAACAACCCCCCTGAAGACTACATTTCTGCAAATATTCATGTGGCTTTCAAAATGAGTTTCATCTGCATATATATGAACATTAAAATTCCCAACACATCTCACTGTATCAGTATCACTTTCCGACGTATACATATAATATTCTGCAGCATAAAAAATACTTTGCATGGTCTATACTCTGCTTAAAGTCTGAAAAAATAACCCTCCGCACAGCAACATAGACCACCAAATCACCAGGTCTAGTGCTGCTCCAGTACGTTCCAAATGACAGAGATCCCCAAGAGCCAGCACTTCAGCATCATACTTAGCAAACATATTTTCCCCTTAGGGATGAATAAAATATGAGAGGAGGAAATCCTAATCTTTCCTTCTCACCTATTATTCTCACCTATTAATTAGTGCAATTTATTCTGTCACATGTGATTTCCCACATTTCTTACAAAGAAACTTCATGATCAAGAAAATCTATTGTAATAATTTTGAACATTTACATGTTTATTATTTTTACTGTTTTATTGTTGCTGTTGTTGATTGAATAATAATAATAATAATAATATCCTATTATCTTCTTAAAATGAAGACATCGCAGAGGAATTTCATAACATCGCAACTCGGCAAAGAAGCAAGCAGACAGAAAACAGATGGAAAAACAGTCCCCCGTAACCGGAGTGGGTGTTGCCCTCCACCCACGGAGACCCACGCCATTCTCGCCTCCCTGTCTGAGTTCCAGCCATCGGGCCACACAAAGGGACCCCCGCTGTACAATGAGCAGCAGCTCACAAGCGCGAGGCCAGAAATCAAAAACCCAGCCACAAATGGGGGTGGGAGCAGCAATGCAAAAATCAGTGAGTAAAAAAACGAACAAAAAAGCCAAGACAGAAATATATAAACACGGGCATACAAAGCGCACAGCTATGGTGTCACTGACACAGGACAGGGCTGACGACTCATCCTCACCTTCCTTTTCTCTTTCTTATCATCCTTCTTCGTGAAGACGGTGTGAACCCACCAAATCTTCGTGAACATGCTGCCGTAGGCCAAACTAAAACCCAAACCCAGCAACCAGAGGCGAAACTGCAGGATGAGAGTGGGGGGGTGGGGGGGGCATTTTGGGATTTTACAAAGCATCATGGGAGGGGAGCCATAACAGAGGGCCAGACCAGATGGGGCACAGGGTGACATCACCGCGCCGCACTCATGCGATGGCGGCACGCGCCCGATTACCTGGCATACGACGGGGAACTGCGCCCTGTGGACATGGAGACCATCGATCCCGAGCGGAAAGATGGCAGCCAGCGCCATCATGCAGCCAACAGCTGTGATATTGTTCAGATACGGCTGGGAGTTCTGGATGTACCTGTCACCAGGTTATATCAAGAAAATAACATTTTCTTTGCTTGTACTGTATGGTTTTGTGCTGCATTGCAATCTCCTTTCTCTTTACATGTGCTCTTCTCTTAAGAGAAACCCATGTACTACACATGACAAATGGTCATTTGGCTAAATCTGGGATATTTGCAGTGGTGTTTTTAATATTCAAAGCCCCTGTCAAATAAGGCAGTAGGCAAACAAACAAACAAGCAACAAGCACGATTGCTGGCCATTGACCAGACAACCTAAGTCCTCCAGCCAACTGCTGAGCGGAGTCATGCAGGGAGGAGGATTTCACAGATACAAGATGCACCCACCTGACTTTGCTGTTGTAGATGTTGAAGG
This sequence comes from Pollimyrus isidori, assembly GCA_019775955.2. Lineage (NCBI taxonomy): Eukaryota > Metazoa > Chordata > Actinopteri > Osteoglossiformes > Mormyridae > Pollimyrus > Pollimyrus isidori. The sequence goes on along the minus strand of JABFDZ020000138.1, from coordinate 17,076,118 downwards.
TGAGACAGACGATTCCCAGTAAGATACCCAGCCCAGCAAAGACAGACACAGATGCGAAAAGCTTCTGAGAAAGAAACCTAAATTCCTCAATTACTACGGTCTGGTCTGCAGGTGGCCCTGGACCTGCAAGGAAACCATGCAGAGTAGAGGAGCGATGAGCGACAGGCTTGTGTTTCTGATGTTAATTCTATGCAGCTTTCAGCACTCTAAGAGGACGCAAGGAGAACTGTGATTCTGGCAGGTTCTATAACTATCTCTCCCACGGCTGAAATGAGTGCTGTCAACATGACACCGGGATGTGGCAGTGTATTCTGAAAGCATAGAAACATCACGGCACCCACATTGCTAGAATCACGATGAGACAGTCATAGTTTTGTGGTTGTAGAATATTACGGTCTGTAGGAACTGACAGCTCAGACAACTGACTGCAGAGGGGAGTCAGTGTTGTCAGTGTGCATCCGTGTGTGCTTGGATTTCCTTCGGTCGGGTGTGCTATGGACTCTTTAAACCTCCCCGTCCTTGATGAAGGAATGAGGACGGCACGTCGTCATGGAGACCAAGCTCTGTGTTGGTTGCCATGGTGAGAGCTGAGCTGCAGTGGTTGTCAGGAGCAACCAGGGAAACGAGGGAGAAAGAGAAGAGACGGACAGTGCGAATGAAGAGTGGGAAGTAAAAAAAAAAGGGGTTGAGGGGTTGAGAGGAGGGAAGATAGAACAGAGGGAGGTGCCGGACTGGTTGGGGTAAACCGTCAACCAGTCTTTCACTTAATTACTTCTATGGAACTCTTGCCCATGGCATTCCCCTGTCTGTTAAAAACAGAACAGCAAAGCCAAGAGCAGAGAGAGGTTCCCAGAGAGGGGTTAACCATTCAGATGTGGATGCTGGGTTCTAGGCAAAGACAGCCCCCGATCCAGTGAAGCGTTAACAACACAGAGGTCACAAGTGCCTCCCTCCCTTTCACGAAACAGTTCTGAGAACCAAAAGGTTCTCTCGGTACTGCCAAAGAGTTCTCAGTGGCGTCAGAGAGGCAGCGGTGCATCACCTTTCAAAGGAGAGCGCACCGTAAATGGTGTGAGGAAACAGGCACCATCTGGAGTGACAGGCAGAGTGGAAAGTTATCAAAGGAGCAAGGTGCGGAAGGCTCGGCGCCGCCAAGATTCCTCACTACACAACTGATGAATTATTGAGCAGAACTCACATATTTACAAAAGATGAGGCGCCGCATGAACATTGATTTTACGTATTTTCCCATGATTCCTCATGATGTTTTTTTCTCACTTACTCTTAGCAGTATACTTCTGTTCAACAATTGTTGAATAATACCCAAGTCAATACTCAGTGGAATTTAATCAAGGGACTGTAACAAACAAGAGTAATTGCTTCAATAACCCATAACACGATCATCAGAAATTCTATAAAAACAATGTTCCTCATAAAATGCTCATGCAGAATCATCCCTGGTTCCTTTATGGGAACTGCTGCTCAAGTGCCGAGTGATATGCAGGGCAGGAGAATGAGGCTTCGAGTGGCTCAGCACTGCCACACAGCCTCGGAAAACAAATCCGCTATGGAACACCGAAGCACGACAAACAACTGGGAACCAATTTAACCGATAAGCCTGTACACTATATACAGCCTTCAGGGGATGTCAAGCAAAGGTACAGCTGTTAGCTGTATTCTGGTGTGTTAAAAAACATTAAATATTTAACACCGTGTCAGCAAGGAATCTATAATTATTCAGAAAAAGTCAATAAGGACTTATTGCCAGTGTACACTTGAAAAACCATATTAAGAATAAAATATTAGGGTTATAGCAAACTACTATTCCTTGCGAGCATTAGCTGTGGTAATAGCAGCCCATTATAAGGCAACTGCTCATTTTAAGTCAGTGAAAGCGACCTGCTTTCCATACCTATCCACTTGTCATTTCCATACCACGAGAGGTTCCCTTTCGTGCTGTCATAGTATCCAATCTTCTTATAACTCCCTCCTGCACAATGACATAAAGAAGGTTGACACACATGAAAGTGCATGACTAATAAAGGAAGCCCGGGCTGCTAAGGGACCTGTCCATTAGCTTCCCAGAACAAAGCCCCTGTCACATTAATGATAGATATTTTTACAGGGCATTTAGCATGTTTCCTTCTATCCACACAAAGCCATTATAGTCTTAACACCTAAAACTGGGAACTTGGAGCCTTAGTATGTCACTCAAATTGAGGTAAACTGATGTATACCTTAATATTTGAGGTTTACTGCTGACAAAGGAAGGTGTAAATAGCCTGTGGAACATATTTAGTGTCTCAGTTTTTTTTTCTTAGGTATAGTAACTCGCATTCAGCGGTAGGTGCACGTCAATATCTATTTCAGAGGAATTAATGCGTTGGCTCAGAGGTGATATTTTTTTATTGGTTCGGAGCTGATACCAATTTCCGTGAAAATAATTGGCAATATCCCCTGGACAGGAGCAAGATGGCTCCAGGGGTTGGGCACCAATCAATCTCTATATGATGAGTGTTGCAGAGATTGACTTGTGGCATGTTTGGAAATGGAATCTCAGATCCCAAACTCTTTCACAACAAACATGTGTCACTTCAGTGCTGTTTATCATCCACCGCTACAGGACGCTCAAAGTGTATCCAAATGTACATTCTATGTGATTTGCAACCTCCAGCGCTACATGAATTTTTCACAGGCGTATGGAAGATGAAAGGCGCACCCTGTAGCTGTTCGATGAGAGTCCAGGCCATTCTGGAACCCTGGGCATCAAACACCACGTGACCCTGGCAAAGACAATACTTCAGTGACTTTGTCATAGCAACATATGCATAGCAACTTTTCCAGGTATTCAATGTATTTATTTACATCATTTATTTATGTATTTATTTATTTGTATTCTTCAATAGAATATATTATTGTCAGGAGTGGATAAAGAGTCACATTCACGGAGTGCTCAACTAGAGGGTTGAAACAAAATTTTGATCTGGATTTTTACTTTGTCGACCTGAAATGTCCACCTCCGGATATTGTTAAAGGTAGTCCACTTATGTGTGGTTCAAGTTCATTCCACCCCCCCAACGCCCATCACTCACAGACACCCCCTCAAAGGAGCTGGTGTTTAGAGCCCTATAGATCTCAGCAGTAACGTCTTGGTTATTGTAGTTGAAGTCCTCCAGTCGTCTGCCTTTCTCCCTCAGGGGCCCCACAGTCTTATTGAGGGCCAAAGCCAAGGCCCACACTGCGTCGTAGGCCAGGGGAGCCTCCTGGAAGCCCCCCGTCTCCTCAGGGTTCTTCCCCCCCAGCCGAAACATCAGCTGCTCCAGGAATTCTTGAGACGTCTGCGCAGGGATAAGTTGGAATGCCGGGTTACTTTCCCCTTTAATTATTGAATTGAAGGTGACTGCGTTCTATGTGTATTCTTAATCAGTGCCCCTCAAAGCAGTCCTTGGGGACGCCCAGGCAGTCCACGCTTTTGCTCCTCTCTCCTACCAAAATGTGGACTGTCTGGCAGGGAGCTGGGAGCGAGCAAAGACCTGGACCGTCTGGGGGTTCCCGAGGACCCCGGGTTGGGAAACACTGTTCTTAATAATCTGTACAGACCCGAGCCTTCGCTTTTTACTTTTAATTAATAGTTGGGTGAAAACCACGCAGAGGGAAAATAAGCTCAGTGCTCTTCATAATGTTAAAAAACGATGGAGCTTTATAGCCATACTGAATCCTTAAGCGATCCTTTGAGAGTAATGCATTGGTTAGTTTATTCAATGTTGGTTATTACTTAGTTCTAAAATTATTGTATTTCTCTGTTATTATATTTCTGCATTAACACTGCCAACTGACCAAAAAGACAATGAGCACAATACAATGAATCTTGTAATAATGTAAGTTAATAATCCTACAGCAGCCAAGAGAGCAACTGCATCACAAAGCCAGAGAGAATGATGGACCCATGACGGATTTGCATATCCGCTAGGAAGAAATGTGACAAACACAAATGATTCTGAGTCTGGAACACGACAGAGAGCACGAGTGGTCTTTGTGGCCAGCACCTCCCAGCACCGCTTCCACGGTCCAATTTAGCTACCTTGGGCATGATGTTCCACACTGTACTCTCAGTTTAAAACTGAGGAGCCTGCTAGCACCCTCATGACAAGCATGTGATGCCACAAGGTCGCAGATCTCAGCTTAGCATGAGATACAAAGACATGTGATGCAGCTAAAAGAAAACTAGAGACCATCTGCCTTCATCCCTTATAGCTTCAGTCATACCATCCCTCAGCAGTAGTGAGACAGTAACAAGAACAATAAAGTACTAAAGTTAACAGTATCACAATAGATGTCATTATGTCACCCTGATTAGATGTGTGGAATTATCCCAATGTACAGCGTGAAATGTAATGCTGAGAAAATGTCAATGTGGAAAGAGGAAGACAGGCACCAGGTTGGACGCCCCACGGACAGTCTCCGGGTTCAGCATGACGATCTCAGTGGTGACGTGTCCCTCTACGGCCTCTGTCATGTTCTCCACCGTGCAGTCGATGGACGGATCCTTAATCTTGAACCAGTTGTCTGCGTACCAACCAATCAGGAACCACACGTATTTCTTCCCATATAGCTTTTCTTTAAAAACCTGAAAAAGAAACAAATATTAAAATGTGAATGACTGACAGAAGAAAGTCCATTTCTGAACTAATGGGATATAGTTTTGAAATGTATAAGTAGTTGATGAGAACATGCAAAAAGGAAAAAAGAAAAAAAAAACTAACCTCGCAGAAAACTTTTCTGGCTTCGGTCTCGTAGAAAAGGCCGACAATGATTCTGGCATCTTGACGCTACGTAACAGAGCAGGAGATGGGAAGGAGATACAAAAACAGCGTCTTTAGAGAGATGAGTCAGGGAACCAACATCAATACCAGAGGAAATTATTATTATTATCATTATTATTCTCATTATATCACTCCATGTGATCTGTGTGATCTGCTTTGACGGTGCTTTTAGATCTCAGAGCTTAATATCACATAAACTATAAGAAACGTCATTAAAATGAAAAATAACCCAACATCTGTTACTGAGGTTAGACCCCCTAATGAAGTCATGAATGAGACACTGCAGCAGAGAGTGTCACCGTGCCAACAAACCCCCAGAGGTAAGAGTTCCAGATTTCATTTGACTTGATATGCTACAATAATAAGCAATTAAATGAAGGGAGGCATATCTCCCTTATTTCCCAGAGGGAAGAATATTATGTTATCAAGTTGTACCCAAAAGGGTCCCTTTGCTTAAGCCCTTTGAGCCGATGTTTGTTAATGTTTTTAAAACTGATTCTGCCACATTAACATGAAGCACACCTGATTACTTGTATATCCAAGCCAGTCAATACCCTGCTAGGTAGCTTTTATACTAATGTTTACACTTTAATCAACTGAACGCTTGACAGAGCCACTAATATTACAGCATTAGGATGAACTAAAGCTGAAAAACTTGAAAAATATGGGTGTGTTTGTAAGTAATTTGAAGTCATACAGAGGCTCCTGGGGTAACTGGAATGCTTCACAACTTCAGGGTTGGAGGTGAAGGGCTCTGCACCCTGCACCGTGTGTGTCAAGCATTCAGGTTCTCCCCAAATTTTATGGGATTCCTCTAGGATTCCCTGCCTCAATTTAAGGACTTGCACTTAGGCTAACTAGCATTTTATTGTGTGTGTGTGTGTGTGTGTGTGTGTGGATTAAGTTTATATTACATTATGGAGACCAAAATACTTACCATTTTTCAGGTCTCCACAAAGATCTATAAATGCAATCAAAAAGCTAAGAATGCCAAAAGTCTTGTAGTTTGTTTGGTTACTTATGGTTAAAGTTAGCGCTAGGTATGGGTTAAGGGTGTTGTGATTGGGATTCGGGGTTTTCCCATAAAAATGAATGAAAGGTCCCCATTTAGATAGGCACGCCAACGTGTGTGTGTGCCCTGCAGTGGACTGGCATCTTGTTCAGGGTGGTCACGTGCCTGGCACTGCATGGGAGGGGCTCCATGTTTCCCGGGCCACCCCAGTACTGAATAAACAATCGGGATATGGATAGTAGTTGCGCCTTCACAGAGTAGCTGCCTAAAAGCTGATGCTGCCCCTTCAAGATCCATTCCTCAATTTTCAGTGCTGTTTTCATACACTAAATAATTTAACGCTTTTGTGAGCACTGCAGTAAAATGCAGCAAAGAGTCCTGACAGATTCAGTCATCAAAATACCTTCAGGTTTTTCACAGCCACGGCCGGATCGGTGAGGAAACTCTGCCTGACGCTGATCTCTATTCCAGCCTCTTTCACCCTCTGCTCCAGGTCATCCAGAGTCTAAAGAGAGGACGACACCAAGCAACAGGATGGATGTGTGTGTGGACGGATGGGTTAACAAGTCAGAATCTGAATCAACTTTAATTGCCATGTACATCCCGAGTACCAGAAATTATTTGTTTCAGAGTAATTGATCACATTAAGGTAAGATAAATTGAATTACAAATATCACATAACACAGAGCCTTAACCAATCAGCAACAAGCAGTATATCGGCACTGTCCTATGTAAAACACATAATTCCAAAAATCCATCATTTCAGCGGTGCAAAAAAATGAATATTCTCAGAAACTACTGTACAAAATAAACCTAAAACGCAATGAGACACCATTAGCACCATAAATAGAAATGCATATTTACCCAGCCGTTCAGTGAACAATTTAATGTTTTAAATAGATTTACATGGACTGTAATCAGCAAAGCAATTATATCAGACACAAACTCATCTTGCTTCAAATTTACAATTAACAAAGAAGTTAGTTAGCTAGCTATCTAGTTATCAATGTTAAGTTGTCAAAATTAGCTATATAATCCTTACAAGCAACCATCATAATTAGTCTAACACAAGCTTAAACACTAGTTAAATAGATTATTGAGCAACATACTGTATCTCTTCATTGGTGAATTAGACGCCAAACAATGGGCAAATTCTATCTATGGTAAAAAGTCACAATCATCAAAAAGAGGACATTTGCCGTTTCATCGGAAAGCAACAATATACAAGTAAGCCAGACAAGACTGTTGAATAAGGTGCAACCGGACAAATGGCCTGGGCAGTCCAGTTTGCAGAAAATACAATTCAGAAACATTATTGGGATGGCAAAGGGGGTGAGAATAACTAGATATGATAGCTAGACAAAATTCCTGCTTAATAAAAGCACTAACTGCAAACACTAGGCTGAGAGACTGCATCAGACAGCCTACGCAATGACCTTCTGGCAGTTGGAACAGCCCAAGCACATGAGGGAAACAGTCACTGACCGATGTGAAGACCTCCGTGGTCTGCTGGATGGTTGCGATCTTGGTCCATTTCCACTTCTGGAAGAGCTGCACGCGGGTGGGATTGTGGAGCGTGGCCGACGGGTGCGTGCGGAAGAAGGTGGGGAAGCGCTGGCGGTTAGACAGGGCCGGAGAGCTGGAGCCGTAAGACAGCTGCGAGAAGGAAGAAGAAAAGGGCACTTTAGTGCATTATGGCTTTCTGAGAGCTTTTATTCAGCATTTACTATGACAAATGAGCACTTTGCCTAACAATCTTTACCAGCTTCTGGATATGGCCGACCTCAGCAAACGCATTTTCTATGCTTGCCTACCACGCAACCTACAATTAACGTTCCTCAGTCTGGGGGATTTCTGCTTTTTCTTATAAACTGGATAAATACCTTGCAATTTTAAATGCCCCAGCAGAGAATATAAGCGACAAAGTGACATCTAAAGAGCAAAACCAGTGGCATCAATTTTCTTCCATAAGAAAAGCATCTGTTTGTCTTTTAACCACATGAAGGGCATGGATTGAGAAATTATTCATGAATATTATAAAATCAGAGACGTCTAAATGAATAAGAATCACTGATCAATGATTTTGGCCGGCAGATTTACTGTACACACTGTTCCACCGACATACACTGAGAAACCGTTTAAATTCACTGAAGGCTGCAGCGTTGCGGCAGCATCTGACGACGCCGGGGGGATAAAAGTGAGCATCAGGGGTCCACAGTGTCTTGAAAAAATCTGCGTCAAGGCTTTTTATTATCTACAATGTAACACCATGTGGTGGCACTAAACCCCACAGCTGCCCCAGTTATGCCAGATTTTGAAGTCCCAGAAAAATGGCAGGCATGACGAATAAGGGAGCACTCTTAATACTCTTTTTTTTTAAGTTGAAAATTCACACTAAATACAGCAGTGTGATAACAGGATACTGAACAGGGCTAACATTAGGGCATTATGGCTACACTGCACGGCACTGTGAAGGCACAACGCAATAACTACGCTGACACTGAGAAAAAGGGTTTCGCAGTTTTTTAACTATCCACCCATATGTGTAGCAGGTAGGTGGGAAATGCTAGTCTTTTCTTCAAATGAGCACAGTTGAACTTAGATACTTTGCCACAAGCTAAAACAGGGCCTAAGAGGGTAACTGTGGTCATACCTCAGTTTTGATAAAATATGCAGTTACTGTATCTTGTTTTTGTAGGGGAGCGTAGGATCTAGGCCCCCGACTGGAGAATATGTAAGTGATGTAATATGAGGGACATAGAAGGGGAGCAGGTCATGCACTTACCACTATGAGATTCCACATGCGAGCCGCCTCTGCAACCAGCGTGGACACAGAGCTGCAGCCAGGCATCAACACCATCTTGATGGGCTCCGTGTAGAGCAGGTCGTAAAGAAGCTTGGTCGCCTCACCTGGATCACACTGACGGGGACCGAGGCAGGGAGATGTGATGTGTATGCAAGCGGTTGTGCATCCATTTGTTCACTGTGCTTCACAAGCAGGGGAATAAGGGCGCTGCACTGATGCACGCTGTAACCAGGCCTGGTGACCTAACACATCCCTTACCAACAGTGATGGCCTTTGCACAGCAGTTTCTGTGCATTATTGCAGAAAGAAATGACCTAAGAATACATGCGAAATGTTGATAACTGCAAGAATATATGGCTTCACGTTGTTGGAGGGGATCAAAAACCACATCTACTGGACCCATCGCATACTTCAAGCATTCCAGTGGTCTTCAGGGGTGATCCAAGGTGCAGCTTCATGTAAAAATGCTGACAGAGACTATGTTACTGGTGAAACCATAAGACGCGACCAAGAAGGACATAAATAAATATCCACATTCTGCTTTAGGGATAAACCTCAAACATGGCAGCGAGCCCACAGTATGCGCAATTGGTCTGAGATGGCGAACTGGGAATTTGTCCGCCTGGATTTATGAAGAAGCTTTCTTTGTGAGAACCATACACCTACACCAACCTGCCTCATTATTAAAGTCCTGTGTCTCTGCCTGGCAGTCGGCCCTCAGCATCTCGCTGATGTCATGACCCTGGAGCTGCGCGACGCACTCTGCCGAAAGGCGTGAATCTGAAACCTCCGGCACAGCAGCACGAAGGTGCTTCTGGGCAGATGCCAATTTCACAGATTTAACAGTTTCTATTTACTTCAGATGCGTACAGAAGGTGTGATTATTAAGGGGGCTTTTCAGAACTGAAAATTTATCATATATTTTTGGAATTTAATTATTGCCACAGACTACGGACCAGGGATTGTAAACCCTTACTATTCTACATAACAGCTATTCGACAGTAGAATCCTGTCCAGTTCTAGCAATGATTTCACTCACATTTCACATTCATCTTTCCCTGGATTATTGAATATGTACAAACGTTTATGTGCTGGTGATGGCAGGTGTGTGTTCACGTGCAAAATGCTTGCACAAAAAAACTACCGGCCATTAGCTTCTCTCACTAAAGATTCATTGGATTGGATGCATATTCAATAAATGTCTTGAAAAAGTCTCGCTTCACAATCAGCAAAAAATGGCTCATGACTCACAAAGAAAAGGGTTCTTGGAATTGTCTTTTGATGCTTGTTGTTCTTTTTTCCAAAAAGCTCAGGAAGCCATGCTGACCCTGGTGCGTAAGTAAGAATACGCAGAAATTCCACCCATCCATCTTCTAACAAATTATCTTGGGAAAATTGCAGGCAGCACAGTGCACAAGCGTGTGGAACACCCTGGGCGATCAACTATATCTGAAAATACTGTTACATGTGGATGCATTACAGGCATGTCTGGACTTGACATTCAGATTTAAATTAGCCACTGCCAATTCAAGAATTAATAAAAAAAACATATGTCTGATATGCTTAAATGTCTAATTTCCTGCTCTCTCCTGGTTAAGAACTAATCACATTAACAGAAGAAAAGCGTCCATAGGGGCCTGATATGGCTCTATATTGAGAGTTGGGAGGTGGCACCACGGTTAGTCCTGCTTTCTGACACTTTTTCAATCTTACTGATGCTATTTACACTGTCAAAAAACAAATTGGTACAGGAAAAATAAACATATAAGGCTTGTCATTTACAAATACAAACGTTATACATTTGTTTATGTTAACCAACACAAACATATTGGCAAACCGTTTGAACTGTGTATTGCGGTGCATTGAATGGCTGAAGAAATGCCACAGGTTTGTAAAAAAAAAAACTACCTTTCCCGACTTCACTTAACACAATTAAGCTACTCCCACTATACCTAACCAGAGGTTCACATTTGATACTTTTAAATTTAAATACAGTTTGATGTTGTTAATATTTTCCTAAAATTAAGTAGTAAATAGATATGTGTTTCAGCTGTATATACCCTAGCAACCGTTGCTATGACAACTCTCTCTCCTCCTTTGAAGTGCGGTTCCAATGCAGAACCGTTTAAGCCAATCAGAACAAGTCTCTTACAAAAAGCTACAATGCAGTTAACTGTTTCTTGCCTGGTATGCAGGCTTTCCCGGCTGCTTTACACTGCGATTGCGTAGGAAGACAGAAGGAGGCGTACTGCAAAAGATGATGAATCTTTAGGATAGAACTGAACTCAATGTACAAGTGAGGGAAAAAACAGTGGGAGTGCCCTAGAAAGTGTAAGACGGTGAACTCCGTTTTAAAAGTAAGGTATCTCGTATCATTCTGCTATATTTAAAATTGTGCCACATTGTCATTGTGTTTAATCAATTACAGACTGACCTACGGCTATTTCTACGGACATAATACTGAAAGATGAGAAACAGGCGTTTTATGCATATTTTAATGATTTGAAAGGTTTATAATATATTTCTAACACGCTTCTAGGTAATTAACATGCAATTTCGGTATCTCTGATGTGATTTTGCTACTCGAGACAGAACGCGTAAGTTACAGAAAGTTCCTTAACAGTCAGAAACAATAGTAATATACTGTCAAACTGCAAATATCTATAACATAAAGCCAATTAAGTAATTCTCATACATTCGACATATTTTTCAAGAAATCTAATTTTAATTAAAAATGCAGCTGGTTAGCTAATTGGTTAATTAGCTGTTTTCTTGTAGTGAACCATTGCGCATATACCAGCGTAAATATTTACACATCAAAGTTGTAAATGAGGGTACTTACCATACTGTCGTAATAAATCATCTCCAGTTCGTAGTCCGGTAAAATATCAGTTCTTTTATTGACCAACTCTAAAGCCATCTGAGCCGATGGGAGACACGCTTGTCCGCCAGGCCAGCCGCCACTCATCGGGAACAAAGCGCCGATGTACAGTTTCTTCTTGCCTAAAGACGGGCATGACCAGGAGAGCAGAAGTAAACACATCGTGGCGAAGAGTCGAGTGTGGCTGGGCCAAAAGCTGCGAGCCCCCTCGGAAGGCGGCCGGAGCATCGCCATCTTCTCCGCAAGCGTTTCGATTTCGGCAAATCTAAAAAAGTATTTTTTTCTAAGTAAGGTTTGTAGAAGATGTAATTCTGAATTTGCGGTAAGCCCTGTGTTGTGGTGGCGTAGACGTTTTAGTGCAAGGTAAAGCTATATTTACATTTATGCTGCAATTAAAGAAAATATTGTTTTCCATTTATACCTAACGGTTATCTAAAACTATAGTGGAATACTTTATCTAAACTTGTATAAAACCTTCAAAATCGATCCAGTTTAAGAAAAGAAGCTCCCTTAATAAACTCACGGAAAATAGCCTACCTTAACAAATACAAATACTTATATATTTTACATGCCTGGTAGCCTACATAATTTTATTTATATGGTTCTCAGCGGACATGGTAAATGTTTTGTAATACTAACACGCGTGTTCAACACGTGTTGCCCTCGGGAACAGAAGAACGGCAAATATTAGTAAAGTAAATGTGTCGATCTGAAGCTTTATTGATCTCCCGTCTATGACCGTACAGTGTAGCGATTCGACCGGAGTTTAGCGGAGAGGAACCAAAGATGTAAAGGTCAAGAAGCAAGAGTCACTCTTACCAGATGCAGATAATAACATTCCGACGCCAAAATCAACCAAAACTGCAGCACATTAGACTAATTATGTGAATAATTATTTAAATTTCAATGTTTATTTTTTCTATTAAATCATTTTTATATGAGCTTCCCTGAAATACATCGTCCGGCACATGTATGCGGCTCCCGATTAACCATTTACGACTTGCGCTACAAGACCAATTGCAACATTTAGTTAAAATTTCGCAACATCAATGTTAATTTGGGATCTTGATAAAAATACAACCCGGAGTGAAAGAATCGTAGGCAGGTAATTAAAAGGGGGAGAGGGAATCAATCACAAGCCTCTCTCCCCCTATTCCGAATACTCGATGGTCTACCTGTCGTCTAAATAGTAATAATTAGTCTGTTTATGTACATACTCGAGCATGTACCCCCCAAAATCACGCTGGAGCATCCTAAGTTGGAGATACTGAGTGAAACATTTCGTAGATTTTACGCGCAACGATGGTAATTGTCCAGTTAGTCCTACTTCGGTTTCATATTAATTTTGTCCGCTGTATTATTTCCATAATTCAACTGCGGAATTAAAAACAACAGTAGATCCCCTCGCAATAAGATCCGTATATCCAGCTCAGAGAACGATAGATCAAGAGGAACACCCGAGAAATGTAAGAAAAAAAAGATTATAGGAGATTTTCTCCGTCACTGCAGCAGCGGCTTAACGAGCTGGAGCTGTGCTGTTTGTGTGTGTGTGTGAGAGAAAAAGGGAGGGATGAGCAGTGAGGGGAGAGAGGAGAGAGAGGTGTGTTCTCTCTCCAACTCTCCGTTTCATAAACCTCTTTGAATTCACAATTGCCTTTCCATCTCATTTTATTCGCACGCCCCAGCCCCCACCCCAAATCCTCGACACTTCAGACCTCGCAGAGACTCTAATTCCTGTTCCCCATTGCTGCCGAAACCAGTCCTGCAGAATTTTTACAACGAAGTACAAAACGCCCATCCACCCATTGCCGTAATCGAGACACCCAGTCACACACTGCACTTGTTCTTTGCACACACGTAAATCGCGTGCTCGTTGCTCGTATACTCGTTTTAATATACAGTTATCGGGGTTCCTCTTCTGTTCAATCCATTCAGGGAATATTTCAGTCGGACTTTTTTCAACTTAAGAACTTTAGTAACGGGGCGGCATGGTGGTGCAGTGGTTAGCACACCTCACACCTTTGGAACCCGGGTTCTGGTCTTTGCCTAGGCTTCATGTGTGTGGAGTTTGCATGTTCTGCCCGTGTCGTCGTGGGGTTTCCTCCAGATACTCTGGTTTCCCTCCACAGTCCAAAGACATGCTGAGGCTGATTGGAGTTGCCAAATTGCCCGTAGGTGTGACTGGTGTGTGAGTGTGCCCTGCGATGGGCTGGCCCCCTGTCCAGGGTTGTTCCCTGCCTCGTGCCCATTGCTTCCGGGATAGGCTCCAGACCCCCCGCCACCCAGTAGGATAAGCGGTTTGGAAAATGGATGGATGGAGTTTCCAGAAACAGTTAGCGGTAACATTATAAAGAAGTGCACAATTGCGTTGGTTTGCTTTTAGCATCGGTGGGATACAAATCGGGATCGAACCCCTCCAGACACGCTACTCCCACAATATTACTAGGGACGTGTCCCTACCATCCATACCCAAATCTACACCCCACTGTACGCACCTTTAATCAGACTGAAGATCCACTGTTAGCTTTCCATTCTGGCAATAACAAACCACTTCTATGCTATTAAAAGAGCATCTTTTTTACATTTGACACCCAAAAGCAAGGTGTTTTAATGCCTCTTTCACACAGACCAACACATCACTATGCTTGCATCGTTTTCCAAGAGGCCATTTGCACTCTTCTGTTGAAAATACCCTGCGGGACTGGCAGCTAGAACGTTGTCCTACATTTCTGATATAATAAAACTCTTATTTCAACCCCTTTTTATAGCATTTGATCATAATATAAAGTATAGAAATTAGATGTGTTTAAACAAACTGTCTAATTTGTGCAGTTAACCACTGGACTGCAGCCAGTGCATCTTAGCATATATTCCTATGACATATTTTGTCTGTGGGCCAGAAGCTTTTTTTTCTTCTTTTTTTTTAGAGCAAAGTCGTATTAATTTCCTCATTTAATCAATCATCTTGTTTGGGTAGAATATGTCATCTTACCGATTATCTTCATTAGACTGTTTAACAAGGATTACACCTAAGACGGAGTGTTTACAATCTCAGGAATCATCTTGCTGCCTTCCGGATCTCCAGTGCCAGAGCGGATGAGTCACACAGAATATGAGAATCGCTATTATGCGGTTTTAATGGCACAATATGAGCCGAAGCATTGCTATTTACGCGGAAGGCGAAGAATGTACGGCCATAATGTGCATCTGACATGACAGCCATTTGCTAAAAGTGAATCATGCTGCTTTTCATCGCAGCTGCTTGGGGAATCAGCCGTGCCGTGGTGGATCCAGTGGATCTGGAGTGTATTTCCAGGCTACAGTCACTGAAGTTGACGGGAACAAGCACTGATGAGCAGTGAGCTACTCCGGTGACATAAAACTGCTTCGTTGTGAGATGCTGCCTCTTCAGCACACTCTCTGGAACAGCCAGTCTATAGAACCCTGGAGAGTCCTGAGCCGCCTCATGCTCTTCCAAGAGGCCACAGGTGGAGCAAAGGCAGCACAGAGCCAGATCTCTGCAGATCCTGAACGGTCATCCAGCTAACTTATCATTCTGGTAAAGAATTGGATCTTGTTATCTCCATTTAGGGAGGGAGGGTGAGTAAATAGTAGCCCCTACCAGCAATATTATACCCTTTGGGGTGGGGGGGCAAAATAGGTCGAAATAGGTTAACCAATTGCAGTATCGCACCCATCACTGTGAGTCATACAGTGCTACACCAATGAGAAGCCGCCATGATCATGAATGGGCCCCGGCCGGCTGTAGAGTCCTTCAGCTGTCAGCACATGTCCCCACTTAATCGCCTTGCACGGCAAATGATGACATGCTGAGTCATATTACAATTTTCCACCCTCTTGAGAATCCCCTGTCAATACTTTCGATGTGTCGCGAACTGCACTCTCCGCTTTGGGAGGTTCCTGTACAGCAGCCTGGCTGCCTGCTGATTTTCCACGCTGCACATTTGAATTATTTACCAATTTAATTATTTGCTGAACTTTGAATGGTTTTGCTAACTGTGCCTTTCCAATGACTGTTCTTTGCAGTCCCTCTTATAAGACCTTGATCAAAGCCTGGATTTTCTTCTGTTTCATTCTTTCATCACTAAGGCAAATTACAGATGGAGCCTCTCTTTCAAACTCTTATTGTTATTGTACTGGGTAGATTATTAACATCAATTGAAACTCAGTATTTGTGATACGAATGCAGAGTCTACATGAAAGGAGCAAATGACTTGTATTTAAATAACAATCAGTGAAACAGTCATATAGAATGCTTTGTATATAAAGATTATGCTCTTTGTTACCTACAGTTTTCATCTTTGCCTGTTGAATCCTTCCTTCATTTCACCATTCCTTTCATTTCCTTTTCAGATTCTCTCATGCTGCAGCATTTCAACATGTTAACGTGCTTTGCAGTTCTAATCCCAGGGTTCAAACTAATACCGTTCTCCTCCTCGACCACCATTCTGAGCTCTAATGATGTAATACTCACATAAAAGCATAAGGCACCCGCATGGATGTTTTATTTACGCCAAGAACTCTGGAAATTGTATCACTTCTGACTCCAGTTGTTCTAATCAAATAAGCAATCGACATGCTTTGAGGCCTTTGGGTGAAAGGTTTTACATTTATTACGCAAAGCTAAATTAGTGTGAAATGCAAGGCTTCTCATTTTAGTCACAGCTAAACTATCATCTTCACTCCCTGCTGTCAGAATACCAAAAGTATTAAAAAACAATTTTCTTTTTTGTGTTGTGCCACTTGAAGATTATTTAAAAATAAATAGCATGCATGTAGTGCGTGATATAACAGAAAGAAGAATCGTGTCAAATACTTATATACAGCCTACAGCACGGCAATGAGTAATATTTTTTAAATTAATTTTTTACTTGCATGCACATACCGACAGCTGAAACACATCTTATTTGTTCCAGATTTGCCTTCTAAGAGAATCTCAGAGGATCATTGCAGGCCGATCTGATGATGCATTAGAGAGCTGGCTGTGAAGGGGTTCTGCTCAGTGGCAGAAGGGCCCGCAGCGCGTTTAAGATGGAGCCAGCCCACACACGTGCACGCGCGCGCGCCTCACTGCCTAAGTAGCCCTTCTCCTGCTGAGATTGCAGTAAGTGGGAGGTGATGCCACATCAAGGGGCTCCGGTTGCACGGCGGCTCACTGCGCCGCGAGTCAGAGTGAGGCGCATGGCAGATGAAGAGCAGTGCGCAATGCTGGATGACAGGAGCTGCGTTTCACGCGCTATTTCAGCCGTATGCGTTACACTCCAGAGGCAAACACCCATAGAAACAGGTTCTGGAAACAGCAGGAGCTGCTTTTGCCTCCTTGTTAAATGTTAATACCACTGTAAAACAGCATATGCATGATCTATCGCTAAGAGAGGTACCGGAGTGAAAATGCAACGCTAACAGAGATTGGTTAAAATGTCCTTTGCTTAACACATTTAATACAATGTTTCCTTTGCTTTGTGCTACTTTGTATATTAGCAAAATATTTCATGAATACAAATGCAGTTTTAAAGTCTAATGATGCTTTTAATCTAAGAGTGTTCCAAATTGTGCCTTAGTCTTATTGTATGGGACGTTTTTACACAGTCTCAATAAGGTACTGCTGTAATTCCCTAAGAATGAAGCTATTGTGCCCATGTGATGCAAAATGAAGGGTGCGCTGGTATAGCAGTAATTTGTCTTCCTTGCTTTTAAGATTTGTCCTTTTTACCGCTATAACCGATTTCACAAAAGCAAAGGGGACAGATTGGACTCATGTTTCCTGCATAAAAGGGTCAGGAGGGATCACCATGCGTACGGAAATGATAAGACAGCATTTCTCTCCTGCTCGCGGAGACTATTACAGTGATATATGTCCCCAGACGGCTGTGCCAACACGAGCTTTTGAAACAATGACCCGAGTCGTTAAATAATGAATAGTGTTGTGACATCTCCTGAGCCCGGAAATCCGCGTTTAATTGTATCTAGATGTACCATTCACAGTACAGTAGTATCACAAGGATTCAATGGAGTATATAAATGGCAATAATTTGGAAGACAGTTTGGTTTCATCTCTGCTGTATTTACTGGAATTTTTAACCTACTTGAAAAACGCACTTTTTTATATGCGAACATTAACACCACGTGTCAACTGAAACCATGGCAACAGGTTAGGGGAGGAAATGTTGCCGCTTCTTCACCAGAGCGTCACATGCTGAAAGTCACCTGAATAAGACTCTGAGGAGAACGCCGGCGATGTGCGTCACACAAGGCGAAGGCTGTTAAATATAGACGCGGCACATCAATGGTACGTCGCCCCCACCGGCGAGCGTTACAGCACCAAGCCACCTCCGCACGGAGAGCTTATTCTTCACTGGGGCACGTGCCGCCGTCAAAGCTCGTGTCGATTTGAAGTCAACCCAAAGCAGTGCAGCAGCAAGTAATCATGGAAAATGTAAAGCGGATCAGTGGAGGTCACTGTGGATTCAGATGTTCCAGTGGGGGAAAACAGTTAACACAGTCGACATTCACACAATTACTCTACATTGCATTACTCTAAAGCAGTGTTTCCCAAGCCGGTCCTCAGGAATCCACAGACAGTCCAAGTTTTTGCTCCCTTCTAGGTTGATGGAGCAAAAACGTGAACCGATTGTGGGTCCCTGAGAACCGGATTGGAAAATACTGCTCCAAACTATCCTGGCATGATAAGTGTCACGTATGAAATGTTTTACAATTATGGTTTTTTACAAGACGTGTCTGGAGACATCAGGCCGGGGGTGGGGCAATTGGGGTGGGGTGCAGGAGCGTCAATGACCAACAAGGTTCAGGTTCTGCAGGGCAGAGGTACCATTCCCCAAGACTGCTGTGATGTCGCTGGATTAGAGGCACCATTCTCCAAGGCTGCTGTGATGTCACTGCACTAGAGGCACCATTCCCCAAGACTGCTGTGATGTCGCTACGTTAGAGGCACCATTCCCCAAGACTGCTGTGATGTCGCTGCATTAGAGGCACCATTCCCCAAGACTGCTCTGATGTCGCTGCATTAGAGGCACCATTCCCCAAGACTGCTGTGATGTCGCTGGATTAGAGGCACCATTCTCCAAGGCTGCTGTGATGTCACTGCACTA